>LPNX010777940.1:55334-228385 GCA_001517045.1 Pseudotsuga menziesii | reverse complement strand
CGAAAACGGCCGTAGAAAACGGCGTTTTCCGTCTCGTTGCCGTTTCTACACCGTTTTTTGTGATAAACGTGGCCTGCCGTCACGTTTCTGGTAACATAGTATCTAGGTACATATAATCCTTATGCTTACTCTTTGCACTCTTTCTCTCCTTTCCTGTACTTCAACTTATTCCTATTTGTTTATTGCTTGCACTATTACCTCCTACATTCAGAGAGGAATAGATCTCCAGCCAGGGAGAAAAGTGAAGACGCTCGGGTGTATGTAGGGAGGAATCAATCCAGGGATTGGTCCCCCTTCTCATTTTTTCCCCTTTATATTGTAGGGATATGAATGGCTCAGTTAAGGCTGTAGTTCGTTCGTTGAATGCCGCGAAAGGTTCTCGTCTCCTCTATACAATTCAGTAGGTTCATCGATTCAATCTACCGGTGCGGCGAGTCAAGCTATTGCTCAAGTACCTACATGATAGCATTGGCTCTGCAAAGGAAAGAGCTCTGCTGAAAATTATTATTAATCTTTTGACCCACCATGGCTAGAATCTCTTCCCAGCATGTACACGGTTGTTTCCTTTACTGCGCCTAATAGTATAGAGAGATCAATGAATTATTTATATTACTAAAGCAATAACTACTCCTACCATATTAAAGGTTTAGTTATTCCCCCTATCGGGGTGAAGGTTCAGAACCTTCCCTAGGAAGAAAGCCTTATATCTTATATGGGCACCTCGATCCTCGTCTTTTCGATATGCCGTAGGTCTTCGCGAATGATGCTTCTTCTCCTTTGGCATGAAGCGGAACGCATAGATAGGTAAAATAATTACTAGGCATAAAGGGCATGTAGGTAGGCGGGCGGTGGATCAGGCATTCTCGCACCTGTACGAATCCCGACCGTTCTCTTATTCCGAGCATATCTAGTGCCTGACTCGGCGGGCTAAGTTCTCATCTAAGCTAATGATCTTCGCCTTAGTCTAAAAAAGAGTTGAGTGTTTATTTATTAAAAAAACTTTCTTAAAACCATATGGATGGGGTATGGAAATTCTCATCTCTAAGCGTGCGTGGTACCTCCCTTTTTCTCTGCACCAGGAAGGGGGAAGCCGTAAACTTCTTTATTATGGGAAAGAATAACCACGATCCCTTAAGGAATCGAAAACTACTATGAAATCAATAAGTAAGGGGAATCTATTTAATTCACTTTTACTGTGAGGTTAGCCCAGTCAAAAACCATATCCTTACTTTTTTTAGGTTGGCTTCACACCCCGAATCCAGACCTTCAGGCCACCACATAGTTAGGATAGGAGAAAACACATTATAGAAGGAACCGATCTGCCGGCTACCACAAATACCACATTGGGTAAATAATTAGGGAAATACCGGATTGGGTTGGTTTGGTCGAGAGGAAGTAGCTAGTTCATAGAGAAGCAACTAGAGATAAACAACCATTACCACGAGCCCGGGAAGCCCGCCAGTCAAAATCAATATATCCCATCCAGTCCAGTAGAGAAGAAGACCGACCCTGATATTTTGACTTATACCGACTGCCAGTCAAAAGAAATCTATTCTCTCCCGCGGAAGCGGAAATAGCTTTAGTTGACTGATTTAAAGAAAGCCGGTAACAATATATCTACCCGAAACTTTGAGAATGAGCATTTTTCCTAATTTACTTATTGGGTGGGGGGCCGGAGTCGGGAGAGTTTTCAAACCCTATATCTTATGCAGATTTCTTATTACTTTTGTTATTGAGGAAATACCAGATTTGGTAAAGTTGGTCGAAAAGGAGTTCAGGTGTGGGTGCCCTGCTTATAACGAGAATAACATAACGAGGAGAATAGCCAAAGAGAATAGTCCTTTAATAGTAATGCACCTGCCCTCGAATAGTAATGCACCTTCCCTTAAAAAAATAAATACATCCAGTCACTCTCGTTGCTGCCCTTACAGGAAGGATTCATAGCATGAGTGATCGGCCTTTCAGTTTAGTCACTGTTTCTATGAAGGGTAACATCTCATTTCCTGCCAATAAATTCAATCTATCCAGGCTAAATCATATCGTTATCGAGGGATTTAATCAACTAACTATACGCACCAAGGGGAATGGGTTTGGTGGAAGAGAAGCAACCAGTAGAGAGAGAACATCTTTAGGTAGGTCTGGTAGGCGAACACAACTCATTTACGACTACTGTATATCCGAATGCATGGCTACGGGGTACAGAGAAGAACCAGTCTTCATAGTGTACAATGACGGAAACACAGTAAAGAAAGCCCTTTTTATAACATATGATAACATCAAGGAGAGAACAACAATGCTTCATTACAAGGAGAGCTTCTATACATAACAACAATGCTTCGTTACAATGCTCACCAGTAATAAGAAATATCTTCTCCTATCATTTAAATAATACCGATGCGATGGGAACTACGGATTGGATTCATAGTGTACGTGGCTTCGCCTTCCTTTTCCTCCTACTAAGAACAAGCCAAATACTCGAAAAAGCCCCCAAAAGAAATCCTTTCCACTTCTGCTTGTAGGCTAACCCACTTCCGCTAAGGAATTTGCACTTCCGCACTTTCGCAATACTTTCGCCACTTCCCAATATTTTGGTAAGCATTCACAGAATATTTTGGTAAGCATTCAGAGAATAGAATCTATTTCAGTAGGCTATTCACAGACATACACAGCCATCCGGTTTTGGGGATACGGGTCATTCCTGCCTTGCCTTGACCAACAAAACAAAATCTATATAGTAATAACCTCGATCCTTGTGGGTCGGGTCAGTGCGGGTCATTCCAGGAAAGAAGAGAAGAAAGCCCTTACAGAGCGAGGAAAGAAGCAGATCTATCTTTGACAAGCAAGGATAGGGCAGGGTGGAAACTTTGCATTTAAGCTCCTTTTGCTATCTTTACAGACCGAATCAAGACCTGCCGGCCACCACTCAGATTCCTCCTTACATGCACTGGTTGAATACACCGAACTAAACCTTTTGGCCATTGCCAGGATAGCTTCTTTCTTATCTTATTAGTTGAACACACCAAATCCAGATCTATGGTTCCTCTCTTGGTCTCTTTCTTCTTCCTGTAATTAGAGAGAGGATAAAAGCCAACAATTATGCATAGAGTCTAAAACCTTACTACGAAATTGACCTAATATTGAACCTGTTTCTTCCTATAGTTGAATTGGCTTTACATCTCGAATCCGGACCTTTGGGTATGAGATCGACTTTCCCTTTCTTTCGGTGAGGAAGAATGGCTCCCTCGACAAAGGCCTGCTCGCCAAAGAAGGACGAGGGGAACGCCTTTATTTACAGGGTCAGTTTATCAGGTTGCATTATATAAGTAATTATCCACCAATGAACTCAGCAACTTCTCTCAATAGGTGCCATCGTAAGATAGTGAGTTCAACATAAAAGAATACGTCCTCCTCCTCCATTGGTTCCCATACAAAATCAATTGGCACCCAACCACCTTAATTGACTACCAAACTACTTGTATTGCCTCTTTATTTCCTACCGACATCAATTGATTTAACCTAAATCGATGACTCTATTTCCTGATGCCTTACTCTGCAGCAATTGAGTGCTGCATTGACTCGGCCAATAGGCATCAACTGTTGTTGGAATTGAATATATATAGAAACCTGGAATAGAACTCTGGCATTGACAGTGTGTAGTACCGGCCAGCATTGAGTGGATCGCAACCTTTTTAGAGTGTATAAACTACCAGTTCATAGGGCCCACTCTGAAGCAGCTAGTCCAATTAATTAGTAATATGGTTTCTTATCCTGGGAATAATCCATGGGAGCTGCTCATCTGCTATAATCCCTAGGCTACTACTCTGATGCTAATATTGCTAATACAAGGGGGAATAATCAGTAAGGGGGGGGGAATAACCCCAATGATGATATCGAATCTCTACAGCACCCATTCCCCATAAATAAGCAACCAGTGGAATAATCCATCATGTATGGTTTGGTTGGTTGACAATATTCCAACTTCATCTAATTTTAGGTTGAAGAGCAATGAAACGTAGTTTTTAGGGGATTGGATGGATCCCTCAATGGGGAAAGAAAGTGGATTTTATTCTTTCTGAACATGGCCCATTTCCATAAGTTTACTCCCTAGATTTAGGATGTTGAAGATTGGCATATTATGTAGTCTCCAGTATGAGGTTGTAGGGTACCGTCTCACCACTTATTAACCCATGTTCGTTTCCACCTTATGGAGCCATGTTGCTGCCATACAAAAGATAGGGTCGAAGATTTAGGAGGCTCAACCAAACTTGCATATCTACATTTAACTTGTCCATAGCTGATAGGAAGGAGAGAAAGTTCCCCTCTTCCATACGGTCGAGCAGGTTCGTACCCGAACCCCCATTGGTTGAACCAAAACCAGGATACATTCTTGGTTAAAGATGAGCATATTGATTTGCAACCACCATAGGAGGGTCACTTAAATAGGCCATTTCAGGAGCTTTCCCAAGTTTTTTGGTTGGATCGCCTACTTCCCCCATATCATGAGAGTACTTCCCCATCATGAGGTAGGAAGCAGAGTTCCCCATGAGGAGAATCAAGTGATACCACGTAGATGAGACACCAGACTGTGTGTGTGTTAGATCCCGTTAGATCCCGCTGGCCGAGAACAAATGTTAGCCAATTACTATATGCAAAATCGCATTGAGATGACCCGGAGGGGACTCTTAGAGGTACGAGGGTGAAGTTTAACCTACCTTTTGGCAAGTACAACAAAATGAAAACCTCCTCCTTCGTTCGATACGCACATTGATACGTCCTTGCTATTGTAATAATTTGTAATATAATATATGCACCTTTCCACCGCAGAAGCCAGTCCCACAGGAATAGGAAGTAAGGAAGGAATTACATATTCATTAGCGGCACAGATAAGAGGGAATCTCCAGGATGATGTTACTCGACTAAGGTATAGCAGCAGCTTTAATTAGGTAAGGTCTCCATTCTTATAGAAATATAATAAGAGAATTTGAAGAAGAAAGAGGCGTCGTCTCCTACTCCATAGGGTAAGGTAAGTTTCGAAAGGTTTGCCTAGGCCATAGAATGAACATCAATAACAGGAGGTATACAACTACTACTAATGGGCTTACTCAATGGGAGGGTTATAATCAATGGGAAGGGGACGAATCAATGAACCTCTACTTCGTGCACCTATACTACTACTCTGTGCTTTAAGCTCCAGTATATGTAACCCATAGGACATAGGTGTGCATCTCTCTACAACGGCACTTCTTATTGGGAGCTATTAGTCTTTATCTCTATGGCGACCTTAAGGCAAAAGAAAGCAAAATAAGGGATACCTCTTCTTCCCAGTCCTTTGATGTTATGTTAGCTGTATCGGAGAGGCCAGAAGGAATGCGGAGTAGTTCCCAGTGTGTGAGGTTGTATATGATAGCACTCATCATAATTTCCCGGGAGAGGTAATACAATAGGATACTCCGCTAATTGGAATAATGCAATGGGAGGTAAAATGGGAATAAGAATAATCCAGTGGGAATAAGAACTACTACTAGTTGTTTCTCTTTTCGTAATCTACTACTCTTGCTTTAGTCCATGCATTCATTAGGATGACCGGGATGCCCTTGCCATACATCCAATACTCGCATATAAAAATCTATTTTTCACTTACCCTTGCTCGTTAATATCCCATATGGGGCTTATAAAGGGTAATTCCAAATAACCTCACCAAGCCCCCAGTCGTTCAACGTTACCTGTCTCGATAACATGTGGCCAGGAAGGTGTGACTCTACTATATACTGGTACTACTCATACTACTATATGCTGGTACTTGTTGATGCCAAGGAGTCAATGTATCTTATTGACATAAGGTCATTCCCAGTCCCAGTGGTTAACATAAATATAAGTGTGCAATAGAAGTCCGCTGATAGTAAGTAAGTATTCAGTTAGTGCCTAGGAGGTCCCATTGCTAGCCGGTTAGCCAATAGCAGCCACCAGTGTATCATTGCCAGTCACATTTTTATAGGGTCCTTTCATGTCGTTTACCTAGGCTTAGCATGTGGGCACAACTACTCTACAGACTTGAGCTAGTCTTTAGTGCCAATAGTGGCTACTCTAAATAAGACTTCTAATATTGCATAATATATAATCTAATATATTAGATGCGCTTTTAGGCCTTGGATATCGTTCACCTTAGGAATATAGAATGGCTCGCTCCATTTTAAGCGGGATGCATTCAACGGAGTCATTGGCTAAGCGACTTACAATGATTGGCTATCGCCTCGTCTATTGACACCTCCTTTATTG
Source organism: Pseudotsuga menziesii (assembly GCA_001517045.1). NCBI lineage: Eukaryota > Viridiplantae > Streptophyta > Pinopsida > Pinales > Pinaceae > Pseudotsuga > Pseudotsuga menziesii. Next base: position 222,109 of record LPNX010777940.1, on the reverse strand, counting down.
GTGTAAACCCCTACAAGAAGACATTGACTCCTGGCATGCATGGAGTACCGGTCATCAAGTGAGAAACACCTACCTCTTCCTACTTGTATTGAGTACCAGGGATTGAATGAAAAACACCTGTCATCATCGAGTGATGACACCTGGGATCAACTATTGGATCAACTAGTGGCATCCTGGCATCGAGTGCTGTAATTGATTGGCAGCATGTATTATAAGCATTGAGTACCGAGAATGCATGCATGGACACACATCTGGATCGACTAGTGGCTATTTTGATATTGGGGGAATGCCACTATGACGACTGTGCCTCACTAACTTACTCGGCCCGTTGATGCCCCGTTCCGTCCCGTTGCGTGTAGGGTGGAGTTTTAGGTTATAGGAGGGCTATGGTTCCTCCGGAAGAGTTCTAGTAATAGGTCTATGGGTTATGTCGAGGTCACGGGTCAAGGGTCAAGGGTCTAGGTCTATGTCTTAATTTTTTTTTCATTGAGTAGCCTGTCGAGTATCCAAGCCAAGTATCCCAGCCCAACTGAGCATTCAAAGTGAGCATTCAAACTCGGTATCCCATTCCCAGTATACCAATCGAGTATCCCCGCGCATGAGCCCGGTATCCAAGCCGAGCATCCAAGTCTAGCGAATGAATCCCCATATTGCCTAAAATAGAGAAATGTTATGAAAAGATGAATTTGAGTAATAAAAACTCATTTTGAGTACTGCTCCGCACCTTGGATCCCAAAAAAGGAGGACCCAGAAGGTGAGGTACGATCTTCGTCCTCGTACCTCGAACGAAAGACAAAGACCAAGATACGAGGGAGAGGTTTTGAGAAAGTAAAACATCAAATTAGTGATAAGGTTTTCATTCTTCTGTTCCACGAACCTTATTGCCTGCGCCCAACCTGTATGGTCTCGCCCCTCCACTCTAGAGAGCTTAGCAAGAGAAGCTAGCAATCCAAGCTTAGGTAACCCTCCGTCAAAAAACCGCAAGCATTATTTTCAGGTTCCTCTAATGCTGGGCGCCACATCTCCTTTGGTTGCTCCTTCCGGCCAACAACAGCATTAAGTTCTCTATCCGTGACGAATGGTATAGCTAGTTGTGATTAAATCACAGTCTGAAGATTTGGTCCCGTACCGTGCTATTTTGATGTATCCCTTCTCGTAAGGTATCAAATTGGCTCTCTCAGATGGTGGAAACAATAGTAACATAATGAATCTCATTCGGTGGATCAATGGGGTAAACTTTAATATCTCATATTGTTACAACTTTAATTCCCTCTAATTTATTGCATATCTATCTATATATTGCATATATATCTATCTATATATTGCATATATATCTATCTATTTATTGCATATATATCTATCTATATATTGCATATGATGTGTTGACAAATGGTGTTATGGTAGAGCTCCAAAGCAAGTTTTAATTACACAATTTTCCCCGCCTCTTCCCGCCCCCGTCCGGGAATCAACCGCGGCCCGTCTTTTTCCGAGGGTTTTAAGTTGATGAATCTACTAGCCATCCACACACACGTTCTCACCTTGTGAGTTCGACCAACTTCGTCGGTTTCAACCACCTCTCCTCTGGTTCTTTTCTCATCTGGCGAACTTGGTGGACTTGGCAAGTGGACGGGGACTTGGACTTGGCGGGTGTTACGCAGACTTGGCTTTAAGTTCTAGGCTCTAGCTTGAAAGCACTACTGAAACTGCTACTCAACAGAGGAGAGAGGTAAGACTCTCCCCATCTGGGACACTTGACCAGCGATTCACCCTTCGCTGCTTGCTGGTGCAAGGAAGTTTCGATACATGTATAGGGCTCGGTCAACACACGGACAAGAATACAATGAAGAAATAGAGAGCTTTTATTACAATTATGTCCCGTACCAACCAGATGCATGAAATTTTGAGTTACAGAGTTCCTTCCATCCAATCAGGCAGGTGGAAGCAGAACAAGGCTTAGGTAGTACAGAAAGCGTATAGGTGGGAAGGCTATAGTGATACGGGTAATATATCTTAGAAGTGGAAAATATGACTACAACCACAACAGCTGATTCATGGGGACATCGCTTTATTTATGGAAATGTTTCTATTTGATTGGTTGAGTTGAAGAAGTAGTTCAATATTATAAAAAGAGCCTGATGCTCGTAGTCAGTAAAGAGCCTAATGCTCGTGATCCAGATGCCTTCCTTACAGGTTTATCTAAATATCCATCGATCTAATTCATCCCAGCTAGGCCAGTCACCAACGTGCGCCTTAAAAGGGGGTTACCCCGGGGATACATATCCAACACGAACGAAGAACACCACACCCCATAATCCGGGAGTTATCATCACGCCAAACATAACCACAATGTGTCGTCGAATCATCAAGGTCAAGAGAAGGATACGAGTATCGCTCACTACTACTGCCACCACCCCCGTAATATAAGAATCAAGGACCACGGTCGGTAGAATAATAAGGAGAAAGAGTTATTACCAGGAAAGGGAGAATAGAAAGCGGCTATCGGTAGGAAGAGAGATAAGTGAGGCTAGAATAATAGATTCAATGTCAATAAGGCGAATGATAGGGGTAAGTGCGAGTATACGAGCCGCTCCCCGAAAAGTAGTGGAGGAGGTGCGAAGCCGCTCTCCCGACAAAGGAGGGGCCTCCAAAATCTATACCCTTTATGAAAAGCTCAGAGAAACAACTCGCTTAGGGTATATATTTAAGGGGGTCAAGGGGATTTGTCAGGCCATTTCCAAGGCTCTGATTGAGGGGCCCATTGGGAGCCATCCAGGATGCTCTTGTGACTAGGAAGGAGGACCTGCACTTAATCTGAACTCTAGCAACTGACAAGGAGGTATAATTGAAGAATATGATGGATGAATTGAGTAATAAGACACCTATCCCTGATCCCATGGAGCCAGGTCTCCCCTAGCAGCAACAAATTGTCTGGGAAGGTTAGGAAGGTTAGTAAGACCTGATGCATATAGATATAAAGGAAGGAAATCCCCCTGAGACAGGAGGTTTATCTTATAAAAGTGAGAATGAAAGCACTGGTAAGGATGAGAATAAAAAGAAAAAAGAAGAAAAGGAACTAACGAGACAAACACTTAGAGAAATCTCCTATCATACGGGCACTGGTGGATGGAGCGTGGTAATCGGAGCATGGTAATGAGACCTGGTATTGTCTAGTCAGGTTGTAGAGTCAGGCAGTCTCCCGTACCCGTATTGTAGAGAGAGTTAGGCAGTTCATTTCAATACTATCTATACTATAGGTCCTAAGGTCCCGTTGTAGCTGTAGTATAGTGCAAGTATAGAGTCCCTTTATAGCTGTACTAGAGACTTATGATGAACTGGTTGAACTTCCTTAATGAATGTTAAGAGGGAACCCTACTAACTACCTTCCCTTAAGGAGGGCACACTACCTCTAAGGTATGAAAAGAGTCTCTATGCATTCTTAAGCAATTGGATAAATAATGGGCATAAATGGAATGGATTCCTTTCCTTTGGTGGTTCTAAGCACTTACCATTTAGGAGTGTTAGTAATATATATTAGAAGGGTTATAATCAACTCCACTTTGGGAAACCCATTAGGAGGCAATGCCACTCCGCTTGAGGAAACCCATGGAGAAGGGCATAACCTAGGATTAAAGGGCCAATCCTTTCATTCCTTTCCTTGAGGGAAGCAAATGTAATGCTTAGCACATAGGCAGTTAGCCATAGCAACTCTCCTTTGAGTGATTAATTGGTTTTATTGGATGTTTGAACTTCGTTTACTGATCAACAGTATTGGGGACTCACTTCTAGGAGGGTGAGTAAGGACGTGAGACTACCCGCCCTTGAAGCACTGACCCATGGTCTCGGTGCCTTTTCCCTCCTAACCCTCCTAACTAAAGGTGAGAAATCCCTCTTCACCTTAATTCTTCAGGCGAGCAATCAATCCTTCCTAACCCTCCTAACGTCAAGTAAGCAATCCTTCCTTAAAGTAGCCGAGGGAGATCCGTGAACAGGGATTTTATGCCCCTCATCTTTGAAATCATAATAGATAAAGATTTTTCTTTTATAATTGACGTATTGGGAATTATTGGCAAATCGGGGATATAATATTAGCACTTTCAAATACTTTTTGGGGGTTTATATATTGCGCAAGGCTGTTGTTAGCACTTTACAATTTCAAATACAGTGACTACGACCGGCTTATTTCCTTACTTCTAGGCACAAATAAGCGGGTAATTCCGACCTTGCCTTTATAGTTCGCTTCCTTGTAATGATTCTCTCGTTAGTAGCGATAACGAAGTACAAAAATGGTACGAGATGCGGAGTTACAGAGTTGAGGATATGCATATATGCAGAGAAGCATGGAGTCGGCTTCACACACTGGGATAAGACCTGCTGGACCACACCCTGGATTCCACTTTACACTTACTATATGACACATCGAATCCAAACCTTTGCTATATAAGAGGGGAGTCTAATAAGGGGAATATCTATACGTTCTGTTAGACCATGCTCATTTGCTATCGTAACCCTTAAGGTAGCTAGACCTAAGAGAAAGATAAGCATTATATAAATAAGGGACTAGGAAGATGAGCATTACCGTAGCATTAGAGTCTTTCTTTGGAAACACACCGAACCGAGCCCTTTGACCCACATCCGACATCCTCCTATCATCACACTTAACGAAAACCCTGATTATGTAACACTTACCAACCATCTTTTCTGACCCCTACTAGCCCAAATAGTAATTTATTTCCTCGGAGATACGTCTCAATCCCTGGCCCTACCAAATGAGCCAGGGTTATGCATGGATAGGCTGAGGATGGAAAGTAGTACGTCCCATTACCTCTTCTATACTATTTTATACTATAGGTCCCATTACCTCTTCTATACTATATGATGTATTACTGGGCGCGCATATCTATCTAGTGATCGGAACTGCCTAGTGATGGGTACCCGAATGGATGCTTCCTCACTAGTGATTGGTACCCCAATGGATAGGCAGGCTGAATTAATTACATATAGAAAGATTTAATTGTAGCGACGTCAATGCAAAGTAATAAGGCAAGTCATATAACTCATTATAGAATTTAATGTAGGTGTGTCTTGGCCTTGGATGTTGAACGGCTATAAGTACTGAAAAGATAAGGATAAGATAAGCACATTAACATGTTGAAGGAATTATCATGGCACCTATAGTGAAGGAACCTTGAGCTACAGATCTATAGTAATAGGAAGGAATGTAGGTGAATTCATTCCCTATAAGAATGTAGGTGTCCTACCAATAATGTGGGTGAATTTGGCTTCATTCAGAAAGTAGGTTTCCTGCCGCTGAAAGTTATAAGTAAGGTCCCTGCGTTGAAAGTAATCAGGATGTAGCTAACCCTTTTCAAGAATGTACCTAAAGGTAGCTGTTCCCCTGGTCTTAGAAGAAAGTAGGTTTCCTAGTTCTGTAAAAAAGATAAATAAAGATGTTGTTGAATCGACCAAGTAAGGTCTTGTTTCAATAAGTTCCTCGGGTGAAATAATATAGTATAGATATACTATAGATGTCAATTAATATGTAACTCTATAGCTCTTCGCCCTTCCTTAAATCCTGTACAATCTCTATTATGTATATAACCTGTGTCTTTCCCGGTAACTCCTGTAAGTGAGTAGGTAAGTAACTCCTGTAAGGTGGTGTCTTGTTGTGTCTTAAGTAAGCTCATAAGTAAGGAAGCTCTATAACCCCGAGGAATGATAAGAGTGATCCGGCTAGTGATCTCCTTTATTCCGATATACCCTTTATAGGAGATCAAGGATGTATTGACGAGAGTAAGAGAGTCAAGCGCTCACGCAGAGCTCTCCTCGTTCGACAATCTACCTAAAATTCCTCTTATATAGTCAGAGCTATAGTTATTAATTTTGGAGGAAGAATGAAAAAAACTACTTTTTGTGTTCGTATTTTCCACATATCTCCCTGTGCTTTTACTCAAATTATGAGCGGGAGAGCTCATTGGATGTGAAATTAATTATGCATCCAACGAGTACCCACGCTACATACTTTTAACGGACCGCTCTACCCCAAAAAAAGAAATACCTATAAAAACATGATGATGATGTCATCATCACATTTTTCAGGTATTTCTTGTTTTTGGGGCAGATGGGTCCATCAAAAGTATGCAGTGTGGGTACTCCTCGGATGCAGAATTAAATTCCACATCCAATGAGCTCCCCCGCTTGAAATTTGAGTAAAAACACAGGGAGACATGTCGAAAATATGAACAAAAAAAGTAGTTTTCTTTTATGAAAAATATGTCAATTCAACCATTATGGTTGACTAATTTTATTGAAATTATATTGGTTCTTGAATTCCAACTCACAAAATTTATTGTTGGCACGTTTTCTTATAAGGACCATTTTAGACCCCAAATTTCCTCTAATGAAAAGAAGACGAAATTTCAAATGATCAACAGAACGACAAGGCAAAGCCTACAAAACCCATCTCTGATCTGTCGCGGTAGCAGAAAGAGCGCGTTCATGAAATACTCATGGATGAAGAAATGGTGAAAATAGAGATAGGAGGATTGTATCTCTTAGGGTTGGAAGATGCATGCACCCGAAAAACCTTCAGCTCCATACCCCCTACTCAGATCCAACTCTTAAAGGAGGCTCTGGAAAAAGAAAAATCTCAAAACAAGCTCATATTCTAGAGCACACCCCAGAAAGACAAGCAGAAGTCCCATAAAGAAAGCCAGAAAAAGGGAAGAAAGATGGATCTACAAAGAATCAGCATGCTTAGCACAAGGTTAGTTGAATCAAGCCAATACACCCAGCTAACCGAATTCTTTCCTGCTTCATTCTCGTGTTCTCAATGAATATCATATCCTAGAACATAAGAGGCATCAACGGGAACTTCAAACATAGGATGATAAAAAGGAAAGTTATTCAAGATAAACCAACAGTTCTTTTTTTACAAGAAACCAAATGCTCCTACCAAACCTTTCAAACCCTAATAGCCAAACTATGGAAGGGATGTCAAAGTATAGCTATTGATGCTCGAGGAGCCTCATAAGGCATTTCAATGGCCTAGGATCCCTCCTTAGTTGACTTGAACAACTTATCCTCTACTACAAGCTCCTTTCCTACCTCCTTCCACATTATGGGAACCAAGTTTCATGGTTTTTTGATAAATATTTATGGACCTCAAAACCCTGCTCTGAAATAAAATATGCTTCATTACATGGAGTGGTTTAAGCAACAACATACATATTCCTATGTTATCTTTGGAGGAGACTTTAACACGATCCCTGATCTTAGCGACAATTAAAAAGGAGGAATAAGAATGTTAACCCCTAAGGATCTCAGCGTCAAAGCACTCAAAGAGGATAGCAATCTCGTGGACCTTCCATCTTTAGAAGGTTTTTTTACTTGCAATAACAAAAGAGGAGGAGATAAGCTCATAGCCTCAAGGATGGATAGATTTCTAGTTTCTGAAAACCTTTTGGAGGCAGGAGGCCTTTTGGCCACTAATGTACTTCCCTGGGATGGATCGGATCATTGGCCCATTTCCTTGATCTGGAAAAACATGGGATCCCACAAATTCAATCCCTTCTCTTTCGAAAAGTTTTGGCTCAACCACCCTTTCTTCCAAGACTCTATTCAGAGATAGTGGGAGGACATGAACGCCCTGGGGTGCTCCAAAATGGTCATAATGCAGCAAAAACTAAAAATTCATAAAGGAAATCTCAAAAGTTAGAACCACAACACCTTCGGAAATATTTTCAAAGACAAGTGTGCCCTAAAAAAATATCTGGAAAAACTTCAAACAATCGCAATGTAGGAAGGCAAACTGTGGAAAATAAACTAAAAGAAAAGGAGATCATGGAAAAGATTGACAAAAGATGCGACGAAGAGAAAATGTTCTGGAACAAAAAGTCCAGGATTGGGTGGCTTAAAGAAGGGGAAAGAAACACATCCTTCTTCCATCGCTCAGTAATTCAACACTGCAACCACAATCACATTTCCAGGATCAAAACTACAGATGGGGTTACGTTGGAAACACAAGAAGATATTGAGCAAGAACTCATCCACCACTTCTAATACCTACTCATGCAGTCAGTTCCTTCAAGAGCACATGCCATTAAGAAAGTCACTGATTGCATTCCTAAAATCCTCACACCAGTTCATAAGATTGCACTGCTGAAGATCATTTCTTTACAGGAAGTGGAGACTGTTGTCAACCAAATGGCATATGATAAATCACTTGGACCTTATGGCTTCACCATTAATTTCTTCCATCACTGCTGGGATCTGGTAAAAATCAAAATATGGGAGCTTGTGTAAGAATAACGCCAAAATATTTGGGCCTTTCTCGCTCTCAACGTGACTTTTCTCGTACTATTTCCAAAGGAGAAAGGGGCTACAACTCCCAGTAAGTTTCGACCCATTTCTCTTTGCAATGTAATTTATAAGATCATTACCAAAGTCATAGCCAATAGATTAAAAACCATACTGTCACATACCCCAATTTTGTAAAATAATGTTATTTGTTTTAATTTGATTCCTAAGACATTATGTTAAATTTAATGCTAAGTAGAAACTGATGACTCAGCAAAGTCAAAAGATGTGGAATGTAATTCTGAATATTTTATTTTAATAAATAAAAAGTGGACACAACAGCTTGGGAGAGCTGTTAATAAGAGTGTTACTGGTCAAACTGGTGGAAGGAACTAGGTGGAGAGCAAAATGACAAGTGGCAGCATCCTCAAACACTTCCTATGTTGCAGGTGGCAACTTCCCTACATTTGGGGTCATGATCCCCCAAGAAAGTGGGATCAAAGCAGGTGGCTCAATTAATGACAACTAACCCAAAAAGACCTAGGCAATATTTTAAAAGTACCCAATGTAGAGAGATGAGGCTGCTCAGATATTTTCCAGGAGAAGAATCATTCAGGAGGAATGCACTTCAAGGAATTCATTGGGAAAAAGGGAAAATTGTAAGGAAGGTGTTTTGAGAGATAAACTGCAGTAACTTGGTCTGATATAGCTTTCTAGCTGAGAGATTTGACTGACAAGTTCATGACTGGTATTGAGTCTCAGGACTAGTACTTGATTATTTGTTGCACCTAGTTCCAGCCAGGGAGACCAGAGCAAGCTCGGGGGTCCTGAGGAGTCGTTGTTTCAGCGCTCTCCAGGAGTTGGTAGGGAGGAACGACCTCCCATTGCTGTTGTTGACCAAGCTTTAAGAACAGGTTCTGCTATCTCTTAATTTTTGTGTCATTATCTGTGTGTGATTGAATGATGCATTTACAGTTTATGATGTAAAAACTTAGAGGATATAATATCTTTATTTGTTTAGTAATGAAATTATTCTTAATGAGAAACAAATCCTACCTGTGTTTTTCCCCATCTGGAGTAATCCAGATCGTACTCTAGCACATGTGGTGTATTTATATGAAATTAGTATGATGTAAATTTAAGATAAGATGTTAGCTTGATTATGAGATTGTTTTCTTTATTGTTATTAGAAGAAATAGTATTCTGTACATGGAGTAGGGTTAGGGTTAAACCTAGACTGTGAATGTCAGATTTTATTAAAGGAAAAAGAAGCTCTATCATTTTATTAACAGAAGTATGTTTTGATAGATAAACAGTTCTCTATACAACATTCATTTCAGTAATCTTATTATTTTATTTTGAAACAAAAGAAAAGAATATAATAGCTAAAATGTATAGTGTTAGGTTAAATAAAAACGCTTTTCAAAGCTACAGTTTATTTCTTCTCCTGTTTAGGACAAATAACTACTGTATTATAGTAACTAAACTGCAAGTAAGAAATTTAAACAAGACTACTAATTACTCAAAGAAAGAATTACAGTTAATTGTTATTACCTTTATTTATAAATTCTAGTATTATAACATAAATAGGATAATATAGAATACTGAAAGGACCTCTTATAAATTATTTAGTACAGATAGCATAAGAATAAAACAACAAAACACTTTCTCATTTTACATTTATAAATAAACTAAATACATAGATAATGTATATAATTATAGAAACAATATTTGTTGTAGGTAAAACAACACTCATATCCCAATATAATAAATATTAGGTAAATATAAATTACTTACTTTAAACGATGTAACTATCAGTTACATAAATACAACGGTAAGAACATTAAATTACTTATATTCGAAAGGTTAACAAGTATAAACAATATTTAAAAACTTTATTATAATAGAGTAAAGTAAAGAAAGACAATATAAAAACAATGTACAGATATCCTAACAGGTAATATTTAAATAATATTACAGGGTAAAATTTAAATGTAATAACGCGCAGGCAAATAAACTAACAGAGTATAAACATGCTCAATTCACCGAGCTCAACCATCCACGATACAATATAAGTAATAACCAAATAAATTACACTGGTGCATTGTAAATAAAAGATAATTTAAGGAACTGTAAATACTTTTTCATATCGCCAAGTTAGGGTAAAAACCCTGTTATCTCAAAATTTACAACAGAGGTGTAAAACTAAGAGTTTAAGCTCTTCTAATGCCTCTTGGCTTTAAACAAAATTAACAGAGTAAGGCTTTAACAGCCTTCTTTCATTTTTACATTTATACACAAGTAAACAGATCAAAAATCAAAATTTACAGTCACGACCTAAGCCGCCCCACATAAAGCAAGGGTTTTAACATCAACTAAAAACAGCGAACCAAGTAACCCAGGTAAACCAAAACCACAAAGGTTTTGTAGGCCATGACGACCAACCAGCAAATGTCCCATAAGGGACCGGACAAGGAAGAACTGCCATGGGGTATCCAAGGCTTACCCATGAGTAAGTCGTCGCCGCAGCCTCGCACCAACCACGCGATAGAACGAACCGATACCTGTGTGACATCAAAAAGATGTTGTCAATACTCTAATTTTACTTAAGCAAACAAGTGACGAAACATAAATTTAAAGAAAACGCAGATGTATTTATTAGTTCTTACCTCAGATTTTCACGGAAACGCGACCACCCACAAGCAGTAGAGAAACCACCAATGCAAGGAGGATTAAACCCTTCATCTGCTGCAAGAAAGAAGGAGTTTACTAACACAGTAAACAACCAACAACGACTGAGTGCAGGAGCAGCAAGCCAAGCAAGAAAAATGCTTGAGCCGTCACTTATTTCTAGCTAAAGAAACCACCCTGCGACGAAACCCTAATACCAGACAAAACTCAAGAGGGGAAGTCACAACGCTCACTAATTGAGCCGCGGGAGAAAAGACACTTGCAAAATGAATATTACTGAAAGGAGCAAGCAGCGAGGGATAAACCCTGAAGGAAAACCAACAACCAGTGCCAACAGAAATCAAATGTTTACAACTCTTCTCTATTGAACGTGCAGGGCGAGCCCACAACTAGCAGGAAACAAGGAAGCAAACGGGGAGACGACCAACGACAACTTCCAGAGTGAAAATGCAGTCAACAAACTCAGTAGCAGAGCGGCCGGAGGTCGAAAACATTCGAAGAATGACGAGTCTAGGGTTCGCCAATACCCTTTTAACCACTTAACACTTGGCTGTGATGAGTCCACGTACTCATCGAAATTATTTGCATGCAGTGCGTGAAATTGTATAGTCTCGACGTGTTCTCAACGTGCAATCAACAAACAAATTATTGTTCTAATCACTTAGAGACATCGAAACTTATATAAGGTTTGATACCCCGAATTCAACCTAGCCGGCACGCTGGAGTAAACATTATAACATTAGTATAAAGCTAGATCTTAAACTTATCAAAGGCGTGGGGAATAATACGACCCATCATTTTACAAATATGATAAACATTCAACCAACGATTATAAATCATAGATCAAGGTTAAACCATATGTTCACTATGGTGCGGTCCATTTCATGACCCTTTTGTTCATGCTTTGCAAAGTACTCTTTTAACAAACTATTATAATGATGGAAAGGGTTATGCCACTAATTAGTTAAGAAAAAGATTCATCAATATAAAAGTTATACCTTAAAGCTCATCAAGGGTAGGGTCAATATTACTACCCATTATAATACTAACATATTATTCATTCTTTCAATGGTTATAAATCCATGAAGGATATGCCTTTTACTATTTATAAAAGGAGTTCATGAAACCTTGATATAATAAGATACCCAATTTGCTAGAATTATTCTAGTCATGCATTGGAGTATTTACTTATATATAAACTATTAGGTTTGCAAATAGAAAAATGTGTTAAGCATTATAATGTCCTTCAAGTTTGACAATAGGTAACCTTTGATGACTTAATATCTTTAACTGAGCAAAATCTTCCAAATAAGTTAAGTGTAAAAGAGTTAAGTTCATCGACACTAACTTATTCCCTTTTTGATAGCAGTATGCAATAAAATAGTTCCTTAAAACTTCAAAGCCTTGGGAGTTGGAATATTAGTACATAAACTCATTATCAATGTACATTACGTTCATATCACAAGCAGTAACCAAATCTATCATGACGTAAATGGTATTTGTTCACAATTTAAATTAGATCCTTAGCGTAATAATCCTGCCATCTTTTAGTCTGCATGTAAAGTATGATTTAAGGCGTGTACACACAACGACCATGATAATAATTGATAAACATCGCCGAGTTTAGCACACAATAAAAACTATAAATTATAACTACTGGAGAGAAAACAACTGTCACCAATACTGATAGGACTGAATCTCGTTTCCATGGCGTTTTTAAAAGAATAATGATTTAATGGTTTTACCTCATAAAGCATTGGAGATTGCATAGCATTTATATTCTTTTACTGAGCTATTATTTTGCAACGAACATATATCTGTATGCATAATGATTATTGACAAGCAGCACCGAATCTTTCTTACCTGTAAATCTGTAAGAGCAGGTAAACTTTCTGCGTTAGCTCAAAAGCTAAGTAAGCCCAGAATACCAAGACAGTTCCACCTTGTGGTCGCAAAGAAAAACAAGTCATTAAACTGAAAAAGAATTATTCTATAAGATAAATAGAATCAAGTAGATAATTCAGATTATGAAATCATTAACATATAACTAATTAAAACCATTAGTTGAATGCATTAATGAAGTTTATCAGTATTTTCAAAGTTTTAAATTTTTCGGAAATTTTGGGACTTTGACACATACTACCTTTGCTCATCTCACCTGAGCAAACGAGCTATGTGGAAGGAAGACAAATCCTAGATGGAATCATAGTTTCCCATGAAATCACCCACTCTTTATAGATCACCAAAAAACCTGGAATGCTTATCAAATTGAACCTTTCCAAGACCATTGACAAACTTAGCTTGGAATTTATGGAAAAAATGCTCCTTGCTTTTGGCTTCTGTCAAGATTGGACCAAGTGGATCCTTTCCCTCACTTCTTATATTTTTTTCCCATCCTGGTCAATGGAGCACCCTCAACCACTTTCTCCCCTTCTAGAGGCATCTGCAAGGGAGATCCCCTTTCACCCTTCCTTTTCATCCTTACAGCTGAGGGCTTGGGTAGACTCCTTAAAAAAAAATCTCGTAAGGATCACTAAGAGGTATTTCCCTGCAGAATGACCCTCCCCCACATCTACCAACAGTTTGTCGATGATAATATTCTCTTTATCCATCCCTCTGTCTAAGAAGCTCGTTGCATTTCACAGGACCTTCATACCTTCTCGAAGGCCTTGGGAACCACCATAAATGTCGAAAAATAGCATCCCTTCTTCTTTAATACCGATCTGATAACTCAACACAACGTCGCTCGCATTCTTGGCTTCTCCATCTCCTCCCTACCCTCCAGATATCTTGGTGCTCCTCTTTTTTACTCTACCATCAAACACTCCTCCTGGAAAGACCTATTAGCTAAGTTGTAAAGTAAAATATACTCTTTGACATTCACAACCCTAAACCTTGCAAGAAGACTCACCCTCCTCAAATTTGTGATGCAATCTATGCCCCTTTACCTTTTCTCTGTCTTGGATGCCCCCAAGTGGGTCCTAAAAACCATCTGTAATATACAGCACAATTTCCTATGGGGAGGGGAAGGTAATCAGCACAAATGGGCATTGGTCAAGTGGAAAATTATACCCCTACCAAAGCGGGAATGGGGCCTGGGTGTTCGGGATCCTGAAACAAATAATGAGATCCTCTCTGTCAAAATTTGGTGGAATTGGATCACTAAAAATACCACCCCTTGGGCGTTATTTTGGAACAAAAAATATGCACAGGATTGGACCACACTGATCCGTTATGATCTATACCCACTAGGATCGCTGATATGGGGAGCAGCCAATTGCCAGCGTGCTTTAATCCAACAACATAGCTTCTGGGAAATCATAAATGGATCCCATGCCAATTTTTGGCATGACTCCTGGCAGCAACTACCAAAATTATTAGATCTTTTCAATTTGCAGGACCATCAAAACAACATGCATGGGATTGACAACTCAACAATCAAATACTTTTGGAAGGACACTACTCAAAACCATTTCCACCTATGGAAAGAACTCACGAGTGGGGGCTAATGAAAAATAATGTACCTGTGGACACCATCTGGACAGAAATTCAAAAGAGATGTATAAAAGTTCAGGAGGAAGAAGATGTCATCGGATGGGGACATAACACAAAAGGAATCTTCACGACCAAAGAATCCTACTTACTACATCCTCGAAGGAAATTGGAACCCACTAATCCCCTCTAGAGGAAAATCTGCGACTCCAATTTTTGGCCAAAAATATCCACCTTCCTTTGGCTGCTCACTCATCACAAAATCTTAACTTGGGACAATATGATAAAGAAAGGTTTTCATGGCGCATCCTTTGTATCATGTGTGGGGAACATTCTGAAACAATAGACCACCTCTTGGATTCTTATGTATTGGCTGACACTATCTAGAATCCAATGGAGGAGAAATGCAAACTAACCAAGAGAGTTAAAAGTGATGTAATCAAAACTCTCCAATTGTGGGATGAGCATCCTTATCAAAGAAAACTCCTAAATCGACTTTGGTCGCTCATCCCAGGATTTGTGGTCTGGAACACCTGTTAAGAAAGAAACCAGCGTATTTTCAAGGGGAAACAACACAATGCCATGGAGGTTTGGATGTGCATCTAGAATAATATTCAAGAAACTCTTTTAATAGGGGACTAGAACAACACTTATATTCCTAGTGTTCAATCTGAATGGGGTATTATTCTTGGATGGGGGATGGATCCAAAACCCTTTACTCATCACTCCCACCCCACCAAGACGCACATATCCATCCCAGATAAATGGGAGACACCACCAATAGGATTCTTCAAACTTAATTTCGATGGTGTGTCTAAAGGAAACCCAGGAGAGGCGGGCTTTGTTAGGATTTATAATCTCTTATTGTCCAAACTGATCTATTATATTATATTTCCTAACATAGGATTCATTTAGTTATTATTGGGTCCCTTAGCACCATTGGGTCCACTTGGCCTGATGGGGCCACATGCACTATTCACTAGAATGTGGGGAACACATATAGAGGTTAACTACAACTGACTACACCTTCATGCATCATTTTATGCGCCTCCTAGACCAATCCCTACAATTTACGAGCCACTGGGAGAGTCGACACCAACCTCCTTCAGATGTTGCCAGTCGGTGACTAGTCAAGCTTAGTTATGCTTTAGTTACATTAAGATAGATTTCCTCCCATTCAGTTAGCGCCAGTATTGCATGGTTGCATGTGGGAATGCATCTATTCTCACCTACTTCTCACCTACCACATCAGTAAGACTAGTTTAACTAATTATCACTGATTGAGAGGATGAATTAGATAGTTGTAGTTATTCTAGTGAACTCTGATAGTGGTTTAGACACTTCTAGTTATCCGTGCAGTCAGATTGAGTTGGTGATTCGAATTCTATCCACAAGATTTGAATTCTCCTTTATGTAACACTATTATATACTGCTGGAATTAATGAAGTTTATACTATAATTACACTGAGCAATACCGTATGTTTCCTATGAAATTTGTCTTGTTCAGTGGGTATTATTCATTCCTTTACACTGCATAATAATTCAATCTAATTGCACTCATTTCCTAAAGATAATTGGAAGATTAATTCTAATATGGTATCAGAGCCTCCTCAAGAAAGCTTCGAGTCTATCTGATCTCCATTGTACACCAAAAGCAGATGGGTTTCCACATAAGTCTCTCAAAGTGTGCATTTCTAAATATGGATTCATCCAGAGAAGTCTCTGCGAGCATGGTGGACCCTGAGAAAGTGTACATGTCGAGATGGAAGGCTTGATTCTGATATAGTGCGAATTGGTTTTGTTTTTGCAATGTTTTCTTACATGTGCTACGTAGCTTGATTGAAGAAATTGACTGATCATAAGGAGAATTGATGGAGAATCAATCTCTATTACCCCGGATCCTAACACCCTTCAACTATGTTGATTGGAGGGGAGATATGCAGATCTCCTTGCGCAAGATTGGCCTGTACAGGATGACAATGGGTCGAGAGACTAAACCTCATCATCCTACTGAGAAAAACAAGTTCTTGAACTGGTTGGATGAAGCCTTTGGCTTCCTTTGTGCTCACATATCCAAAGACCTCATATTTCATCTTGAGGTATTGAAGACTCCCAAATAATCTTGGGAGAAGCTCGAATTCTTGTTTGTAAAGAAAGATGAGCTTTGGGTACACATTCTAGAGAATGAGCTAATATCATTGCAGCCCAGCAGTTTCGAGACCATACAATTTTTTTTTACTAAATTCAAGTCTCTTGCACTATAATGTAAGCAGTGCGGAATAGAGAGGAAGGATGAGCAACTTGTGCTCTCGGTGCTCAGCAAAGTTGGTTCTGAGTATACTGTCTTCGTCTCTACCTTCCATTCTAGAAGAGCTTCCATTCCCAATTGGAAGATGCCTTCCCTTGATTACTTTGTCGAGTCTTTAATATAGAAGCAGGAAAAGTTGGTCCAAATGGGAGTCCTCCAAACTTCCAAGAACCAAGCCCTTCTGATGTCGGACTCTACCAATGCACAAGCTAAAGGGAAGTACAATGGGAAGGAGACTAAAGCATATGATTTGAAACCAAAAGAGAGTCAAAAGTATTATGAAGGAGCTTCAGGCTCCAAGAGAAAGACTAAGTGTCCTTATTGTATGAGGGACTTTCATTCAGAAAGCAAGTGCATGAAGAAGACCCTCGACCAGTTTAAAACTATCCTTGTACAAAATAATATTTACCTTCTACAAGGTGTAGAGATGTCTAATGATGGAGAACAGACTGAAAAACATGATATATTTCATGCCTTGAAGACAGGCCTCACTCCATCGAAGGCTTACTTGATATATTCTAGAGCATCCAACCACATGGTTTCCTCCAAGGAATCCTTCACCACTTTCACTCTATCAGGAGGACCTAGCACTCATATGGGATATGAGTCCCCAATCCCAGTTTTTGAGAGAGTTTCAGTTAAAATCCAGCATGATGAGTTCATGCCCTCTCCTGCAGCAAAGCAAATTGTTGAATATAAAGAACAAGCAAAATCTTCCACATAGTCAATTCAAATTGAAGAAAGTCTCTTTGGAGTGACTCCTCCTGTTGCTCCGGAATTTTATGAGATCTCTGATATCTCATCTTCTCATATGGATGATCCAAAAGAATACATTTGAATCTTTGTTATTGAAGAAAAACTCTCATTCCATTCTATGCAAAAATTCTCCAGTGATTCTTCTATTTTAAAATTTGTGCATAGTTTACTGGTGATTGTTTTAGAATATGAAGAGGAATTTGATTTCTCTATCTCTAATGATGTTCATGGTGTGCAGATAAGTAATACTTTAGATATTTTGGAAAGAATATCAGATTTTAGGAGTGATCCATTCACTCTCATTGATCTTGAGCTTCCAGAAAATTCCTACATGATTGAATGCACCAATACTCGGATTTTTGAAGAAAGAGAAAATTGTGCATCTACCATATCGGTGGAGCACACTCTTGGATCTGATATGAACTTATTTAGATCAGATATGATCTTATTTGGATCTGATTTGATATTATTTGGTTCGAATTTTAAGTTTCAAGAGCTTCTAGTCATGCTTGTAGTTGTTCTCATCAATTTTTGTGTGAAAAATCAAGTATTACAAGTCTCTTTCAAACTTGCTATTGGGGATTTGATGTTAGTTTCCTCTTATGAGTTTGTTGATATTATATTTTGTGAATAATTGGTTATTTCTAAAGCTATATCAGATTATGGAGCTCAAGCATTTGCTCTCCACAGTCACAGTGCTTCTCTACCTTTGTATTTGATCACATGCTCATCTCCTCACAGAACTAGTAAAGATGGAGACATTCTGCATCCGCCTGGACACTTTCTCCTAACACTTGGAGCTGATGTTACCTCACATGGTTTGATGTTCAAGGCTGCAATATATTAGTTTCTTTGGTGTTCCTCCCATGGTTCTAATTCTCAAGCACTTTTGCTCTCTCATCGGTTGATTCTAGTTGCTCTACATGGGTCCAGTTTTCATCTTGCAATTATCTATATTTCTGATTCAGTTGAGCATTTTCTTCTTCTTCCAAAGAGGAAGATTCATCCAGAGATAATGATTTAATTTGGATTCAAAGGTTCAGATGCACAGTCTCAGGATGTTGCTGCAAAAAGAACTAAGATACTGTATTTGTTATTGCATAGTGCTGCAAATTGCAGCAAATTTTTCACAAAGTTTTTATTTAAAACTTGTATTTTCTTGTTCCTTCTTTTTTTTATTCAAAACTTGTATTTTCCTATTGCCAAGGCCCGCAGTTGTCCAAGTTGGGATTCCAGGGGGATTTAGGATTTATAATCCTCCCTGTCCAAACTGGTCTATTAGATTATATTTGCCTAACTTAGGAGTCATTTAGTTATTATTGGGTCCACTCGTACCATTGGGTCCACTTGGCCTAATGGGGCCACATCAACCAGTTACTAGAGTGTGGGGAACATAGATAGAGGTTAATTGCAACTGACTGCACCTTCATGCATCAGTTTATGCGCCTCCTAGACCAATCCCTACAATTTAGGAGCCAATGGGAGTGTCGGCACCAACCTCCTTCAATTATTGGCAGTGGATGACTAGTCAAGCTTAGTTATGCTTCAGTTAGATGTCCTCCAGTTCAGTTAGCGCCAGTATTGCATGGATGCATGTGGGAAGGCACCTATTCTCACCTACCACATCAGTTAGACTAGTTTAACCTATTATAACTGGTTGAGAGACTGAATTAGACAACTGGAGTTAGCCTACTGAACTTCGATAGTGATTTAGACACTTCTAGTTAGCCATGCAATCAGATTGAGTTGGTGATTTGAATCTTATCCACATGATTCGAATTCTCCTTTATGTAAAACTATTGTATAGTGTTGGAATTAATGAAGTTTATATTGTAATTATACTGAGCGATACTTGTCTATTTCCTGTGAAATTTGTCTTATTCAGTGGGTATTATTTATTCATTTACACTGCATAATAATTCAATCTAATTGCACTCATTGCATGAAGATCAATGGCACATTAATTCTAATAGGCTTCGGGGAAGAAATCCGGGACTACATAGGGACCATTCAACATGTTTATTGGGGATACATGGGCCATGATAGCAATAATGCAGCAAAGCTATCTAGGCTAACAAAAGGAATTCGAATGGTCATGAATATGAATCTCCTCCTACTTATTGCCGAAGGAGATTCACAAATAATCCTATCGCTTTCCACTCGCTTGCAGAATGGAACACATAGGGAAAATATCTCTCCCAGCTAGCGTATGGAATATGCACTCGGTCAGCTCGATGAAATTCTCAAAAACTGCAGAGCCATCGCCTTCCACCATGTTAGACGAAAATCCAATTCATTGGGTGATTGACTAGCCAATGAGGGAGTCCGTTGTAATTCTACCCTGATTCACAACAATTTTACCTCTCTCAACTCGGTGGCTTTGCTCAAAGACTGCAAACAGATAGGCAACCAAGACATGCCAACCCCAGATGCGGGTGACATGCAAGCCATCCGCAAGCAGTCGGTCGGTCATTTCTAGTCTAGGTTGTAGCACTATTGAATTAAATCATGTACGCGCTAAAACATACCTCCATGTTGGTGGCACTTTGAACTATGAGACCTGCTAGCCTTCGCCCTATGGGTATTTTTGTTTTCCTGTATCTACTCTGTGAGCCTACATACAAAATCGAAGAAAAAGATGCCTTGACAACGTGGTACCCTGCGCAGAGGCAGTATAGGAAGAGGAGGAGGTCGTCGTAAGGCCACCATCAGGGACACTGATGGTTTTGTAGAGCAGGTTTCCATGCCGATAAGATGTTTGATCGATGAGTGGGAGTCTAAGGCTGTCTCAGACCATCTTACATCTGGAAAAAGTGGTGGTAGACTTAATCATTACTGGATGATGAAGAATATGTTGGGAGTGTTGCTGGAGGATATGACAGTAAAATGGAATGATGCTAGGCAGGTGGCCCAATGTATGCACACATGCATCACCCAGACGAATACGCAGCTTAAATCCCTAGAAGCCAATTTTAATCTGAGGCATTATTCAGTGTTTCCCAACACAAGCAATGTGGACGATAAAGGAGACAGGGACCAGTGTGAGAAAGGTGGCGAGTCCTCAACACCTGTGGTAAATCCTCTAGGACTGCTGCATGAACCGAGAGGAACTGTGATAACAACAAACCGACACCATTACTGCTCTACTGATACAAGAGAGGAAACCTCGAAACCCAACGGAGGATTACGGAGGTTTCTTTGATATTAAAATATGTATTTTTCAAGTTTGTCTATAGTCATTTTTTAAGTTGTAATATGTTCGTCGAAGTTTTTAGCTACAGAAAGAGCAGACGCTTATATTTCTATGAAAACCCCAACTCCAGTATTTTTGACAGATTTAGCGGGTGGTCTGTTAGTTTAAGGCCCCTGTAGCAAGTTTTTGTTGCTCTGTACTTTTCTTTTGCTATTAGGAATATCAATTTCCACTGTTGCTTACAAAAAAAAGTAATTTAGAATTTGATAGTTATGTAATTAAGATATGTAAAATAAAATAATTAGAATCATTAAAAATGCAAAAAGTTTGAAACGTTACTTAAATACATTTTAAATATATATAAATTTACAAGTCTGTCACTTTTTAACTATTAAATAATAGTAATTATTTCCATGTCACATAATTTATGACCAGCCTAGACCCAAATCCTATATGTCCGCCAGAAATTATATGTCAAGAATAATTAAAGAATAAAAACATATTTTAAAATATTTAAAATAGTTACAACATTTATGGTCGACCTATAATTTTCATTTCACATAATTTGAAATATAAGGAATTAGTCAAATGGTAAGGAATAGAGTAAATTCATTAATAAGGCCATAAATTATATGTCGTCTAGGTTTATATATATATATATGTGTGTGTGTGTGTGTGTGTGTGTGTGTGTGTGTGTGTCGGCTAGACATAAAATTTCTAGCCAACATATATATGTTAACCATAAATATATATTAACTTATATATATTTAAAATTATTATTTCAAATGTAACTTGAACTCATTTTTAATATATAGAATTATTATAGTTATTTAATATTTAAAAATAAATGTAAAGTGTATTTTTTTCTTGTATAGGTTTTAGTATATAGTGTATTAATATTAATGCATAGATGTAAAAATTTCAGTGTAAATGGCATAGCTATATAAATTTCAGTGTAAATGGCATAGCTATATAAATTTCAGTGTAGTTGTTAATGCACAGGCATATATATTTCAATGTAGATTTCATGGATGCATACATTTCAGTGTAAATTTCACAACTACATAAATTTGATTGTAGATTCCATAACTGTATAAATTTTAGTGTAGTTGTTAATCCATAAATGCATAGATTTTGGTCTAGATTTCGTGGATGCATAAATTTCAATGTAGATTTCATGGATGCATAAATTTCAATGTAAATGTTAATGCAACATTTTGTATACAAAGTATCAACTAAAAATGGAAGATGTGCATGTAGAATATGGTATGAGACAAACACGAGAAGAACAAAACACAAAATACAGAACGGCAAAGAGCATATCAAAAACATTGACTCACAAAGAGCATATCAAGAAAGAAAGTTGAAGCAATTGGAAGAAGAAAGAAATCAAATTGTAGAGCAACAAAGAAATCAGATTGAAGAACAACGAAGACAATATTCAACCAATATACCCATAGAACCAAATGTAGAAAACGCTCAACACGTAACAATCACTAAGCGACATGATGCTAACATGGTCCTACATAAGGAGATTCAAGTTGAGGATAATATATCGGTATCATCTTAAGAAATGTATACTAGACATACAAAAAAATTGTGACTGCATCGATCAATTAGCAAAAGTTCAAATGTATCATGTTTGTTAAGAGTCAAATGCTGAAATACAATGTAAACTATATTTTCATAAATTTATTCCTTACAAAATTATTGTCTTTGTTTTCCAATTTAACAATTTACTCAATCCTTAATACTTATTACTTACGTTATGATAATGATCATAATTGTATCTATGCAATCAACTTAACATATTCTTTACAATATGATAATTTAGTGAAAGATATTTAATTACATAATGCTGATCAAATTCTAGTTTTGTGTCACCGCCCACAACTTTAACGAGCCTAGATCCAAATCCTAGGCTCTATCAAGCATCGAGAGGGATCAAATCTCTCGAGGTGCAAGCTTGTTCTCCGGTATTGCACTCAAGGAGCTATTCGAGGAGAGGTTTGCACCTCGAGAGATTTGATTCCTCTTATTTTTTTTTAAATAAAAGGAATCGATAACTAACTGATAAGGATTACCACTTAACACCTGAGTTGGATGAAATCGAGATTCAAATTCAACGAGCTATCACTATATACTCTAGATTTGTGCCAAGAGGGAACAAGTAGAAAAATAATGGCGTAACAAGCTGAAAAATAATAGAGCAGAATGGTGTAGATTAAAAATTCAACAATTTGAATCAGAATAGTTAAATTTTTTCAGCAAGATTTTGAAAATTTTAAATCAAAATTTTTCAAAATCGAAGTTGAAGTTGTTAAGTTGTAAAATTTTAGTTATTATACTAATTTTTGAGAATGTTAAATCCATTTCTACCATCAAAATCTTAATTAAAAAACAGTTAAATTCTAATTTTACAAAAAAAATTAAAAAAATGAATTCTATAAGGAAAAAAAAAGATAAAAGTTCAATCATCAAATTAAAAGAATATAAAAATATAAAAATTATCACTTAACTTACAACTCCAATATATATATGGAATAAAGAAAATAATTAATTGTAATCAAAACCTAACCACAAAATTACTTCAATGAAAAGATGGCAAGCTGGACCCCATAATATATCCCTTTTTCATACAATTTGGAAAGAAAACAAAGATAATCTGGGATGACTTAGAAGCCATCCATAACTCAATATAAGCCCTACACAGCTCCCGGCCATTACAAAGATTTTATATAAAACGTTACACAAAATCAAGCAATCTATGTCCAGGATGTATACTCATATTATATACCGTCAGATATGTTATTCAAAGCTGGTCAGGCCAGAGGAAGGCTCCAATGGTGTAATTCCGTTACAGAAACTTATTTAAAACTTGAGTCAAAGTCAAGCAAACAAGCGCAGGGAGTATACTCATAGTATATACCGTGAGATATTTATTCAAAGCTGGTCAGGCCAGAGGAAGGCCCCCATGGCGTAACCGCGCTTGGCCGCCAAATCGCCTCTGATCGGCAAACCGTATTCGTGAAAAAGATTGTCCAACTTCCACTCGGCCATCGATTCGTAATCGGCCTTGGAATATCTCGGATAATGCACGGGAATCCGAAAGGTGCCTCCACTTCTTGAGGAAAAATTCCCATTTCCATCCATTAAAGGACCTTGAAAACGTTTTTCCCGATTGAAGGGCCTTGGCCTCTGCCTCCAAGGCAGTTGAACTCCTTTCCCACCGCAGTTTTTTCCATATATCTTCCAGCGAACAGACGCGCTAGTTTGAAGAGTTATAATGAACTTATTTAACATTTAACAAATCTTTTATAAAAATAAATAAATGAAAATTTGTGTTTTGCAGTTAATATTTCATTGCTGGATGGTCCTTGATGGTATGTTTTTTTAAAGGAATTCATGATGTTGAAATTACTGAAAACTTTTAAATAAAGCATTAAATGTTTACATTATTAAAATTGAATTGTTTTAAATAAAGCATTAAATGTTGTATGGGTGGAGTCATGTAGAGTCATGTATATACTATTAGAACTGAATTGTTTGAGTTCCAAAGGTTTATATATGACTTTATAATGATGCGTGGTTTATGACTTTAAAAAAATATTTTTCAAAGTAAAAAAAGTTATGTTTTTGTTTATTTAAAATATTTTTTTTAAGAATTTTGTTTTGAATTAATTATGTTTATAAAAATTATATCAAAATTGTAAATCTCTTAGTTAAGGATAGATATGTTTCGAGGGCAAAATTTTATTTTACATACAAATTTCTCACATTTCCTGAGTCAATTGTGGAAAGACTATTGGGTGTTCTCATCCAACGACCCTCTCATATTTGCCTCAAGGAACATGAAAAGTCTATCTAGTGTATAATGTTTGCCATGCTCTTATGGAGGTGGAGCTAGACATGTGTCACATGTTGATTGTCGGAGAATTATTTGTCAACTAAGTGAAACAATAAATGCTTTTGGAAGGCATAAGAAAAGTGTGCATTCTTTTTTAAATGAAAGTTTTCTTATGGTATCCATTTATAAAAATTCAAATCATCATTTAGTCAAACATAAACAACTTGGCATGGTTATTGAGTTTAAGCATTTTTACATTCTCTGCATTTTCTTGGGTCAAGCATATATCTATATATGTTCAAATAATTAATTGACTTGGCATGGCTATTGGACTTAAGAATTTTTTCTATGTGTATTTATTGGGTTTAGGCATTTTTCTATTTGACTTGGCATGGATATTGAATTTAAACATGGCCTTTGTGACCGTGCTATCATCTCCTAGGATTTACATCTTATACGGCTTATACATATGAGTGTAATAGTCCATACTTCAAAACACCAATTTAATCGTTATTGGCAGCTATGTAAAAGCACCATTTGGTAGCTCTACACCCTCAATTGGTAATTTTTAAATTTCAAAACACTATGTTGCCAAATATTGTCCCCAAAGTCCAAGGACATGGCCACCTAGTGGCTCTTGTTTCAAATTTGTGACGAGGGAGTTTACAGGAAGTCATCGTAGTCGATGATTTTTCTAAAATTAGTTAACAAGAGAGTTTAGAGGTGACCATAGGTAAGTAGTTAAGGGAATGAAATACCGAGAGGTTATATTTCTTATAAAGACTTAGTACATAAGGACTTGAACCCAAATTCGTTGAAGTGAAATCTAGTGTAGTATTTTGTTTTGATAACTTAAAGTAAATATTATAGGTTTCAAATCATAAATGGGTTAATCAAGTTTTATTTTTACTAAAACAGATAACAATTTAAAATGTTGAGGAATACAATAGAGAAGATACATTCTATTTCATTTATAAAAGAAAACTCTTATCCTATCATAGTTATATCACAAAATTTCCCTTTGTTCTTATAAAATAAAGTATTTATGGCATCTTTAATAGAAAACTTAAAACTATATACTCGGACAAACTATCCAATAAAAGAAAATGAAATAGAGGATTAAGAAAAATTGTGACCATTGAAAGCTTCATCCATATTCTTGTTGACCTCCCCTTGGCCATTAGAGCTTGATATTTCAATAATCGTCATTGTAGGTTATTGGAAGGACTCTTCTTCAATCACCATGGAGTCACAAAAAGAGTGTTCTCGGAATGAGCTTCCATCAACATTTCATGGTGTGCTTCAAAAGTTCTGGTCAATTCTCTACTTGAACCCTTTAATCTCGCACTTGAATATCCAAATCATCAAACTTGGTGTCTAGATGTGCAACATGTGAAGAGATTTCATGTATTGATACAATGACCCCCTCCATTTGTTAGTTGAACTTGCACATCATGTTTCTCAATTCATGAATGTCAATCTGCACCTCACCTAGACCAAAACCCAAACTAGAACCCATCATGGTTTCCACAACATCAAGTACCTTCATTGGCCCTCTAAGTGAGGACATGGGAAGGAAAAAAAAACAAGTGGATGGACCAAACCTCCCAACTGCACTACAAAAGTCTTATCCAAAATCCAAACAAGAGCAAAGCTTCAAAAAATTACCTACCAACCAACATCAAAGTTCCTACTTCCTTGCAACCCAACCGATATGCACAAATACCATGCTTGAACTATAACAACTCACACCTGCTAAATGAATATCCCCAAGAAGAGATATCCCACAACTTAAATCCAAATGAGAACGAATTGTCATATCACTTTGTTTGTCTAAACCCTTCAATGTTTTGGTTATTTGGTCTGTAAGCTTCTTGGAGCAGAGGCTATGCCCTATCATGGAGATTTTGTAAAGTGCTTGGTGTAAAAAATTACCCAAGGTTAATGGAATTCTACCTGGCTTATTTCCAAGGTGTACAGGAGGTCTTATCGACGCTAATGGACGCCCAAAGCTTGTTGTTTTGCTGCAACACAAACCTAGCCACCGTCTTCGGCTTCAGACTGCCTTTACCAAGTAAGAAACAACTTCTTAAACTCTTCCATGATATTTTAAATTTGTTTTGAGAACTCTCAGGTATAAATATTGATTCTGAATCTTTCTTACAGGTAGAGGAGGGATAAGGGCATCTCGGAGGAGTCGACCCCTAGCCCTCTCTGTCATTCAACAAGGTAAAGTAAGACCTATAATTGTTTTTATATTGTTCAATTTTTTTTATCACTATGATTCTGACTGTGGTCGGTTGGTTGCAGGGTTGAAAGCACTGGTGAGGATGGCGACAGGGTCACCTCCTCCCAGACCTGCGTCTTAGAACTCCAAGGTAAGAAAAAGAGAACCCTTACTCCGTTTATCTAAAAAATTAAACCATAGTGCTTACTAACTGTTTCGCATATCTCTTTTGTAGGTGGCTTTTGGCTAGGGTTTAAGGCTATGAATAGAGTCAAGCTTCCACCTTTTACACAAGATAAGTTACTAGGTTTATTTTTGGTTCAATCTTGAGGGGTTTATATTTTAATGGACAGAGGGCTTCGCAGCCCTTCTCTGCTCCAACATTTATTTTAACGGGTTTATGTGCATATATTGCTTGTTCTATGTATTAAGAGCCTTTTGTGGGTTTTGTCGTGGATGGGATTACCTCCACTTTGGTTAACCTGTAAATTTAATTAAATATTTCTTTTATTAATAGATAGTGGATGCCATCATTGATTGTCTTATATCCACAAGGATATCAAATCCATTCTTGTTTAACATTTGATGGTTTTAATGTTTTGAAGTTTTAAGTGACCCATAGGGTTTTTGCCGAATTCATACATAAACGATTTATGTGTATTAATGGAGGTTTAAGATAGTAATTATTATAAATTGAATTCTTTGAATTGGCAGGCATCGACCGCCCTTGGTATGTACCATTAAATTGTATGTGTTTAGTTTAATTCCTTTTGATTGATAGTTCTGGTTATTATACCAAATTTATACCAGGGCTTCCATCTACGATGGACTTACTGCCACATACTGGATTTGATAAGATTTGTTTTTGTTAAGAGTATGAGTTAGATTAGATTTTGGTTAATAAATGATAGAAGTTGAGGTACTAATTTAGCTGTGCGATCATGATAGATTCTAACAACAAATCGTGGAAGTGGATCCAAGCTTTAAAATTGATACCCTTGACTCAGTCGGGGACTGCTAGTTAAGAAATGAATTGAATAGTTTTAGGATTTCAATGCTTGGTATAGTTAATTTTCTGTAATTTCATGTAGTTTATCTGTAGTGATTCCCTTATGCCACAACCAGTCAGATCTGGGATTCTCACTCTTGTATTGGAGTTTTATGAAATGAGTTGCATTTTAATATGATATAATTCTTATGAAGGCCTCTCGTCTCTTAACCTATTAAAAGAGTGACTATAGTATTTTTAACTTTTAGTTTATGCAAACAATTACTTGGTTGTATTACTTGATTGTCAGTTTTAAAGATATAGCATCTTCTGTTACTCATATTCCTTCGATCTTGCTCTTAGATACGTTTCAGGTGAGTTTTTATCAAGTCTTTCGGCTCTTAATTTGATTAATAAAATCCCTGAATTAAAAAAAAAAGGCTAAGGTCCTTCAATCTATTAAAAGGGTTCCTTTAGTCTTTAACTAAAGTTATAATATATCGTAGTATGGTTCTTGTCTCTAAATAACTTTATTTAAAATATTGTGTTGTAATATAAGCAAATTTAGTCTATAACATTTAACTAGATGTACAGTAGCTTACATTCAATTTACTAGTTGTTACAAAAAGGCACATCACTAGAAACTTTTGATTCGGGTATGGATGCCCGAACAGAGATACCGTTAGAACTAAATCTGGTATTTTACAGGCATGAATATAATAATAGAAAAGAAGATCTAGTTTTGAAAACATAATAGGAATGATTATTGAACAAATGTGTAATAAAACCATATCATATTTATATTCATAATAGATCATTTTTATATATAGATGCATAATACATTTATGCTAAAAGAAAATAGTTGTGATTCCTAGTTAACATAGAAATCCTATTGTAACTAGTTTTAATCAGTTAAGAAATAAGATAAGGAACCTGGCACCACTGTCGAGAAAATAGAAATGGAATAGCGATTCCTCCCAACCAACTCCTAGAGCAGCCAAAATCACTTGCTCCATAACCCTCAATCGTGTTCAATGAACCACAAGTGAAAAATACACTTAATGCATCATCTCTTGCATTATCATATTCAATCCTCATCCAATGTTATCATCCTGCTTGCTAATGGACATACTATTATATAGTATTTTTCCTAGGACTTGGTCATTTATGAGCCTCCTGCTCTTTAGCACTCAACAAAGAGTTGTGACCCGATTTTGGGGAAGATGCCTCCTACACCTTAAGTTCTCACTCGGCAGCTACAACCACTTGTCTTTTCCTCTTGTGGATCAGCAAACACTCTTCAACAACTATTTCATTTATGTCCCTTCTAGTATCTTTTATTAATAAAAGAATAATCCATTACATTTGTTTTATTTTTGACTTCTTGTCAAAAATATTTAAAATAACAAAATAAAATATTCTAAAAGAATTTAATAACAATTTATTAAATCTTGGTGTATTACACCAAACATGTTTACCTTGTAGTTGCAAAGCATGTGATAAGGTATCTAAAAGGTATGATAGACTATGGTCTCACTTATACTATAGATCTTGAATTCAGATTGTACAGTTATACAGATTTAGATTGGGCAGGAAGTGCCTCAAATAGAAAGAGTACTTTAGGTGGATGTTTCAATCTGGGGTCAGCAATGATCTCATGGCTAAGCAGGAAGCAATTCGATGTTGCTCTCAGCACTGCAGAAGTGGAATATATTGCAGCTTGTTTTGCCACTTGTGAAGCCATATGGATTCAAAAGTTGTTATCAGTTCTATTCGATTTGGAGATGGATGCCACAGTGATTCTAGATGTGATAACCAAAGTTGCATGAAGATGCTAGAGAACCCCGTGTTCCATTATAAGACGAAGCACATAGAAATAGGGTGTTTCTACATTCATGACATGGTGCATAAGGGAGATATAAAGCTCCAATATGTGAGCATGGATGAGCAGGTTGCAGATGTGTTGACTAATCCTATGTCTTGTGTGAAGTTTGAACACTTCTGAGACAAGATTGGTGTTGTCCGTAAGGACTTCCCTCGAAAGGGGGAGTAGTACTGATGATACTACGATATCTTGATCACAATAGGTATCTTAGTTGGGATTGATCATCCTTCGAATTGATCCTGTAATTCCAAAAGGAAGGATCATCTTAAATGTTGATCTTGAGTCTTGATAATGTAATTCCGAAAGGAAGGATCGTCTAAGATGTTGATTGGTGGACTTGGTCCCATAATTCTGAAAGGAATGATCATCTAAGATGTTGATTGGTGGAATCGATCTCATAATTTCGAAAGGAATGATCGTCTAAGATGTTGGTTGGTAATCATGTAATTTTGAAAGGAAGGACCATCCATGTTGGACTTGATTCTGTAATTCCCAAAGGAAGGATAGTCTTGTGAACATATGTGTCAGCTCTGATCAGTATTCGTGGTTCTGTAAAGACTTAATCCCATAATTCTGAGAGGAAGGATCGCCTTAGCACCATAGATGTGTTGGACTTAATCCCGCAATTCCGAAAGGAAGGATTGTCCATGATCCCACAATTCTAAAAGGAAGGATCACCCGTGTTTTCCATGATCCCATACTTCTAAAAGGAAGGATCATGTTGGTTGTTGATGCACCTACCTCATTTTGTTGCCATAGATGATGTTACTCCAGACTTGAGTTGTTGATGATGATGTTTTTATACCTATCACATGTAGTTTTTTTATGTTATTTCAGCTTTATGCTGATGAGCCATCCTCGTGTTGTCGTTGTTGTTGATGTTATTCCAGCTTTATGTTGATGATCTAGCCTCGTGTTGTCATTGTTGTTGATGTTATTCCAGCTTCACGCCGATGATCCATCCTCGTGTTGTCGTTGTTGTTGTTGTATCAATTTTTATGTTGATGTGATGATAATGAGACTTCATCTCTATATAGAAGATGATGATGATATTCCAATTTGTGTTGTAGATGATGATGTTCTAGCTCCGTGTTGTAGATGATGATGATGTTCCAGTAAGCTGTTCTAGTTGTTGATACTGATATTGTTGAAAAATTGTCAATGATCTATAGATATACCAGCCAATGTTCCAAATGATGTTGTTGATGATGCCTCCTCCTCCCTCCTTCCGATGATGTTGTGTAGTGCCACACCAGTTGTTGTTGTTGTAAGTAGAATACCCTTCTTGTTAAGGGGGATTGTTGAAATAATGCAACTTCAAAGAATGTTCTACTTGTACTTTACATTATTATTATTATTATTCCTCCTTCGAGAGATGTCATTAATGTAAAAGGTCATGAGGTAAATCCTTCATTGTAATTTGGGTTAATATCACCCTAAAAAGATTAATATAAATATTATTTTTAGTTTTCCTAGGTAGGTTGGCCCAGTTAGGTTAAAATGTTAGTCAAGTGATTAGTATAAATAGGGAGGTGCCCTCCCTCGTTTGTACACACACTCACTCAAGCATTGTGCAAGAGAGAGAAAGAGGAAGGACAGAGAAGGAGGAGGAGAAGTGTTTTTGGTGTCATTGGCTCTTACGTTAAGATTTGGTCTCTCTCTCTCTCTCTCTCTCTCTCTCTCTCTCTCTCTCTCTCTTATGATACCTTATTCTTTGAGCATTGTACTCTGCTAATATCTATTGATGAAGTTTTGTTGGGTTTTTTCCTTTTGGATTTCCCATGATAAATTGTTGTGTACATTGTTATTGTGTTTTTTTCATAGATCCTCTTTATGTTGTTATTGTGAAAATGTATTAAATGCTCATGAAGTTAGAAATTAAGTTGTAGCAACATATAAACTTAACAATTGGAAAATTTGAGAAAGACTCCTGGTATAGTGTAATAAGTGGCTATCTCATGGTGGCCATTTGATTTTGTTGAAGTTTGTGTGGGAAGCAATACCAATGTATTGGATATCTCTATCCTATGTACTAGCTAGTACAATGGAACATATTAGAAAATTGTGCTTTATTTTTTTGTGGAAAGGGAGCCCTGATGAAAAATATCATCACTAGGCTGCTTGGAGTAAGTTATTTTTACTAAAGGATTTAGGAGGCTAGGGTTTGAAGAACCCCTCTTTTTTTACCAAGGAATTGGTAGCCAAGAGTGTCTAGAGAATTTTAAAGGGGGGTGGTCAATGGGTAAAAGTGGTGTTTCAGAAATATATTTTCCCTCTTTCCATTAAGGAATGGTCCATGACTAGAGTAAACTTTGTTAGGAATTTTTCTGCTATGTGGAGGGATTTAATTTCAACCTTTAATGTGATCGAGGAATGGATTGTTTGGAATGTTCGGAATGGTAGAAAGGTCTGACTTGGTCATGATGCCTCATTGTGTAGTTCTGGAGCTCATAGGTTGCCTTTGGCTATGATTGATACTCTTAGGAATCGAGATCTGCTCTTTCTGGGCCAGGTTGTTGTTTCCCTTAATTATTCACCATTGAGACAGGAGTGGCTTAAAGCTGAGGATCAAGAATTTGTGAAAAAAAAGAGATCTTTGGAATGGATACTCATAAATACCTTGCATAATTTCCATATCCTATTGGTATATAGGGAAGACGTTTTGATTTGGTCAAATAATGTTGTTGGAGGTTTCTATACCCCTAGATTGGGATACAAGGTTATCTATGAAGAAGAAGAACTACCTGAGCCTCCCCAATGGACCCCTGTGATATGAAAGTTAAAGTGTCTTGATCTTAAAGAAAAGTTGTTTTTTGTGGTTGGCATTATCAAACAAGGTCCTTGATTGGGAATTCTTGATTAGGAAATTTTGGATTGGGCTTGGCTAGTGTTTCCCGTGCAAGGAAAATAATGAGAATATTGAGCATTTGTCCATTTATTATCCTTATATTTTGAGGATGTGGGAATGTGTCTCATAGGTTAAGGGGATCCAATTTATCTAGATAGGGTTGGGGTTATAGAAAGCTCTACAAGCATGGATCAACAATGTGGCCTTCAAATATTATGTGCTCTCCCTGCGTTATTGTTCTGGGGGGGGTTGGTTGGATAGGAACAATGTTGTTTTCAATGACATCTTCATAGTCCCAGGAGTATATGCATAAAAAATTCTAGCTATCCTTAGTTAGTTTCCTTAGGATGAAGGCCGTCCTATAGTTTGATGGGTTGAAATGGAGGTTGTTGATAGAATAGGTTGTTGTGCCTACTTTAATGGTGCATCCTAGGGAATGGCAACAATGGGTGGTGCAAGTGATATTGTATTTTCTAGGAGACTCTTTGGATCAATTTCTCTATAGGTTTGGGGCAGAGTACCAATAACTGAGCATAATTGATGACATTAAAGTTAGCTTTATTTCTTGCAAATTCTAAGGGGGTTCTAAATATATAGGTCTTTGGAGATCCTATGTTAGTAGTGGACTAAATGAGGTAGAAGAGACCACCAAAAAACATTCTTTTGAAACCCATTTATAAAGAACTAGTTAAAATTGTTGGATTATTCCAGGTGACCAACTTCCACCATATTTTCAGAGAGAGAAACAATTAGGCAGATCAAATGTCTAATCAAGGTCTATAGGTGGAGATTTAATTTGGCATCAATAAGAATTGGTGAATGACACCATATTGGAGCATGGCCTAGGGCCTCATCCTAGATGACCATTTTTATTTTTTATTTTTTGCATGACCTACATGGAAAAAAACAATCCTGTAGTTATGGTTATATCAACGCTTAGGACTATGTGCATATCAATTTGAGGGGATTACTTATTTGGTTCTTTATGTTTTACAGTATATGGAAAGTGTTTAAAGAAAGCACAAATTTTTTATTACTATTGTATTTAAATGGTCAATAGGGCCTATAGCTATTGTTTAGACCATTTGCACTTTTTATTTGGCGAATTTTCTGATCAGAATCAAGCATGATTGCATAATTAGGGTTCCCCAAGGGTAATCAAGGATGTTGAATCCATTTATAGAATCAAAATTGCAATTTCAACTATGGAAATCACAATTTCAACCATAAATCGTTTCCTCGGATACCAGAATAGGTGCAAATGGTTTAAACAATAGCTTACTCCACTTTCTCCAAACATGACAATTTAGTTTTATGTAAAGAATTGTGATTTTTTTTAATGGAAAAGAAAAAATTATTATACATTTATATATATGCATAAATAATTCATTATTACAAGTTTCAAATGTTTTATAAGTATTTTAACTTTTACTTTTAAACTTTATAAAATTAATAATTAAAATATTTTAAATTATTAAAAAAATTTCTAAAATACATTTAATTTCACTTGTTTTCATATTCAAAAAAAATTGAAACATATTTCTAAATCACTCTACTTTCATAAATTTCAATATATAATTTTATATTTTCAAATTTTTATATTATCTCAATATATAAACAAACCTATTCATTTTTTATAAATTTCAAAGTTTAATGTTTGTATATTTTTAATTTTTTTAGGTTATGTAATCAAATTTATTTATTTGATAAAAAATTAATTCCATTTATAAAATTTGTACTCCTTTAATAGAAATTATCTCCCAGACTTTTCTAACATTTTTCAAGAATTTTCTACTTACCTATTCAAGTATGAAACTATATTTTACATTTGCTAGAATAATTTTCTAAATATTGATACTTTACTTTTTCTTAAATTATAAAAAGTAATTAATAAAAACTTTAAATTATAAAAATTTCCAAATAGTTGACCCATTTTAGATAGTTCACAGAATTTCATTTAAAAAAAAAATTAAGAACATAATTTTTTCAACTAATAATTGCTTAAAATTGTCGTAATTTTTCCTTGTTAAAATCTTAAACTCAGATTTATTAAATTTACACTATAAAAAATTTAATCCTTCTTAATACTTAATAAATCCAAATTAAAAAAAAAATCTATACTAATTTTACAATCTACTTAATAAATCCAAATTTTTAAAAAATCTATATGATATTAATTTCTTTAACTTTTATACAAAATCTGAGATTGAATAGACATCTTATATTAAATTTTTAAAATCTTTAACTTGATAAATCCAAATTTTAAAAAAATCTATATAATATTAATTTCTTTAACTTTTATACAAAATCTAAAATTGAATAGACATATCCCATATTAAATTGTGTTGCATCTCCCTCCTTTCTATACAATCAATTTAATCTTAAATTGCTCCTTTCTATACCATCAATTTAATCTTAAATTGATCTAAACCACCATATTTCAGCCCAACTTTATAAAAAACTTTACATGTTTAACATATATGCATATATATTTAAGTTTGCTAAAAATACATCAATGAAAACTTGCAGTTTTATTTATTAAAACATCAATATCACTATTAATTAATTTCATAATGTATGTATTTTGTGTTACAAGAATAAACAGAAAATAATAAGACTGTTTTTAAAAAAATTTAGAGGAAATGATAATTGGTAAGGATTACCACTTACCATCTGAATTGGGTAAAATCTAGATTCATACTCAAAGAGCTATCACTTTATACTTTGTACTAGTTGCATTTAACAGTTGCATTCTCCTGTCCAATATGGGAGAGGTGTGTAACTCCTATGGTGCTCATCCTAGAGTTGATACATGTCCTTTATAAAAAATAATAAAATATTATTAAAAATAACATGTTGGCTTAAATTAAATTTAAATTATTGAGAATTGCATATATATATATATATAACAATGATGATGATGATGATGGTTAACATCTACTGAGACCAAACTTGGTCTATCTGACCTAAAGAAACCAATCAATTAGTTTGTTTTAAAATTGTATTCCTATGCTCAAAGAGCTTTGTGAGAAGCGTCCAGAGCGTACTATAATTTTGACAAGTTAAAATGCTAGGAAGGTCAGTATTGCAGCAAAGATTATGAAACTGAGATTTAATTTGGGTGTAAGCAGGACACTCTAAGAGGAATTGGTTTTCATATTCAGTGTTCCTATTCTCACAGAGATGGCAGATCTTTTCCACCCATAGTGTTTTAGGAACTGTCCAGCAACCTGTTTCACTATGGATCTCATGAGAGTTTGTTCTTATCTTGGCTATATTAATTTTTTTCTTTCAACTCTTGGTTAAAACAGAGAGATACTTTTGATCTTCTAGACTAGGGTTGTGTTGATGCCTGGAAAATCGCAGGTAACAATAGTTAGGGATTCTCCCCAGTAAACGTTCCCAACTAGCCCGTTACTATTTGGTATGCGGAATCCGTCCGATTTATGGTCCGGCTACCATAGGTCAAGTAACAAGATAAAAGGTTTTTTCGGTTACGGCCCGGTCCACCGTGTATATTTTAGTTTTTTGAATTTAAGTATGATATGCAAGTGCCTATCTAAAAATGCAAATTGATAGAGAATATGAGGAGCGGTCACATTGTGATGCGCAGGTTCTTACCTCTCATCTTAACTCTCTCGCATCTAAATCACACACAGCAAGAAACTAAAACTAACTATCTAACCTATCCCTAGGGAGAAAGATTATCATTTATCAATGAGTAATGTATTTCTGCACATGCATTAAGAAAAATCACAGATAGTTGTTACTTATTTCAAAACACATTAACATTAATAGATATATGAACAACAAGATAGCTCATTGTTTATGAAAATCCTTCATTACTCACTGTGGAAATTTCATGGAATAAACTAGAGTGCATTCATAACAAGAACATAGGTTCAAAGAGTTAGAACGATCTCACAGTTAATGGACACAAGCTGAAATCAAATAGTTCACATTCAACAAATCCATACCCCAGCATTTGAAATCTTCCACCAAGATTTCTCCAACAGGAAACTTGTAATTCTTATTGCAAAAGGAATAGTTCTTCTTACAACATAATCTCACAAATCTATCTAGGAAAAAGTCTTTTTTTACATCTAATTCTCCTATATTTACACAAAACATCAAAACCTTTGGGCTGCCCTCCAGTGACCTTTGGGATCCCCAGCCGCTTGAATCCATAATTTTGTCTTTTAGTGAGTGTTGTGCAATACGCTACTTTAAACTAAAATTTAATAGCACTTTTATAAAGAGGGACCATCTTGGTCGTCGATGAACTTTTCCCAAGCCTAGGCCTCTGCTGCTATTGATTCTACTTAGTAATCCATTGGTCTTTTTGAGATCCTGTTGATCTCAGACCTTCACGCTCCTCTTTTCTTGAGCAACATCTCTGGTTCTTACTTTTCCGTTCTTCAGCCAACTCCTTTATGATGTGTCCTTTAGATATGTCTTCTTTGCAGCAATAATCATCAAACTGGGTCTAAAAAAATCTTCTAAATCCGTCTGTAGTTAAAACAAAAAATTCATCATTAATCCGGACTGCATTCAAGATCATCTAACTTTTCAATAAAAAGTAAACCACACTATCAATAAAACTAATCATCAAATGTGAGGCCCTGTACTACGTTCTCGCCACGAAATCCTTAACTTGATCAAAAATCAAAAACCTTCGTCACCCATGGAGTTGGGTAAAGGCTCACAAAAACGGCGGGAAAAATACTAAGCATCGGGCTGACAAAATCCTCATCGGCGAACGAAAAACTATACGTCGGATGGTTAGTTCACTAAGCCGCCACAACATCGGAAACCATATAGACTAAGGGTTCCGGGGAAAAATAAAATGTCAGCGAAATAAAGCGTTAAAAGTTGTCGTCCATGCATCGAAGATCGGAACCAGTACCCACTGAACACATAGGCATCAACGATCGGAAAGACTAATCACAATGCGTTGGTAGAAAAGTTTGTTAGAAAGCTGCAACGGTGAAAGTCATACTAACTAAGGGTTCCGCGACAAACTGAAAACATCGACGAACGAAAACTTTAATGACTACAGATCGGTGAGCTTAAAACTAACCATCTTCGCAGTGTCAGTGAGATAAACAACAAGGCCTCTAAAACGGCGGCGTCTCTCGAGACTAAAAATCCGACTATTTGCCAAAATCATTCCGATAGCGAAACAAAGAATCATTGCAAAGCAAAAAAGTTTGAACCAATAAAACCACATAATCGACGAAAGAAAAAACTATCCATCGGCCCGTTCTCTATCTGTCCTCCGAAACGGTGGTGACATAGAAGGCTAATGCTCCGATCGTGATAAAATAAAAATGTCAACAATCCAAAGAAACAAATGAAATAAAAGTGCATCGATGAAAATAAGAACTGCCCATCGAGAAGTTCATTATTTACCCTCTGCAACGGTGGTCGCATAGAGAACTACCGCCCCGATTCAGACATAAATAAAATTCCGACAACAATGAAGGAAATCATTTTTAAATCAAACTTCAAGTTCCACAGTCCAAAGCATCGGCAAACAAAAAAGAGCTTTCCGAAAAGAAGAAAAACAGTTGACCTCAATTCAACTTCAAACAATCCAAAATATAGCAGAGGGAAAAAAACAAAGTTCATCAACCCAAACACTCCCAGGCAAGATAAAATTAAAAGGAGGGTCCAAAATTTTAAAAAATTTGGAAAAAAAGTTGCAGCTGCAACAATTGGAGACTACCTGGTGAACCCAGATCTCTGGACAATTTCCTCCTTAAGTAACAGACTATTTGACAATAAAACCAACATGTTGAATTCTTCTAGATGTCTAGATTTCCCAAATGGCAAATGTATGTACTTTTAATCATTGATGATAGTCCAATTTAAAAAAATGGAACCCAATATTTCAAAGTCAAGATAACTCTTTTGAGGCCAGGAATATGAGTTTCATTTTTTACCTCTGTCTTCGGGTAGCTTTCAGCTTGGACACCACAGGATTGTAACATATGGTAAACAGGAATATTCATTTGTTCCTCATTCCCATGCCATTTTGCACTTTTGTGCTTTTGGACTTTTTTGTCCTTTTTGAGTCCTCCTACATGCCTTTCTTTCTGAATTTTATCCAGGCTCCTCTATCGATAGTGTCCTTTTGTGTGAGAGATGTATTTAATTTTCAGCTCATGGACGGAGAAGAACTTTGGCAATTTTGTACTCATATGGTTCAGTTCTTTGTTTTGATACATATTGCTTTCTTAGGAGATTTTTGGCTCTTATTTTCCTTTTGGCTTTCAATTCTTGGCATGGGATTATTTATATATAATATATTGTTTACCTTGCTTCCTTTCCATGGGTCTTTTGCTGTCACCCCCTAAGACATTTTTAAATGTGAGATGGATGGAGTATCGAAATAGTATTCCAGACCTTTTGATCTTGAGTTATTTTACAAGGATTAAGTAGGACTTCAATATGTTCATAGCCATTTAGGAAAACTGCTAAACTAGAAGAAGTTCTTTTAGATTAAATCAATAGTACACAGTCTTATGACCCAGGATCTAGAGTTATGATGCTCTCCATGCAACCAAAAGTTTGCTTCTTTTATTGAAATCAATCAAAATATAACTAAAAACAAATAGAAATAAAATAAATAAAAAACAAACAACCCAATGAGCTTATTTATGTACAAAACAAAAATAAAAATCAGGAAAAATAAGGTTTGAGAACTAAACCATTAATTGGTAAGTTCTCTTCCCACCCCTGTAAATCTTGCAACTTGTAGGTTAAGGGGCCAAGCTTTGCTGCAATCTAAAAAGGGCCTACCCATAACTGTTGAAACTTCGTGTGTTTCCCCTTTTCGTCATGCGGACGATCCCACTTAAGAACCAGATCTCCCACTTCAAATTCCTTTTTTCCATCTTTATGTTTATCAAACCACCGTTTCATTACTTCCTGTTGATGCTTAAAACGTTCTTTGGATCTGTTCCTAGACTCTTCTGCCTTCAAGAGATTATAGGTTCTAATCTGTAGAATTTCGTTATATGTGCCTCTAGACTCCTGAGCTATTATGGAAGATGGTAGAATAATGTTAGGAGGAAGAATAGCTTCTTTTCCATAAACGAGGGTATATGGTGACACACCTAAGGAATTCTTGGGTGTGACTCTATCAGCGCAAAGAGCATTTGGTAATGCTAAATTCCAACTTCTTTGGTTTTCTATCACAGTTTTCTTTAAGATCCTAATCAGATTCTTGTTTGTAGATTTTGCCAAACCATTTCCTTGTGGGCAATTGTTTGTAGAATAATACAACTTGATTCCTCTTTCATGAGCAAATGCATTTAATCTAATAGAAGAAAAATAAGTAGCATTATCAAAAACCAGGGAAATTGGAACCCCAAACCTGGTCATAATATGATCTTGCAAGAAATCCATGACCGCATCTTCATTCACTTTACGTAATGGAATGGCCTCGGCCCATCTAGTGAAGTAGTCAGTTGCCGTCAAAATGTATTTGTGTTGCAAGGAAGAATTTGGTTTTATCTCTCCAATGATATCAATCCCCCATTTCTCTAATGGTTCTGTTATCATCACAGAATTCAATGGTCCTGCTACTTTGGCTTGTCTTCCCCCACACCTCTGGCAGATATCACACTTTCTGACATGGGCATGCACATCCTTGAATAGTGTGGGCCAATAGTATCCGGCTCTCAGAATCTTATGGGCTGTTGTATCTCCGGAAAAATGACCTCCAGTAGGCCCATCATGTAACTCTGTTATGACCTTCTTTGCATCTTCTTTCTCTAAGCATCTAAGAAGAACTCCATTATAATTCTTTCTGAATAATATTCCATCAACGATCTGATATGAAGTTGATTTAATGTGCAATGCTCTTCGTTGTTTGGAATTCCAATGTTCTAGCAACAATCCTTCCTGAAGGTAATGAAGAAGGTCTCGGTACGAAGAATCTGGAGCTGTGAAAAGAGGACATACATCCATCATATGTAACTCAGCTTCATTGTCCCAATTGTTTTCTTCATTGTTTTTACCTTCGGCCATTAGTTTGCACAGTCCTTGCCCTTTAACTATGGATGTTGGTTTGAATTCAAGGTCATATTCTTGTAAAGATGTTACCCAGTTGCCTCTTCTTTCTCATAATTCTTTTTGTACGAAAATAGACCTTACAGCTGGGTGTGGAACTATTACCTTCGTCCGGTTCTTAAGTATGTACGGCCTGAATTGTTTTACCGCTTTGAAAACTGCATAAGATTGTTTATCAACAGCTGGGTAATTCAATTCAGCTCCATCTAGACTAGTGCTCATAAATGATATGGGATAATCATCTCCCCCATCTTCCTTCTGTGTAAGCACCGTTGCTAATGAATCGTCAGATGCGAAAGTGTACAAAATAAAATCCTTTTCAAAATTTGGACTTTTGACAGATGGTGCATGAGCAATAGATGTCTTTATTTTACTGAATGCATTCTTCTCTACATCAGTCCACTTGAATTGTACAATTTGTTTCACCATTTGCTGCAAAGGTTTAACAATTTGAGCGAAATCTGGTACAAACCTTCGCACAAAATTAATTGTCCCCATGAATGATTGCATACCTTTTTTGTTATCGCGTAAAGGGATCTGTTCTATGGCCTTGATCCTTTCTGGGTCTATGGAGATCCCTTTTTGAGAAACAACGTGACCCAGTAGCTTTCCTTCTATAACCGCAAACACACATTTCCTAGGATTCAGTGAGATCCCATATTTTTGACAACGCTCGACAATTTGTTTTAGATGGAATGCATGTTCTTCTCTCTTCTTTGAAAATATCGTGACATCATCGAGATATACTACAACACTATGGCCAATCAGACTGCGGAAATCTATATCCATAGCCCTCTGGAAAGTATCTCCAGCGTTGATGAGTCGAAAGGGCATTCTTTTATAAGTAAAAGTTCCCCGCTTTGTTCTGAATGTAGTTTTAATTCTGTCTTCTTTAGCTGCTAATACTTGATTATAGCTAGAGAATCCATCTAGTAATGAAAATAACTCAAAACCCGAAACCATCTGCAATATTTGTTCCATGGGTGGGATTGGATAGTTATCTTTATCCGAAGCACGATTGAGGTTTCTAAAATCTACACATAGCCTGATTTCTTCGGATTTCTTCCTCACTGGCACCAAATTCAACACCCTTTCCGAATGTCTAAATTTGAATATAATTTTAGCATCCAATAATTTTTTCACTTCACTCTGAATTAAAGGTTCCAGTTTTGGATGCATCTTCCTCAAAAGTCGCTGATAAGGCTTGACTCCAGCTCTAATATGGATGACATGTTGTATAATCTTCATGTTATATGTTTTAAACTCTTCATATGTCTAGGAAAACACATCTTTGTAATGTTTGAACAAACTAATGAACTTATTTCTTTCACCTGGAGAACAACACTTTCCCAAATTTACATATCTCGGTTTAACTTCAATTCCCAAATTTATTAGCTCGAATTGTAAGGACGAGCTGTGAGTTTTGACATTTGTTGGCCTTCTGAATTTGTTGTCTAGATCAAACATTCACTCTAAGGTCCTGACTCCTTTAGGAATAAAGTTTTTGAATTTTAATTCAGCTTGGTGTTCTTCATCATCGATTATTTCTCCTTTGAAGGTTTCATCATTCATCAAACATTCCAAGATTTGTTGATCATCATAAAAAACTCGTAGATTGGTAATCATGTCTGGAACTGAAGGCTTGAAAAGTAATTCAATAGAACATCTATTATTTGAAGGTACAAGCCTTGCAGTTGAGGTAGCTAACAATTCAGCTGCTGCATTCTTTAGTCTAGGAATGGATACAATATTGAATGCATAAAATTTTTTAAGCAAATCCCACACTTCATTCTGGTAAGCTTTTAAATGAGGTGAAATGCAATGTATCTAATTTCGAATTTGCTTTACAATTATTTCAGAATCCCCATACACTTTCAGATTTTCTACTTTTAATTCAATTTCTTTTCTTAGTCCCTTAACTAATGCTTCATATTCGGCTGTATTATTGGTACATTCAAACTCTAATCTACATGAAAGAAAATGTTTATTTTTCTTTGGATCAATCAGGACACAGCTAGCTCCTGATCCTTCCAAAGTTTTAGATCCATAAAAAAAAAGTGTCTAAAAACTATCTACTTCTACTGTACTCGAATCAAAAACTATATCTGAAACTAAGTCTACTATTTTACAGTCAAATTCATCAGCCCGTGAAAATCGAAGGAGATCGGGTTGTGTGTTTGATGTATCACTGGCTTCTTCTGCTTGGTAATTTCCCGGTTCAAGTTCAATAAAGTAATTTCCCAACATGGAATTCAGTGGTTCATTCTTACCCTCCAACTGAGTAACATTGTGCTTCATGTGGGGTTCTATTAATACTTTTATTTGATTGGGACTTCCCTTATGAGGCAGCCACAGATGTGTTAGGAAAAATATATGTCGTAATAATTACGTTGCAGTACAGTTTCCCAACTATTTACTTGTCAACCCGGGGTACGTAAACTGACGAAGCACGTGCACTGTTTGTGCAGGACTGAAGTAGATCTAATCTAACTTAATCTAAATTGCTAGAATCAAATTAATCTAGGAAAACATTGAAACACTAACTAGGAAATCATGAAATTGCGTAAGAAAAATACAACATGTGAAGAGTTAACAACAATGACATATGTGAGCTCACATCCACAAATCAATAATCAAATGAAAAACATGAAAGCATAACAATGAAAGCTTAAATCACATTAAGAATCTCAAATCAAAGACTAATCTAACAAATACAAAATCCAATCCAATCCAACTTAATGGAATGGAGAGGGAGCACTCTCCTTTATACATGAGAGGCCTTAATAAAAAGATAAGAATGCATTAATTACAGATCCACTATTCTCTCAACTACTCTCAACCACTTTCCTATTATTACAAGATATGGTTCCTTCAAATCCTCCACATGTCTCTCATGAATCCTAGATAAGATATGCCAACCAAATCTTCCATGATCTTCTCCTTGAAAAGAGGCTTGAATAACTATCTCCTTTGGAATGGTGTAAGAGATATTCGAGAAGTCTCTTTCAATTAATCATTCACATATTCCTATATATTACAAAGCTCACACATAATTGAGATATATATGAAAACATGTATATTTTCTAATATTTAATCATAAATTCACTCTTAATACTAAAATGAATAAAGTGGAAAATAATAATGTGAAACCCAAATGTATTTATGAAAATGATATGACGAAGGTTTAATAGGGCGATGAAATGTAAGGAATAGTGAAGGGAAAGGTGGATGAGAATACGACATTTCTGAGTCCTAACATCCTCCCCAACTGAAGGTGTTGCATGTCCTCATGCAACCATGCGTGGAGCTTCTGAAGAACCTTTTGGCATCTGAACGTTGGCTTCGATTGATGATGTCTTTTTAAGAATGAATGTTTCCA
This sequence comes from Pseudotsuga menziesii, assembly GCA_001517045.1. Taxonomy (NCBI): domain Eukaryota; kingdom Viridiplantae; phylum Streptophyta; class Pinopsida; order Pinales; family Pinaceae; genus Pseudotsuga; species Pseudotsuga menziesii. Next base: position 178,121 of record LPNX010777940.1, on the reverse strand, counting down.
GGATATGTGGGAGACATGAGTAACAGCTCATGAGTAACAGGTGGCACTTTTCTTTGGTTGGTTCTTGTGTAACAACCATGAATATACGAATGTTGGTTCTTGTGTTAACAACATTCATTTCATTATTATTATTATTATTATTATTATTATTATTTTGCTTGTTGTTATGATAATAATTGTGCCCATATATTCACTGGAAAACATAAGCTATCAATGTGCATATGAAAACATCACTGAGTGTAAGAAATCCTTTTCTATCTTTTAATGAATCATGCCAATGTGTATATCAATGCACGAGGCAAAGTGCAACAGGGGATCATTGGAAAAGAAATTTTTGGGAATGGTAAATGGGATGAAAATGGAATGATGATAATGGAAAAATGGAATGGTGGTAGTAAATATGTGGTGACTATGAATAGAGTCCCCCCCCCCAACTGAATCGGTTGCATGCCCCCATGCAACACAGTGTAGGTCATGGAAGGGAAAATAAAATGGGGTATGGTGAGGAAATTTTCCAAAATATTCAATTCAGCATATAAGGAATGACATGATTAAAGCTTAGAAAACAACATACCTTCACTCACCCAAAATATAGATGAACTATGTAAGAGGAATGTAGATGTTGCAGCTGCTGGATCAGGAAATCGTGATTGGTACTGTAGCTACAACTACTGTATCGACGGGCACAAAGAATATGTGACTGCGACTGTTGGAAGCTGGAAGGTGTCACTGGTGCAGGATCATGAAAATGTAACTGTGGATGTCGCTGCTGCTAGGACATGGAAGATGTCACGAATGTAAGACCATGTGAAATGTCACAGCTACTGTAGCAGCATGACTGTAATGGAAACCGCTAGAACTTGCTGGAACTGCCGTAACAACGACTGTGGTAACCGCTGGAACAACAACTGCTGTAACGATGACTGCTATAACAGCAACGGCTAGAACTGCAACGATGGTCACTACTGAATCAGAGCATGTGAAATGGAGAGATCTGAACTGGTGCTGATGAATCATGGAAAAGAGAAAGTATGAAAATGTGGAACTGTCAGACTCTCATAGATGGATTCAAGCTGCTAGAACTGTTGAGGGAATTAGGAAAGAGTGTATAGTCTTCACCCGCTACAAACCCGATGGTACAATTCCAATCATGCGAATGGATGTGTTGATGTCAAGCATGGAGAGAAATCACTGGATTACCGGCCATTGATGAATGCCGTTAACCATTGCAAGGCAACTCACCATTGATGTCAATGAGTGCCAAGATACCCGAGTACATCTTGCGAAGTGCGAATGGATGTGCTGAGGTCGAGCCACTTGCAAGATCTGATGATCAAGGGACATTGATGTATTCCCATGATCGTCAGCGAGAGAACCTGCCATTAAGGCATGCAAGCCTCTAGGTACTCAAAATGGACTCTAGTCTATATCCCAGATAAGGTGCTGATGTCGATGGGGCAATACTGTTGAAAGGTGGGCCTTAAGGAATCCCACATCAGTCAACGCGAGTTTTTATAAAAAGATTTGGTAGGACTATAACAAAGATCTCAGTAGTGACAGGGTTTATGGAAATGAAATCAAGGAAGTGTAATTGTGGAAAAGGAGGTGACTGGTTTTATTCAGAAGGCAAACTGGCATAGAGAAAGAAGGCAAAAATGAACTGAAAATGATAAAGGAAATGATGTATGTTGCTCAGAAAAATAGATGTGCGAGAAATCAGGAAGGATAAGGTAATGGAAAATGGCTGCACCACGGGGATGATCAATCTGCTGTGAAGGAGGCATTAGAGGAAATTTGGGGTCTAAAATGGGCCTTATAAAAAACTGTGCCATGGATGATATGGATTGAGTTGAATTTTTAAACCAATAGAATTTCAATATCTTTGGTTAACCATTATGGCTGAGTTGGACACATAATGCTTATCTGTCATATTTTTATTTGACAATAGCTAACTCCATATCAACCTCACCTTGGTTAAGTTATTGAAAAGATCACCTCGAAATAAGATAAATAAACTTTAACTAATAAATATAGAATATTTTATTTGATCACTACTTGCAACTCCTCTAAAACATAACCTTCGCATTAATTAAAATTGTAGTGGAAGCATTTTGAAATACTAAAAACATTTATTAATCAATTTAAAAAAAACTAAATAATATTTAATTTTAAATAGACTTATCTTGAAATGCTAAATAAAAGATATTTAGTATTTTTAATATTATTAAATAATATTTAAAAAATAAATATATTTAATTATTACATCCAAAAATAAATAAAACATTTAAATACTAACAAAATAAAAAATAAAAACTATTTTTAATGTTACTAAAATTATAATAAAATTTTATTTTACTTTTTTTCTCTCTTACCTACCTACCCATTAAACCACAATTTTTTTTATTTTAATATAAAAAATAATATGAATATACATAGTTTATTGTTTTTTATTTTATGTGATGTAATATTTTTTATATGAATTAATATAAAATTTATATTAAAAAATAATAGTGATTTTTTTTATTTTTTTAATACTATTATAGTTATATTTTTCATTATAAATGAATATATTTGAGTTTTACATTTATTAAATCTATAAAAGGTAGTGGTCTATTCATAAAAAAAAATAATAATATAAAATTCAAAAGTTTCCTATCATTTATTATGTGTGCACAAGAATCTAAATATTTCATTAATATTTTTAATCAATATCTCTTAACTCTACATTAACTCAATATAGTTGTCAACTACCATTAATGAGACGATTTAGGTTGATTTTCATTAGATTTAATCTGACATGGCATATTTGTAGTGTGATGTGGCTTTTTTTATTATTTTCCTTAGGAGGCCCATTTTAGACCCCAAATTTCCTCTAATGAATGCGAGGAAATATTTCAGGACACAAAAAGGGTTTTCTAATGATTTTCGTGGAGCAGCAAGCATCATGGCATGTGAGAAGCGGCTTTTACAAGCTGGCAACAAAACATGAGCTTTTCTGAAAATTTGTGTGATTCATGAAAATCACTTCAGCATGGAATGCGTGCATCTTCGTTTTTGCAATTAAGCTTTGCACTGATCCTGTACTCAAAACTTTGTGAGAGCATCGTAAAATGTAAAATTTAAATACAAATGCGAGCAAATTTAGATAAAAATAAAGTGTGGAGGTACCTGTCGCGTTTCCAAGCATAGTTCCTTCCCTGATTGCTGACAAAGCGAATTGTGAAAAACAAATCGTTAAGCATGTTGATTGTTTTTAGCATTTAGAAAATGTCCATTTGCAATGTTTGATACTGTTTTTTTTTTAATGTTTTTATTGTTTTATTGTTGTAATAAATAAACAAAGTGTAATTTTGATTCGCAAAGGAAATAAATAGACCAAATAAACACTCTGATCAAGCTTGTGTTACCACCAAATTTCAAACAGTGGCTCGTGTAAAAATTTAGATTTGTACGTTTGAATTTATTCATGCTATTGCCGACAAACCTGTGAAAGATATCAACTCTAGTAGCAAGGGAGTCAACGTCTTCAACTTTGTATGAGTATGCAATGGCAGTCCGTAAAATAAACTCTGAAGTAGTCCGACTAGTTTATAAATGGCAAACTTACGAGCATATGGCCAAAAAGAACCACCTACCACAGAGACAAAGCCCATGAAAAGATGATGAGCCTTCAAGCCGTGTTGTGCCGAATTTCGCCACATATATTGTACCAGATTTTTTGGAGTCCCTAGATTACAATGAAGCAGTCGACAACTAAGTCTAGCATTTGGATAAGACAGAAAACATTCAACGACTTCTCTTAATGAACCTTTGTTGATTTTAGGGAAAGCTCACGAAGTATCTGACCAAATTGTTGGAGATTTGTAGCATTTGCCAGTTCAGCCATATTTGAATGAGAAAACCTAGCCAACTTATGGACGTATGGGAGGACGGCCCGAACGTGGAAAGGTAGACAGATTGGTGGCAACTTGTTTTTATTCCCAAAGATGGTGCAGCGGTATGTAAACCTGCTAAATAAATTGACCCTGTCACAAGAGGATTGTTCGCAAAGACGAGACTACATCAAGTCTCTTCTACCTCCGAGATAAGCTGGATAATGACAGCAAAGGATTCTGGAAAAGTTCCCCTGTGCTTATTACTACAGTATCCCACTAACAAATATATGTTCGAAAAATATTATCCAAAGATCGAGCAACTGCCCGGTGGTAGGGGACCTTTCTTATCAACATTGCACAGTCAGTTCATTAGCCATGCAAGTAAATCAAGCCTATCAAGCACTGTCCATTGCGCTTGGTCAATGCATACTGGTTTCGTAAGGTTTGATAGTAGTGATGACTTCTAGGACATGCTCACAGCTCTATGTAGGCATCGAAAATAAATAAGACAATGGGTCTTGTATCAGACAGTTGTCTCCCAAATGTTGATGCTGATGGTCATATTCCTTGGACATTTTGGAAAACTATTGGAATCCAGTCGATAATGTAGCTACCTATCTCATGTTGTTTCAGGTATCGCTATGTGAACCAGATCTAGAGTGTTATGGCGAAAGGAGAGGCTGTGCTCTTGAGGATCACGAAGAATACAAAAGAAGGATCCGTGGGTTCAAATTGAATCGATATGGTGAATCAATGTAGCAGGAAATCGGCATGAATGTCCATATGGGCTTCGTATAAATTGGCATGGCTCGAGTTACGAAATGCGTGATGTTGTAAGCATTTGGAATCTGAGTTCTTTGATTAACATGAAAACTAGAGGGAAACGAGCTTGCACTCGCATGATGAGGCTGACAATAGTTTGTTTCTGGTGCACTACTGAACACCTCCATGCACCCATCACCATGCACTGGACCGTTATGTGACTGGCACTAAAACCTGGGGCAAGACAACTGATGAGCCCAATAAAGAAGATGAATATGTTTCATGATGCAAAAATTGTATAATTGTGAAAAACTTCTGTTCACCATACGCATCAAGAATGGCTGATAGAAACTTGGTGGCCTGCTAAATGAAATTGCCCATGTTGCGTCTCAACATACTCCTAGTATCAAAATTGCTCCAAGCGGATGGATAAGATAGAGCAATATTCTTAGAAAAGAATACAGGCACTTTGGGGCCGTAGAATACTATATTTTGAATAAAGATGTCGCCCCTCCATGATTCGAACTTGGAATTTGGACTTGGAATTTGTGCTAGAGGTGAGCACGGCAGCAGTTATGATTGCATTCGAGGGACTAGTGAGTAGAAGGACAAAAAACAAAAAAAATAGGCCTTGACACGCAGGATCTTCAATGATGGATATGGAGACAATGACCCTTTATCCAGATTTGTGAAATGCTAGGAATTGCATCAGGTTCTTTATGCGTTTTAGGCCTATTGGAGTCATTGCTGAAGCAGATGGGAGCATAGACATTGTTTGGATTGATATTTTCCATTTCATTATATATGTCAACTTCCAAATCATTGCAGACAGCTGCATCGAAATTTGATTTGCTCCAGGTGTGGATTATTTTCTCATAGAAATCATCCTATATCAATGCATGTGGCCATGGATACGAAAATGTCCCAATATAGTCTGTATAATTGATACAGAGGTATGAGAATAGGCGTAAGGATTGTTGACCAGCTTAGATAGAGAAAGAAAAGAGTTTGCAAGAGTGACTCACTTACCCAAGAGCCGATAAGCAAAGCAAGAGGGACAGCAACAAGAAAGCGCAATCATAATAGTAAGCAACAGCCACTGCTACAGGCACACAAGCAAACAAATCTATCTCGCTTAAATAGCGACGTGTGAACAACGTGCTTGATTTTAGGCAAGTGGCAATGGCATTGTAGGCTGTTCAACGCGCAGCTACATCCATGGAAGTAGTAGGCTGTTCAACGCGTAGCTACACTCAAATGGCTGTTCAACGCGCAGTTGGCAAGTAGCAATATTGGGATGAAGAGGTCGTCAGTATTTATAGATATGGTTGGTGTTATTTGAAACACAACAACAAGAGACTTGTATGTTCAGTTAGGGTTGGGTGTGCTCCTCAATAAGCAGCGGGTGGACGTATACCTGACAGCTGCAGGTTTAAACTTCATAACATGGCCGCCAGAAATGCCTATTCATTGCAAGTCCACGTGATTCAATCTCAGTCCAAAACTACGTACGTACCGTATTCAAAGACAGAGTGAATATGGGTCATGGGCCTCATCGTCCATCCTGATCGTGTTTCTTTAGTATTGCGCACTCTTCCACATGTTATAATGTCGGCACGTTTGAGATTTGAGCAAGGTGCATTCGACTTTCAGGAACAATAGTTGTTTTGTTGCATGCAGTGTCAGTTGAATTGAGCATTGGGTACATCAACAAGATCGGTCTCTTCATAGGCGAGGGCCTTTCCCAAAATCACAGCTCTCGATCTTACAGAAAATGACGCCATTTGTAGAGTACGTCTAGGGATAATTGCCTCGATCCTTTTCATTAGAAAATCAAAAACCTTTGGGATGTGTTGCTTGTATCAAAAAATAATATATATATTTCAGAGAATCCAGCAACACAGCAACACAAAGATAATCCATGTAAAAATGCAATCATTTAAAAAGACACCTGTCCACCCCTACTAATGCATGATCGATTGGACAGTCCGGCACGAACAATGTTTCCCTACCAGCATTTAGGGTTATCTCATGAAGCCAATACCAAGTTGTTTAAATAGCAACGACTAGACGGAGAGGAGATGGCCAAAAGCCATGCATCTGTTATCCCTGATGAAGGACCATTGCGATTCTCCCCAAGCCTAAAGTGGCCGATCAACAAACGTGGAACAATATGAAAGGCTCCGTCCAAGATTCAACAGATGAGAAACCTTCTTCATTTGTTGGTCCAAATCGGTATGAGAAATAGCTTGAGAGGATTTTGTGAAGTGCAATAGGTAAGTCATCGGAATCAGGCTCAAGCATACATATACAAGAAGATAGTTAGCCAATATGAAGTATAAAGCTACGTGTGTTGTGCATATATTACTGGCAGAATAGAGAAAACGGGAAATAATCCATGGTCGTCGTAAGGATTGACAAATGGGTACAGGCACAGATTTAATTTCATCCATTATGATCCAACAGTACGAATGAGATGGTGGCAGGGCAAAACCAGAAGGTGCTGTTAGGAACTTCGTCAATCTCACTATTCCGTTTATCAATAATTATGTTCATAATGGAAACATATTTTTGAGATGGGAGGCATGGCTATTGAGGTGGACGACCAGGTTGGAAGATATCAAAAATGATATGCATGTGGCGTCGTAACCGAAAAAACCATATGGACCGGTTTGAATGCCAAAGTCGACCCAAGAAACCGGAGATTGCTCAGACAAACTTAAACTCGTCAATCGCTTGAAAGTTGCATGCAGTAGTTTGTGTAGAGGTTGGAAAGATCACTATCTTTGTCCCCTATTTATTGCCAATTGGTTACGTGTTTGTTTTTATTAAAAACAAATAAAATCAACTGCATTTTGTAGTTTTTAGCCTCAAACATCCAACGATATTTCTTAAACCGGAGCTCCTTTTTCAAAACGAATCATGCTCTAACCAATTTGCTATGCTGGGAGAAAAACCCATGTGTCATATTTTCTAGATGCACTTACATTAGCACGAAAATCGAGGCAAAAGTTGGCTGTTCAGGATATTTCACCCAGAAAATCTGAGTTTGATGATTTCTCTCTATCTCAAAATCCGTGTCATAACTTTTCGACCTGTTTCTATGGGAGCCTAATATGCAAAATCCATGTTTCAGATTTTCCAGATTCATTTTTGTTTGGTCAGAAATTAGACTGTTTTGATGTTGCAAGCTGTGACAGGGGTGTAACAGCAAACATTGCAGGGTGTAACAGCAAGCATTTGGGGCGTGTAACAACAAATTTAAATGCGATTTTCTCACAAACGGTAAATCGGATTGGGCTGAAATTTTACTGACGGGTTTCTATGGTCTGAATGCTTCTACAGAAATTACCATCGCAGTGATTGTTAGCACCATCGCTGTTACAGCAATTACAGAAATGGTTTGGCCAGCAAGCTTCACACAGTTTCAGCCATATAGTTGCAGCATGGAGTGACAGTTACAACCTAGAATTTTCAAAGAATGAATGTTTCATTTTTCATGTGTGTTGCAGGTTATAATTCAAGGGGTGTTGCGGCAACTTAAACCAGAAACTATTGCAGCAGGAAACACATTTTTGCACAATTAAATGGAATTCAACCAACCACACAGTTCCAGCATTCGTTTGTGCAGACCATTTTTTTTTTTTTTGTTAAATTTTCGTTTTGTTTTTATTGTACATCCTAACGAAACTAGTGTTTTATTGTTTTACAGATCAGAGGAGGGACGCACAAAATGTCTATACGTAAAATTTTATTTTCTATTTTTTATTTTTTATTTTTTTATTTTAAAAAAAAATTAACAGATTAAAAAAACAAGAAGAATGCGACAGTGCTGCTCTTACAGCAGCTGTTCCAGCAGCACATTTTTATTCCTAATTTGTTTCATTTTGCAAATGGAGTTAAACAATTTTACAAATTAAAGGCGAAATCAACTAGGCATGTTTGCAAAACAGTAATTTATTCATTCCTGAAAAATTTAAAGGCATCCTACTTTCTGATCCTCGTGGTCGCATGAAGCGCGGAGGAGAGCATACTTATTCAACACTAAAGAAAATATGAAAATGAAAGCAGAAACTGAAAATGAAATCCTACCTACTCTATGCTAATTGAAATTTAAAAATCTGTTACGTGTAGTCAAATTTCCAGTGGAGCCATGCATGCAATAGTAATAAAAATCTGTTCTCTTTCAATTTCGCAAAAAATAATAATTGGAAATATAGATGAACGTGCAAAATTTGCTGAAACTCTAAATTAACAAAATAAAAACTAAATGCGTCTAACCTGGTGTGTGCTTGAAACCATTGTTCGATAAGACTTTCATAAGCGCAATTCACCTCGCTCAGATCATGTTGCAGCTCCTCATTATCTTCCTCGATTTCCTGTTCTGATGCATAAGAATTCTCATTCGTTGGTGGAGGAGTAATTAAGCTCTCGGCCGCTGTCAAGATCTCTTCCTCGTGAGAGGAGGAGATCCCAACTTTTGCAAGGCTCTGAGTGAGTTGTTCCAAGCTGATGCTCATGGTTAAACCATATTGTAAAAGGGATTCTTACAGCACCCAAATCAAAATCTAAAAATCACTCTTGCTGAAAACAAAACACTCTTGCTGAAACACATGAAAACCTCTTCACAGTTGCAGAAATTGAAATTGCATAAACATGCTTGCAGAAAGTGAAATTTACGCTAATTTGTAGAAATTGAAAGTCACACTTGCAGAAATTGAAATTTACACTAAATTGCAAAAATTGAAATTTACGCTAATTTGCAGAAATTGAAATTTACTCTAAATTGCAGAAATTGAAATTTACGCTAATTTGCAGAAATTGAAACACACCCTATCACTCTTGCATAAAAAGGAAATTGATACCTCAATCCCTTGTGCTTCCCCGGCAACGGCGCCAAAATGTTAGGCAAAATATATGTCGTAATAATTACGTTGCAGTACAGTTGCCCAACTATTTACTTGTCAACCCGGGGTACGTAAACTGACGAAGCACGTGCACTGTTTGTGCAGGACTGAAGTAGATCTAATCTAACTTAATCTAAATTGCTGGAATCAAATTAATCTAGGAAAACATTGAAACACTAACTAGGAAAGCATGAAATTGCGTAAGAGAAATACAACATGTGAAGAGTTAACAACAATGACATATGTGAGCTCACATCCACAAATCAATAATCAAATGACAAACATGAAAGCATAACAATGAAAGCTTAAATCACATTAAGAATCTCAAATCAAAGACTAATCTAACAAATACAAAATCCAATCCAATCCAACTTAATGGAATGGAGAGGGAGCACTCTCCTTTATACATGAGAGGCCTTAAGAAAAAAATAAGAATGCATTAATTACAGATCCACTATTCTCTCAACTACTCTCAACCACTTTCCTATTATTACAAGATATGGTTCCTTCAAATCCTCCACATGTCTCTCATGAATCCTAGATAAGATATGCCAACCAAATCTTCCATGATCTTCTCCTTGAAAAGAGGCTTGAATAACTATCTCCTTTGGAATGGTGTAAGAGATATTCGAGAAGTCTCTTTCAATTAATCATTCACATATTCCTACATATTACAAAGCTCACACATAATTGAGATATATATGAAAACATGTATATTTTCTAATATTTAATCATAAATTCACTCTTAATACTAAAATGAATAAAGTGGAAAATAATAATGTGAAACCCAAATGTATTTATGAAAATGATATGACGAAGGTTTAATAGGGCGATGAAATGTAAGGAATAGTGAAGGGAAAGGTGGATGAAAATACGACATTTCTGATTCCTAACAAGATGTGACCAATCTGATGCAAAATATCCATTTAGCTTTGCTGACCAATCCCAAAGCAAAACAAGTCCATAAGCCTCAGGTATGTCTGCTACTACAATATCGATGAACTGACATACCTTTTCATTTGAAGATAATCGAATCAGAACATCCTCCATTTCCCCAATTACCTTCACAGCTGTTCTGTCTAACTGAATAACCTGCCAGGTAGATGGTTTGGGTTGTCCATTTATCTTCTTACAGACTGAAAGTGGCATAACATTGACAGATTCCCCTGGGTCTACTAAACAGTTGTGCACGTTATGGTTGAAAATTTCAAAAGTTAGGAGAAATGGTGGGGTTTTGCATTTAGACTTACCTCCCACACTTGCTTCCCCAATTTCTTCTTCTTCAGGTTGGTTGTCAATGGGAAGCTTTTCCTCTGGTACTTCAAGTGCTTTTAGCAATTTTTCTTTCTATTGAGGCACATTACACATTTCAAACAGTGAGATATTTTCCTTAGCCCTTTTAATATCTTCCACAATATTACACTCCATCTTATGTTCTTTGAGATTGTTCTTTACATTATCAATTTTCTCTTCAACGGGCTTAACAGGCATGTTGATTTTCTTTGGATTTTGACTTGTAATGGTGAATTCAGGTATTTTATCAGCTGTGGTGCTCTTCTGAATTTTATTTACATTCTCTTGAAGTCTCTTAATTTTCAGGAGTACTGACCTCTCTTCTTTTATCAAACCCTGACTTCTTGTTGTCACGTTTGTTTTCGATATCTTTTTCTGTTTCAGATAACCTTCTTCTTCGGTATCAAACATCGAGACACAGTCCCATAAAACCAGAGCATCGTCCTCTTGTTTTTCTGTGGATTTATTACCCTTTTCTTCCTCCTCATCGGCTTCTGTTAGTTTAGAGTCCAATAGTTGATTCATTACTAATGTCATTGAATTGATCCATTGAGGGCAATTTTTTTCAGAATGAGGCTGTTGATGAAAGGTGCAAAAATTATCCATACCCACCTCAGTTAAATTCATTGATGCAGGACTGTGTGGAGGAGGTTTAGATTGATTGTTGTCCTCTCTCCTTTTATAGTAAGGCTTATAATATTTCTGAGCTTCCTTTTCCTTTTCCAAATCTATTATTCTGTTGGATAGCTTATGCATCATCATCACCATCCCTTCAAAGTCATGTGATTGCTCATCCTTAGACTTAGTCAGTAACAATGATTTCTTACCAAAAGTTTTTTCTCCCGACTGCTCAAGATAATCTTCTATGCTCTCTTTTTCATCTTCTACCCTCTCAACTTCTTCATAAGTTTCTGACAATGTAGGTTTGACTGACATCTTGGCAAACATGGACAATTTAGGCCCTAGAGCTGAAGTATAGTATTCAATCAGAAATTTATCAGATGGTTTATCAGTTGCAGAAAAATTCTTTAGATAAGCAGCAAACCTTTGAGTGAAACTATGCACTTTTTCTTTTCTTTCTTTCTTTAAAGCGCATAACCCTTTCATTAGAGCTGCATGAGTTTTTTGGACTGCATATTTAATTCTAAATATTCTTTCAAATGTATCCCAGTCTGTGATTGAGTTTGCAGGAAGAGCAAAATACCATGAGGCTGCTGCTCCTTTCAGGGTATGAGGGAACAATCTGTAGACTACATCTTCATGTTATCCAACCCGTAGTCCTTCTATAGCCAAGTAAAAGCTTTGCAAATGATCATCTACCAAAATATTTTCACTTAGGTCAAACTTAGGCAAAATTTTCTCAAAATCCTGAGGTAAGTCATGCAAAGGAGGTGCTAGGTTTAATGGTGATCTAGCCCTCCAAGCAAGTGGTGGATTTGGTGGGTTAGGTGGCTGATTTGCATTTACATTTGCCATGATTCTGGGTGGAGAATGAGGTGGTGAATGGACAGGGGTATGAACAGGTGAACAGTAAGGTGTATCTGGGCCCAACTGATTCATAGGTTGAACAACTTCCTGTAAGGTTGTTTCTACCAATTCTTCAAAATCTCCAACCAACACTATGTCTTCCAATATAGGGTGGTCTTTCTTATGATAATTTCTTCTGGGTAAGGCAGGGATAATCGCTAATCCTCCAATCTTCTTCACATAAGCCCTAGTAATTCTCAAATTGTCAACTACTTCGTTATCGACAAGATACAAAAACTCTTTACCCTTCTCTTCAGGAATTGGATTGGGAAACAAACTACTCTCAAAACTGTTACCGGTGGAGTAATTTCGAGGAAATGGATTTCCTCGGCCAGCCATGCACTGGAGGCCCTCCTTCTAGTGCCGAAAACTGTTGAAGCCTAGAAAATCACAAGTAACAATAGTTAGGGATTCTCCCCAGTAAACGTTCCCAACTAGCCCGTTACTGTTTGGTATGGGGAATCCATCTGGTTTACGGTCCAGCTACCGTAGGTCAAGTAACAAAATAAAAGGTTTTACCGGTTACAGCCCGGTCCACCGTGTATATTTTAGTTTTTTGAATTTAAGTATGATATGCAAGTGCCTATCTAAAAATGCAGATTGATAGAGAATACGAGGAGCGGTCACAATGTGACGCACAGGTTCTTACCTCTCGTCTTAACTCTCTCGCATCTAAATCACACACAGCATGAAACTAAAACTAACTATCTAACCTATCCCTAGGGAGCAAGATTATCTTTTATCAATGAGTAATGTATTTCTGCACATGCATTAAGAAAAATCACAGATATCTGTTACTTATTTCAAAACACATGAACATTAATAGATATATGAACAACAAGATATCTCATTGTTTATGAAAAGCCTTCATTACTTACAGTGGAAATTTCATGGAATAAACTAGAGCGCATTCATAACAAGAACATAGGTTCAAAGAGTTAGAATGATCTCACAGTTAATGGACACAAGCTCAAAACGAAATAGTTTACATTCAACAAATCCATAACGCTGCATTTGAAATCTTCCACCAAGCTTTCTCCAACAGGAAACTTGTAATTCTTATTACAAAAGGAAATAGTTCTTCTTACAACATAATCTCACAAATCTATCTGGGAAGAAGTCTTTTTTATATCTAATTCTCCTATATTTATACAAAACAACAAAACATTTGGGCTGCCTTCCAGTGACCTTTGGGCTCCCCAACCGCTTAAATCCATAATTTTGTCTTTTAGTGAGTGTTGTACAATACGTTACATTAACTAAAATTTAATAGCACTTTTATAAAGAGGGACCAGCTTGGTCACCGATGAACTTTTCCCAAGCCTGGGCTTCTACTGCTATCGATTCTACTCAGTAATTCGTTGGTCTTTTTGAGATCCTGTTGATCTCAGACCTTCACGCTCCTCTTTTCTTGAGCAACATCTCTGGTTCTTACTTTTCCGTTCTTCATCCAACTCCTTTCTGCTGTGTCCTTTAGATATGTCTTCTTTGTAGCAGCAATCATCAAACTAGGTCTGAAAAAATCTTATAAATCCGTCTGCAGTTAAAACGAAAAATTCATCATTTATCCGGACTGCATTCAAGATCATCTAACTTTTCAATAAAAAGTAAACCACACTATCAATAAAACTAATCATCAAATGTGAGGCCCTGTACTTCGTTCTCGTCGTGAAATCCTTAACTTGATAAAAAATCAGAAACCTCCGTCGCCAATGGAGTAGGGTAAAGGCTCACAAAAACGGCAGGAAAAACCACCACCGGTGGGAAAAATACTAAGCATACGGCTGACAAACTCCTCATTGGCGAACGAAAAACTATACGTTGTATGGTTAGTTCACTAAGCCGCCGCAACGACAGAAACCATATAGACTAAGGGTTCCGGGGAAAAATAAAATGTCGACGAAATAAAGTGCTAAAAGTTGTCATCCATGCATTGGAGATCGGAACCAGTACCCACTAAACACATAGGCATCGATGATCGGAAGGACTAATCACAATGCTTCGACAGAAAAGTTTGCTAGAAAGCCGCAACGGTGGAAGTCATACAGACTAAGGGTTCCGCGCCAAACTGAAAACATCGGCGATCGGAAACTTTAATGACTATGGATCAGTGATTTTAATACTAAGCATCTCCGCAGTGTCGGTGAGATAAACAACAAGGCCTCCAAAACGGCGGCGTCGCTCGAGACCAGAACTTCGACTATTTGCCAAAAACATTCTGATAGCGAAACAAAAAATCATTGCAAAGCAAAAAAGTTTGAACCAATAAAACCACGTAATCGGTGAAAGAAAAAACTATCCGTCGGCCTGTTCTCTATCTGTCCTTCGAAAAGGTGGTGACATAGAAGGCTAATGCTCTGATTGTGATAAAATAAAAACGTCGACAGTCCAAAGAAACAAATGAAATAAAAGCGCATCGGTGAAAATAAGAACTGTCCATCGGGAAGTTCATTACTTACCCTCCGCAACGGCGGCCGCGTAGAGAACTACCACCCGGATTCAGACATAAATAAACTTTCGACAGCGATGAAGGAAATCATTTTTAAATCAAACTTCAAGTTCCACAGTCCAAAGCATCGACAGACAAAAAGCAGCTTTACAAAAAGAAGAAAAACAGTTGACCTCAATTCAACTTCAAACAATCCAAAATGTAGCAGAGGGAAAAAAACAAAGTTCAACAACCCAAACACTCCCAGGCAAGATAAAATTAAAAGGAGGGTCCAAAATTTTTAATAATTTGGGAAAAAAGTTGCAACTGCAACAGGTTGATGACCTCCTTATAATATCTTAATTTTCTTTTAGCCTCTAAATCTTTCTCACACCACATTTTCTCTTTAAACTTAGAAGTAACAATATTTTTAAATGTTATTAATATTTTGCAATGTAATATTTTGGTCTATCTCCCAATGGTTTAACTAGGCCCTCATATCTTTATACCAACTTGGTTTGAGCCTTAGGTGGTTTTGGCTGGTGTATTGTTTTTAATTTTGAGCTTATGTGTTATAAAACGCTTCTGGATTTGTTCAATCTTTCTTCATGATTCTTTAGAGATGTTGTAACCCCAAACTTCAAATCCATACAAGATAACAGGACTGATTAAAGTTTCAATGATGAACTTCTTTTTATTCCACATCGCAAGGTTTGTTGCTTTACAATCAAGACCAAAGTAAGCTTTCCACCCTCCATTAATCATTTTCTCAAATGCTATATAAATTAGATAAACTAAAACCATAAACATTGGATTGCACACTTCCTAAATACTTGGACCACTAAAAAAAAGTCTACACCTTTATTTGATCCCTCTCAGTGCTTGGTAGATCCCTTTTAGATGGATCTATGCTGGTAGTACCAACACCAATCACACTTGTACCAACAGGAAACAAGTAGAAAAATAATGGCTTCTTTATGAACCGAACAAGTTGAAAAATAATAGAGTTGAATCGTGTAGATTAAAAATTCAACCCATTTAAATTAGAATATGTAGAATTTTTTTGGGGACGATTTTGAAAAACTTGGGTTAGGTTTTGAAAATTTTTAGGTTGCAGCTGTTAAGTTGCAGAATTTTAGGTATTTTAAAGGTTTTAAAAGTGTTAAATCCATTTTTATTTTAGACAGGTTTAGAGTTGAAATTTGATTTTGCAAAATAAAATAAAAAACACAAAATTCTAATAAAAGTATATTAAACTAAAAAAAAATTAACTAAATAATTAACTGTAATAAAAAACTAATATATCCCCTTTTCACACCATTTGGAAAGAGAGAAGATAATCTGGGAATGACTAAAAAGCCATCAATAACTAAATATAAGCCCTACATAGCTCCCGGCCATTACTTATTTAAACGTTACACAAAATAAAACAATCAAGCCCAGGATGTATACTCATAATATATACCATCAGATATCTTATTCAAAGCTGGCCAGGCCAAAGGAAGGCCCCCATGCCGTAACTGCGCTTGGCTGCCAAATTGCCTCTGATCGGCAAACCGTATTCATGAAAAAGATTGTCCAGCTTCCACTCTGCCATCGATTCGTAATCGGCCTTTGAATACCTCAGACAATGCAGAGGCATTTGGAACACACAGGGGTCGGCTGGCTCTCCATTTCCATCGCCATGAAAGGACCTTGAAAATGTATTTTCCGATTGAAGGATCTTGGCCTCGGACTCGAAGGCTGTTTTACTCCTTTCCCATCGCAGTTTCTTCCATATATCTTCCAGCGAATAGACGCGCCAGAGGCCGCTACCACGAGTATGGTTGTGCTTTTCATTTGTGGCACACTGTTGCACCGTTGATCTCTGACAGGCATTTTTGCAGATTCACTGATGGCTAGGGTATAAAGCTCTACAATCATAGAGAGCCTCAATGAATATATAGCTCTGCAATATGTATATATACATAGCAGAGTATGTTTGCGCGGGGGCAAGCAGACACAGAAAACGACAGAGTGAATGGGCATGATAATTTTTTTGCAAAAAATATTTTACATGTAGTAGAGTAATAAATGCTATAGCAGTTGTACTGTGGGTTATGGCGGTTGTACTGTGGGTTATTGGATTTCAAATTGTTTGAGATCCAACGACCCACAGTGCAGCCATCGTAGCATTTATTACTCTGTTGCATATTGAATATTGTTGGCCAATAATTTTAGCCAATGATATTTATGGAGGTAAGGATAACGGAAGGTGGCGGAGTTACTTGTGCCACACGTTTGCTATTGGGAGAATAATGGCGGTCCAATGAATATTTTACATGTAGTAGAGTGATAAATGCTATAGAGGCTGTACTATGGGTTATGGCAGCTGTACTGTGGGTTATTGGATCTCAAACTGTTTGAGATCCAACGACCCACAGTGCCAATGAATTTTACATGTAGTAGAGTAATAAATGCTATAACGGTTGTACTATGGGTTATGGCGGCTGTACTGTGGGTTATTGGATCTCAAATTGTTTGAGATCCAACGACCCACAATGCAGCCATCGCAGCATTTATTACTCTGCTGCATATTGAATATTGTTGGCCGATAAATTTAGCCAATGATATTTATGGAGGTAAGGATAACGGAAGGTGGCGGAGTTACTTGTGCCACACGTTTTCTATTGGGAGAATAATGGCGGTCCATAACAACTTTGTGGAAACATTAAATGCTATTAAAAGAATTGTTTTAGTTTGAAGAGTTATAATGGCTTTATTCAGTATTTAATATTACATTGTTGATTAAAATTTCTGTTGTGCATTCAATATTTCATTGTGGTGTGTTCTTTAAAAAATAATTCAATGATGTTGAAAGTATAGTGAAAACTCATTAAACATGAAACTGAATTGTTGTAAATAAAGCATTGAAAACTTTTAAATAAAGCATTAAATGTGAAACTGAATTGTTTTAAATAACGCATTAAATGTTGCAGGTGGAGTCATGTATATACTATTCGAACTGAATTGTTTTAGTTCCAAGGGTTTATATGTGACTTAATGATGTGTGGTTATTGATAGCGGGGAATGATGGAGTAAGTTAAACTCTAGACCATTTGCACCAAAAATCTGGCCAGTTTTCTGGCTAAAATCCGGCAGAAATTGTTTAAAGGGTAGTTTTTAGTGATTGGAATTGTATAATCTGGGTGCCCCAAGGGTAATCTAGGGTCCTGAATCCATTTCTGCAATAAAAATTGCAATTTTAACATTGAAAATCTCATTTTCAACAACAATTTGTGTTACAGAATTGCGGCCAAACTTACCTAAAAAGGTGCAAATGGTCTAGAGATTAGCCAACTCCATAATGATGTGTGAACAAAATAAAAATATTTTTTAGGTAAAAAAAAAAAGTAATGTATTGTTTATTTAAAATATTTTATTTAATTATTTTTTATTTTTTTAATTATTTATGTTTATAAGAATTATATTGAAATTGTAAATCTCTTAGCTAAGGATGGTCTTGGGGGAAAAAACTTATTTTACATACAAAATCTTTGCATTCTATGAGGCAAGTGTGGTAGGGCAGTTGGATGTTCTCAAGGGGACCCTCGCACACTTGCCTCAAGGAATACAAGAAGTTTGTCTAGTGTGTAGTGTCTGCCATGCTCTTATGGAGGTAGAGCTAGACATGTGTCACATACCCACTATTAGAGAATTATTTGTCAACTAAGTGAAACAATAAATGGTTTTGGAAGGAAAAAGAAAAGTGTGCATTATTTTGTCAATAAAATTCAAATATGTTGGAACAACGTGCTTGCTCATAGATACTTATTATGTTCCTGCACATACAAGGACGAATTCAATCTAATGGTTTAATAGTTTGACCATACATGTAAGCAATTTTCAAATTTGTATTGTTTCGCATTATATTGAAATTTTATTTTATTTTTCCTTGGAAAAAATCATAATTTTATTTCTATAACATAACAAAATTACATTCGTAGCAAAAAACATAGTAAGCCTTTGCTGCCCATGCTTTCTACCGTTTACATATAAAAAAACATAATGGTAGTATATCAAGTCTAAACATCAAGTGACTTAGTATAGCCGATCATATGCAAGTCTAAATAAATACATAAAATCATCAAAAAGTCTAATCTATTGTACAGTATAGTAGAAATCCTGATTTAGTTCTATTCCTGTCACGTCCCCACCCTTCTACCAGCGAGAGGACGTGACATTACCACTAACAGTCCGGGAAACTAGCCCCATAAATGTAAACATAAAATTGCATTGAAGTAAAAGATGCAATTATGCATTGTCTAACATCATTAATCAACATTATAGCGGAAGCAAATATACATTCAACATAAGGAATCATGTTCATCATAATTCATATAAACAATACAGTTGCATGAGTAATTACACAAGAATACTTATCTTTGAATGAAGCTTCCTGCAACCAGCTATGCTGCTGCAACGTTCCACCCAACCATAGGCTAGTGTGCTCATCGATCTCTTAGCATCACTGCCACCCCCGAGATGAGCATGATTCCCCATGGAAAAGGAAACTAAGCAGGCTCACACATAGCCAAAGATATATCAAAACTCAGTCAAGCCAAAACTATGTTTGGGTTTATCAGACTGCCAAGGGGATGGAAAGGCTTGTTTGCTAAGCTAGTGAGCCCAACCATAGAGCTATGGACACCTACACAAGATCTGACTTGGATTTCCCAACACGTACACACCCAACACAAGGAATCATCCCCTTCTCTGCAGTACAGTCCCTTAGGCTATGCATTCCCTTCAAATGCTATTCAGGGTGTGCAATAAGGAATAATCAGCCCTCAATATCTCTCAGTGAGGTTCCTCATGCACTAGGTTTATCACGCAACTTACCTCTTCCATTCCTTCCTCAGACCCAAAGTAAGGTGCATAACAGTTCAGACCACAACAAAAATGCCCATAACAGCAAAATGCATTTGCTGGGCAATTTACAACAAGTGGGAAACCAAAAACGAATTTCAGATGGGGAAAAATACCAGGGGTGAGGAAAATGATTTCAGAATCGTTCTATTGCTCCACGGAGGCAAAAAAGACCTCTACAAAAACCCAACTCAACAAATCGATTTTAAAAAATGACTACGGGGATTTCCGGGCAAAAATAACCTCTACAAACCCAAAAAACGTGAATCTTCTTTGCCCACAGATTTTGCGAACGTTTATGGAATTACAGGAGTGAAAATGACTACCATAAACTCCCAAAACAAAAATATTCCTTGCTCACTTGCTGAACAACACCAAAATGGATTTTTTGGGCATGCAAGATGAGGAAAATGAGCAAAAACGTGAGAGTAAAATAGCTCCCAATATTCCACTGCATGAGGAAATGGAGAACGTGGGTGTATGGCCAAATGGGCATGCATTTTGGGTGTTAACTTGCCCCAAAAGTATAAAAAAAATTCCTCCAAAAATGGGTTTTTCCCCAAATTCGAATTTCCTGCCCATACTCTTCCCATCCCAATGCAATAACTACTTCAACCAATTTCTGGCAGAATTAAATGATTGGGTGAATGAGACAAGAAAGGTAGTTTAATGTTTGATGGGCTTTCCCATTGACATTTGACTTTTCCCGATTGGCCCCAAAGGTTAAATATTTCTCCTCCTTATCCTTAGGAAATCATGCTCCCATCTCATTATCTGTTGCATTGCCATAGCTGGTTGTGGGTTTTTAATTAAATAGCATATTTACATGATGCCAAAATTATAATGTGTTGGCTAGCATGAAATACCATCGGCAACGATTTTAATCACCGAAACATAAAATGTTAAATTGATGGTGGGGATTTTGCCTTAGTTCCACACCATGATTAATTACAATATATACATCATATACATTTTTAATGCAAACGGGGTCAAAACTGGGGTGTTACAATTCCACCATGGAATGGGCGATGGAAATGATCACGTGAATGCTCCTCGACCTTCCAGAAACCCAATGGAAGTTGTGTGCCTTCCTTGGAAAGGAGATCGACCATTATGTTCCCTGTAAACATGAGTGAAAGTAATGCTGTCAAAACGATGCTTTATATCCAAAGCATCATCAAGTATAGGAAGAAGTCTCATAATATAACAATGTTGTAGTTATTTCATCCAGTTAAGTATGATCATAGAATCCCCAAAAAACTATAGTCTCAAGCATCCTTTTTCCAAGGCGGAAAGCATGAGATGTTTGACAGAGATAAGCTCCACATAATTATTTGTACCGACCCCTAAGTTGATAGAGAAAAGGAAGAAATGATAATTAGTCAGATGCAGGAATTGCACCCCCTCCACACATCACAGGTTGACCCTGTGAGGCCCCATCGAAAAAAACCCGCGGCCTTCCCCTATCAATATATTCTAGACGAATCACTCTGATCCCCCTCATCCTTCCAGTTTGTGGGTAGAAACCCAAAATAACAGCACTATTTGCAGTAACGATCTCAGGTAGAGTAGTTTTTTCTTGAAAGATAAAGGCATTTCTGGCAAGCCAGATCCCCCAGGATACAATAACAGGAAGCGCTTTGAAATTTGTATTTCAAGCATCATTAAACCATGAGGAAAATGCATCACCGATGGAATCCCCCTGCCAGGGACCAAGACCCCGAACATTTCGTGAAACACAATCCATTATCTGTTGTACATAACTACAGCCCAGGAAAAGATGTCCAACAAATTCATAAAAATTCAAACACAAAACACAATGGTCAGGCCCGACCCAACCCCAAGGCTGTAACACCTCCCATGTAGGTACCTTATTCTCCAGCATGGCCCATAAAAGTAATTTTACTTTCATCGGGCACCGTAGCTTCCATAAACGCCCCCACCACCAGCAGATATCATGATTAAAACAGTCCATGTTTAACTAAATATAACCTGCCTTTGGAGTATAGACCCTGAAGGCGTTTAAATCCCATATAAATTCATCATCCCCATCAGAAATTCAAACATCAGCCAGAATGAGATCATGTATATACACATTCCAACTTTCCCAGTGTTTAGCCACTAATCCGAGCTTAGCACCCTCCAACCATCCCTGATTCCATATGGACGTAGTAGCCAGATCCGCCACTTGTGAAAGGAAGAGGACCCCTCTCTCGACCAATGCCACAATAATCTTCATAGGTAGGATGTGGGCTCTCCTGCTCCCAACCCATGGGTCCATACCCAGTCTCACCTGTCAACCAGCCCCAACTTTCCACGTCAGTCCAGAGATGACAAGATCAAAAGCTTTAATCATTTCCTTCCAGATGATAAATGCCCCCCCCTGCTCTTGTTTTCCAACCAAACCCACTCAATAACAGTAAGTGGGGCAATATATTTATGAATCGCCACCAGAGTCCAAAGACTCGAAGAAGAAAGCAATCTCCATGAAAATTTGGCAGCAATCGCTTAAGAAAACAAATGAATGTTTTTTAGCCCCCATTCGCCCAGGGCCTTAAGCAAAGCAATTTTGTCCCACCGCACCCAAACTAACAAGTGTTGTTCCTTGTTTCCTCTCCATATAGTAAGCAAAGCACAATTTTCTTATTTTTTCCAAGATCCCGAAAGGGATCCATGAGAGAGACATCCAATAGACTGGGATGGCCTCCATAACACTTTTAACAAGTACGAATCTTCCTGCCCTGGACAGCCACATATGGCTCCATCCCCTGATTCGTTTCTCAATCTTCGCAATGAGCCACATCTAGTCCCCCTTCAGGTATTCATTAGGCTTAACCTAAAAACCCAAATACTTCAGTCCCATATCCAATTCCCCCACCTGAAAAGGAATCCTATTCACCAAATATTGTGTAACACCCCGGTTTTGACCCCATTTGCATTAAAAAGGTATATGATGTATATATTGTAATTAATCATGGTGTGGAGCTAAAGGAAAAATCCCCGCCATCGATTTATCGTTTTATGTTTCGGTGATTAAAAACGATGTCGATGGTATTTCGTGCGAGCCAAGCACATTATCATTTTTAACATCATGTAAATATGCAATTTAATTAAAATTCCTACAACTAGCTATGTAAATGCAATAATTAAAGAGATGGGGGCATGATTTCCTAAGGAATTGGGGGAGGGGGTGGGGGGGCGCGTATTCAAACCTTTGAGCCAATGGGGAAAATCCAAATGTCAAGGGAAAAACCCATCAAGTTGTCAACCACCTTTCTTGTCTTATTCACCCAATCATTTATTTCTACCAGAAATTGGCTGAGGTAGTTATTGCATGGGGATGGGAAGAGTATGGCAGTCCAAATTCGAATTGGAGAAGCCATTAGTTTTTGGGAAACAAGATTTTGACTTATGGGGCAAGTTAACATGCAAAAATGCATGCCCATCTATTGTTCACCCATGTCCTCCATTTCCTCATGCAGTGGAAGCTTGGAGAGCTCTCCCCTTCACGTTTTTTGTCTACCTGTGCGTTTTCCCTCACGTGGGCAGCAATTTTCTTCATTTTTCCCCATGGCTGCAAATTTTTTTTGGTAATGCTCAATGTTGGGTCTTTCATTCACGAATTGCTATCATTTTCCTTATTGTGCATGCCCGGGAAAACCGTTTTGGTGCTGTGGAGTGAATGGCCAACAAAGAATTACGATTTTGGAGTTTGTGGCAGTCAATTTCTCTCATGCAATGCCTAGAATCGTTGTTGAATTTGAATTGATCATTCTTGTTTGTTTTCCCCCATTTTACCAATATGTTTTTGGTTGCAAAACGTTTTTTCCTCAAGCAGAATTTTGTGTCTTGTTGTGTACGTATCTTTTTCCTTGGTCTGAACTGGTTTGGAGTGGAATTGGGTCTGAATTAGCTTGATAAACCTAGTGTAGAAGGGAACCTCATAGACAGATCAAGAGGTGTTGGTTTTCTTCTTTGCACACCCTGAAGAGCACTGGAAGGGAAGGCATAGCCCAAGGGACTGTGTAGAAGAGAAGGGGATGCTTCCTTGTGTTGGGTGTGTGGATGTTTTAGAATCCAAGCCAGATCTGGTGCAAGTGTCCATAGCTCTATGGTTGAGCTCACTAGCTTAGCAGTTCAAGTTTTTCCAGCAACTTAGTAGCCTGATAAACCCAAATTTAGTTTTGGCTTGGCTGAATTTTGTTATGTCTTTGGCTATGTGTGAGCATGTTGTAGTTCCCTTATTCCTGGTGGGAATCATGCCCATCTCAGGGGTGGCAGTGTTGCTGAGAGATTGATGAGCACACTGGCATATGGTTGGGTCGAACGTTGTAGTGATGTAGCTGGTTGTGGGACAAGCTTCTTTCAAGATAAGTATTTCTTGTGTGTAATATCTGCAACTATATTTTGTTTAATGAATTATGATTAATATGTTGAATGCTTGAATGAAATGCAGTTGTTTCCATTGTATATTGCATGTTTTACACATTTGTGTATGTTTTTAAGTTTAATGCATTTATATTCTGTTATGGGGCTTAGATTGCTTGGATCGATAGCAACATAGTGGTGTCCTCTCTCTGGTAGAAGGGTGTGACGTGACAATGTGGTATCAGAGAAGTGTTGCAGCATTAGGCCTTAATGGGCCATGAAGAACAACTGACAGAGGAAGATTCAAACTCTGTGGTCAGCAGGAGAAAAGAAGCAGATAGGGAAAAAATTTCAAAATTTTCCCTAAGTGTTGTAAATTTCCTATGTCGGCTCAGTTGGCCGAGTTTTGCCGATACAGTGTCAGCTGAACTCCCTCAGTGGAGCCGATTTCGAAGAAAAGGAAAAAATTTCATGAATTTTTCTAAGTAACGAAAAAAAAATTCCAAGTGTTGAAAATTGGCCAAACTTGGTGATTTATGCCAATACGTCGGCTGTGTTGGCTGAGTTTCGTTGATGAAAAAGACAAGACATAAAAATTTTCAAATTTTTTCTAAGTATGGACATGTCGAAAAAACTTTGGGAGTTTTTTCGATGCATGTCGGATGAACTCAGCGAGTTTCGCCAATGCGTATCAGGCGAGAAAGGCAAGTTTCGCCGATGTCCGTCAGGCAAAAAAGTTGAGTTTTGTCGATGTCGAGGCAGGAAAGAAAAAATTCTCAAAAAAAATTCTAAGAGGCGAAAATTCCCCTTTCGGCAAGAAAAGGTAAGTTTTTGTCGATACAACGGGTGAACTCAATGAGTTCTGCCAACACGTCGGAAGGAAATGACAAGTTTTTCTGATCGGAAGAAAAGGGAAAGTTTGTCGATGTATCAAAAGAAAAATAAGAGTTTTTTCAACACTTCAGGAGCCAAGGCAGAGTTTTCCAATCGGAAGGAAATGATGAGTTGAGCCGACATGTCAGAAAACTTTGGTGAGTTCGTCGATTGGATGGAAAAGTTGAGTTTGGCTGAAACAGAGAATTTTAGCAGGTTTTTTAGTGTGATTTTAGGGGCTAGAAAGATGAAAAATGACAATGAATTTATGCTCTAGATTGCATGAAATCTAAATATTTACAAAAAAATTATCCCCCTTGACCCCCGCCATCCCCTTGAGACAGTCGTTGCTAGTGATAAAAGTCTGTGTTTTGACAAAGTTGTCAATGCATGAGTTTTCCAATTGTAGGTAAGTAAGGTATGATTCCTGTGAATTTTATGTAGCTAACAATTGTGTTTATGAACACATTTTGCAGAATCATAGTCACCTTCAAAGGCATCATTCCACATAGTATAGTTTGGTAAAGTTGGTTTTGGCTCAGCCATGAGAACCTACGACATGTACGATGATGCACAGAACCCCAATGAGTATGAGGAAGATGTTATGGGTGAAAACATCCAAGTTAGGAATGCTGAGACAGAGTCTAATGGGAGAAGATTTCAAGATACTCCCCCAGATTTTGCAGCCACCATGAGAAGCCTAAGAGTGGAGATGCAAAGTTACAGGGAAGATAATGAAAGACTGGTTAAGGCTCAGGAGGAGCAGAATTTGCTGAATGCAGGCACGCTGCAAAGTTTGACAAACATCCAGAGGCGGATGAACTTTGGGGACCAGATAGTAAGACCAGAGGGAAGTAAAAGCGCTTCCAAAATAAGAAGAGATCTCCTAGTGGATCATTTGACTCTAAAGGATCCACTAGTGATTCAAGTTCTTCTTCCCACGGGACTAAGAGAAAGAGGCATTACTAGAACCATTCACGTGATGAATTTAAGAAGGCAAGGTTGCATATCTTCAATGGTGAGATGAGAAAATATTTCCAATGGTAAAGAAGTTGAAGCTTGACTTCTTGGGATGAGAAAATATTTCCAAGTCCAAGAATACTCTAGAAATATGAAGGCTAGGGTAGCCATCTTCAATTTGACTGGGAGAGCATCCATATGGTGGGAGCACTTCAGGCAAGTGAAGAAGATCAATGAAAGATTGTGTGGAAGCAATTCCATAAGTATTTCAAGCAGAAGTACCTCTCTGACAGGTACTATGATGATAAGATTAAAGAGTTCCATGAGTTGATATTGGGACGACAGACTATGGAAGAGTATGCAAACAAGTTCTTGGAACTATTGAGGTATGTCAGGTACATCAAATATGAGAAGGTGAAGATCCAACGTTTTCTGAGTGGATTACCTTAGTATTACAAAGATAGAATTAAGGTTTATGTACCTATAAATCTGGAAGAAGCAACAAGGAAGGTTGAGTATTGCTATGAGAAAAGCAAAGGAAAACACTATTACCATAAGACATGGAAGGAAAAAAAGAATGAGAAGTCTGACCAAAGGAATAAAGGTTTCAAACCTTCTAACTTCAGGAATTAGCAGAAGTAGCCATCCCAAGCTTAGAAGTGGCCAGCCAGAGTGGTGGGAGAAAAACCAAGAGATCCACAACAAAATAGAGAACCACTCCAATGTTGGAAATGTGGAGGACCCCACATGCGCAGGAATTGTCCACTTGAGGATGGGAATGCAAAGCCAACTTACAACATTCAAGAAGAAGAAACAGTGGGTCAAGTAGAAAGGGTTGTCCCTAGGATTTATGAAGCACTGGCGGACTTCCAGGAAGATCACTAGTCAACTGTGGTTGAAGTTGCAGGTAAGATTGCTGAGCAATCTGTTTCTATTTTGATTGACCATGGATATACTCATAGTTATATCACTCCTAGAGTAGTTGAGATTTGTGCTTTTAAGAAGTTAAATCATAGCAAATTTTGGTTAGTTTAGCTAGCCACTGGAACTAAAAGAAAGGTTAGTGAAGTTGTAGACAATTGTCCATTGGTCATGAGTGGATTGGTCACTTATGTAGATCTGAATTTCCTACGACTTGGTTCTTATGACATTCTGATTAGAATGGATTGGTTAGAATCTCACAGAGTAAATCTTGACTATTATAATAAGACTTTTGAATGCATGGATGAAGAAGGGAACCCAAGAATTGTAAGAGGAATTCCAAAGGTGATTTTTGTTAGGCAGATTTCAGCAATGCAGCTGAGGAAGTGTTGTAGGAAAGGTTTCCAATTGTATGCAGCCCATGTTTTGGAGGAAGCAGAGAATGATACTCCTAGGTTGGAGGACTATCATGTGTTACAGGAATTCAGGGATGTTTTTCCTGATGAAATTCCAGTGCTTCCTCCAAAGAGGGACATTGATTTCACAATTGAACTTGTGCCAAGAGCAGCACCAGTGTCCAAGACACCCTACAGAATGAGCACACCAGAAATGCTAATGTTGAAGATGCAACTGCAAGAGTTGTTGGATAAGAAGTACATTAGGCCAAGTGTGTCTCCTTAGGGAGCACCTGTTCTGTTTGTAAAGAAGAAAGATGGTACACTCAGATTGTGTATTGATTATAGACAGTTGAACAAAGTCACTGTGAAGAACAAATATCCTTTTCCTAGGATTGATGACCTCTTTGATCAAATGAGAGGAGCAAAGGTATTTTCCAATATTGACTTAAGGTCTGTTTACCATCAGGTAAGGATCAAGGATGAAGACATTCATAAGACAGCCTTTAGAACAAGGTATGGACATTATGAGTTTGTAGTGGTACCATTTGGTCTCACAAATGCACCAGCTACATTTATGTGCCTTATGAACAGTGTTTTCAGCAGGTATCTAGATAAGCTTGTTCTTGTTTTCCTTGATGACATTCTTATTTATTCTAAGAATGAGGAAGAGCATGAAGCACATCTGATACTGACATTGCAATTGCTCCAGGAGCATAAGTTGTATGCAAAGTTGAGCAAGTGTGACTTTTATAAAGATAGGATTCATTATTTGGGACACATTATCTAAGATGAGGGAATATATGTAGACCCTGAGAAGATTGAGGCCATTATGAATAGGCCTACTCCAAGAAATGTGACAGATGTAAGATCTTTTATGGGACTTGCAAGATACTACAGAAGATTCATTGAAGGATTCTCCAAGGTTGCACATCTAGTCACTTCTTTGCAAAAGAAGGGAGTAAAGTTTGAATGGACATCGAGGTGTGAAGAAAGCTTCCAGCAGTTGAAGAATATTCTCACAAGTGCACCAGCCTTGAAGATTGCATACTCCAAAAAATATTTTGTGGTGTGTACTGATGCATGCGGTCAAGTTCTTGGAAGAGTCCTTATGAAAGAAAACCACGTGATATGTTATGAGTCAAGAAATCTAAAGGAGCATGGGAATAACTATGCCACTCATGATTTAGAACTTGTAGCCATAGTACATGCTCTCAAGATGTGGAGGCATTACTTGATGGGGAAAAGGTTTGAGCTGAGGACAAACTATTGTGGTATGAAGTATTTATTTGATCAGCCCACATTAAATGCTAGGAAATATAGATGGCTGGAGTTTTTATGTGAGTTTGATTATGAAATCAAACACATAAAAGGAAAAGAGAATAAAGTAGATGATGCACTGAGCAAGAAGGTGCAATAAATGCATGTGGCATCTCTTAGATTTTGCCAATCATATTTGAGGTAGCAGATTGTTAATCATGTTGCTGAAGATGAATTGTATGCACAGGTCAAGGACAAGTTGCAGCAGCAAAGCCTTGAAGAGAAGTACGAGGGATATAATTTGGAAGAAGATGGAATTCTTACCTATAAGAACATAATTTATATTCCAAATGTAGCAGATTTAAGGAGAGTTGTTATGGATGAGATCCATCAAGCACCATATTCTGTTCACCCAAGATATCATAAGACAATTACTACAACTAGAAAGCAGTATTTTTGGCCAGGAATGAAAAAGGACATGGTTGAATATATTTCAAGGTGAATGAAATGTCAGCAGGTGAAGGTTGAGCATCTACAACCAGCAGGTTTGTTGCAGCCTTTTCCAGATCCAGAATGGAAATGGGAAGTTGTTTCCATGGATTTTATTACAGGATTGCCAATGACTTGGAGACAACATGATTCCATCATAGTTGTGGTGGACAAGTTGACAAAGGCAGCACATTTCATGTCGGTTAAGTCCACACATAAGACTGATGACATTGCATAAATCTTCATGAAGAATATTTTCAAATCGCATGGATTGCCTAAGGCAATAGTCTCTAACAGAGATGTCAAGTTCACTTCCAGCTTTTGGAAGGGGTTGTTTGCATATTTGGGTACAAAGCTGAACTTCAGCACTGCCTACCATCCTCAGACTGATGGGCATACAGAGAGAGTGAATCAGGTGCTTGAATACATGCTTTGCATGTATGTGATGGACAAACCAACCAAGTGGGAAGATTATTTACACTTGGTAGAGTTTGCTTATAACAATGGACAACAAGCATCCTTGGGGATGAGTCCATGTGAAGCTTTGTATGGAAGGAGGTGTAGGACACTAGTGACTTGGGATAATCCAGTGAACAAGATTGTGCTTGGTCCAAAATTTATCAAGGAGATGGAGAAAGAGGTTGCAAAGATCAGGTAGAACTTCAAAGTAGCCCAGGACAGACAGAAAAGATATGCAGATAAGCATAGGGTGAATAGAGAGTTCTATGTTGAGGATCATGTTTACCTCAGAGTGAGGGCAAGGAAGAGATCCTTGAAGTTTGGAAGTTGTGCCAAGATGTCACCTAGATATTGTGGGCCGTTTGAAGTGCTTGAAAGAATAGGGCCAGTTGCATATAGACTTGCATTTCCTGCTAGCACTAGAGCTCATAATGTTTTTAATGTTTCTTTTCTTAAGAAATATGTACATGATCCTAACCATGTGATTAATTGGGATGTGATCCAGGTGGAACCCGAGGGAGAGTTCCAAACCGAGCCAATTCACATTATCGACAGAGGGGCCACAGTGCTTCGGAATCGAGCCATTGGGCGGGTGAAGGTGTAATGGGAGCACTACAGTCTTGATGAGGCTATGTTGGAGCTGGAGGATGCCATGTGATTGGCACATCCATTTTTGTTCAATTCTACGGAGCATTGAGGGAGGTACTAGTGTAGCATTTTTGTTCAATTTTGTAAAGCACTTAGGACAGTACTATTGAAGGAGGAGAGGAATGTAACACCCCGGTTTTGACCCCGTTTGCAGTGAAAATGTATATGATGTATATATTGTAATTAATCATGGTGTGGAGATAAAGGCAAAAGACCCACCATCGATTTATCATTTTATGTTTCGACGATTAAAAACTATGCCGATGGTATTTCATGCTAGCCATGCACATTATCATTTTGAACATCATGTAAATGTGCAATTTAATTAAAATACCCACAACTAGCTATGTCAATGCAACAATTAAAGAGATAGGGGCATGATTTCCTAAGGAATAGGTGGGGGAATATTCAAACCTTTGAGCCAATGGGGAAAAGCCAAATTTCAAGGGGAAAACCCATCAAGCTGTCAACCACCTTTCTTGTCGTATTCACCCAATTATTTATTTATGCCAGAAATTGGTTGAGGTAGTTATTGCATGGGGATGGAAAGAGTATGGCAGTCCAAATTCAAATTGGAGAAGCCATCAGTTTTTGGGAAACATGATTTTGACTTATGGGGCAAGTTAACACCCAAAAATGCATGCACATTATGGTGTTCACCCACATCCTCCATCTTGGAGAGCTCTCCCCTTCACGTTTTTTGTCTACCTTTGCATTTTCTCTCATGTGGGAAGCAATTTTCTTCATTTTTCCCCATGGATGGGAAGTTGTTTTGGTAATGCTTAGTGTTGGGATCTTTCATTCATGAATTGTTGTCATTTTCCTCATTGTGCATTCCTAGGAAATCCGTTTTGGTGCTGTGGAGGGAATGACCAGCAAAGAATTACGATTTTGGAGTTTGTGGCAGTCGATTTGGCTCATACAATGCCCAAAATCGTTGTTGAATTCGAATTGCTAGTTATGGGTTGTTTTCCCCCATTTTACCGATCTATTTTTGGTTGCAAAACATTTTTTCCTCAAGCATAATTTTGTGTCTTGCTGTGTGTGCATATTTTTCCTTGGTCTGAACTAGTTTGGAGTGGAATTGAGTCTGAATTAGCTTGATAAACCTAGTGCAGAAGGGAACCACATAGACATATCAAGAGGGGTTGGTTTTCTTCTTTGCACACCCTGAAGAGCACTAGAAGGGATGGCATAGCCCAAGGGACTGTGTAGCAGAGAAGGGGATGCTTCCTTGTGTTGGGTGTGTGGATTTTTTAGAATCCAAATCAGATCTGGTGCAAGTGTCCATAGCTCTATGGTTGAGCTCACTAGTTTAGCAGTTCAAGTTTTTCCAGGTCCTTAGTATCCTGATAAACCCAAATTTAGTTTTGGCTTGGTTGAATTTTGTTATGTCTTTGTATATGTGTGAGCCTGTTGTAGTTCCCTTATTCCTGGTAAGAATCATTCCCAAATCGGGGGTGGTAGTGTTGCTGAGAGGTTGATGAGCACATTGGCCTATGGTTGGTTGGAACATTGCAGCGACGTAGCTGGTTGCGGGAAAAGCTTCTTTCAAGATAAGTATTTCTTGTGTGTAATCTCTGCAACTGTATTTTGTTTAATAAATTATGATGAATATGTTGAATGCTTGAATGTAATGTAATTGCTTCTGCTTTATATTGCATGTTTTACACATTTGTGTATGTTTTTAAGTTCAATGCATTTTATATTCCATTATGGGGCTTAGATTGCCCGGATCGATAGCAGCATAGTCACGTCCTCTCTCTGGTAGAAGGGTGGGGACGTGACATACTGCACTTCCTCCCCACACAAGTTTGATACTGAGATGGTTTATTTCTACACCTTCATAACCATTCCTGTAGCTGCTTGTAATAGTTTCGGCCCTTCACATGGCTTGTCAATATCTCTTCTGGAGCCATCACAGAAAATAAGGATGTCGTATACAAACAGTAGATGAGAAATGGATAATGTATTTGATATAGGGACCCCTTTGACCCCCCCCCCTCCTTTTAGCATGATCAATGAAGTGGCTCAGCCCTTCGACCACCAATAAGAAGAGGAGAGGAGATAAAGGACATCCTTGCCTCAACCCTCTACCAACATGAAAAAAGGGACTTGTTGATCCATTAATTAACACAGAAAAAGAGACTGTAGCAATGCATGCCATAATCCATCTAATAAAATCAATGCCAAACCCCATATGTGTTAGAAACATCCTCAAACATATCCAGCAGACCCGATCATATGCTTTTGATAAGTCAATTTTTATAACAACCCCCTTAAACTTCCAAGTTTTTAAGTTGTGTAAACCCTCTTGGGACACACCAATAGATTCATGGATCTGGCGACGCTCCAGAACCCAAAACTATTCCCTAGAAACACTAATTGATAATAATTCCTTAATCCGTCTCGAAATAGTTTTCGAGATGATTTTGTAGATACAGTTGCACAGTGAGATCAGTCTATACTCATCGAAACTGGACGACTCATAATATTTCAGAATCAAAGCTAAGAAATTAGCATTAAAGCGTCTATGAATGCACCCAGCCTATTTAGATTCATTGACCACCAAGAGCAAATCAGTCCCCAAAATATCAAAACATCTGAGGAAGAATTCAATCGTCCATCCATCAAGACCTTTTTGAAAAGAGTGTAGGACTTCTATCAACTCTTTTTCTTTCACCTCCAACATTAGCTTCTAATTATCCTCCGGCTCCATAAATCTAGGGAAAATTTGTGCAATATGGACCACTTCAGCAATGTTTTCCCCCGACCTCTCTCTAAATAGATTTTCAAAATGTTGAACCCCCACCTCAGCCAGCCCATCAAAAGAAGAAACTTGTTCCCCCTGGGATTTCAGCAGCCCCCAAATAGTTTTAGTAATCTTTCTCACTTTTGCATAAGCCTGGAATAATTTTGTATTCTCATCTCCACACTATAACCATAAAGCCTGACTCTTTAATCTCCAATTCACTTCCATTTCACCAAGAAGTATTCTCCTTCTTCCTTCTAGCAATATGGATTCTTCTTTAATAACATTCGATCCAAAACCAAAAATCCCCCCTACCTCCTCCAGGATTGTACTGAGTCTCAGCTCATGGTCCCAGAGTTCAGCCACTTCCCACTCCCACTTAGCACGAGCCCATAATATAGTGGATTTCTTAACTTTGCACAATTTTTTCATAAAATGTTGTCCAACAAACCTATCCCACTCTAGAACAAAAGGAACCCATTCGGCTCTCACCAAATCCCCAAAATAATTTCCATCCAGCCATTGTGGATTAAACTTAAATGGGATGGGAGGATTTCTCCCACCCTGCATAAACTCCAGCATAATCAAACAACATTCAGAGTCACCACCATCAGCTACCCATTGTCTAATCAACTCCACTAAGTCCATAAACTCTTCTGACACCAAGAAGCAATCCAGGCGCTTTGCCACCATATCCTCCCTAGTACGATGGTTTCTCCAAGTGGGAATAGCCTTGACAGGATTTATGTCCAGCCACTCCTTATGGACCAGTCCATTCAGAAAATAGTTTGACAATTCATCAGGGACCGCCCACAGTCCCCATACCTCCTTCGACCCCAAATAAAAATTTAGATCCCCTCCCGGAATCAAATCTCAATCATCCAGCATAGGATTGTTAAAAAACTTATCCTAGAAAGTCACCATATCCTGATACAACCATAAACATTCATAATAGTTAAAACCCTCCCCAAATTAGGGACAAACACCTCCAGCCCCAATCTAGAAGCAATACCCCAAATATTCTCACACTTGCACACCCTTAACTACCAGCCAGAGGCTATTCCTCCCAACCCACCATTAGCATCAATAGAAGCAAAATCCCAATCTAGAAGCATAGATTTCAAATCTCCCACCATAGCATTAGATTTCCCCATAGTTTCTTGTAGCAATAAGAGGTCGGGCGACAAGACATCAACTAGACGCTTTAGTGACGATTTTTTGGAAGGGCTCTTCAACCCACGACAATTAAAATATAAAATTTTCTTGAGAAACCCCCCTCTAGGGAATTATTTTCTCTAAGTGCCCAGTGAATCGATGACTGCCTACCATAAGCCACCTCCCTCCTAGCTCGATCCTAAGCTACAAACAGATGTAATTTTCTATTATGCCCCCCACGAAGAAACCACGGAATTATCTAAAAAGGATGGAATCCTCCCACCAAATAAATCAGCAGAGTATACCTCCCTGTTCTGCATGTTATAGTGAATATTATGTCCCCCCGATGTACTAGAGGAGACCAGTTACACCAGTGAAGGGGTAGGAGAGGATACAAACTCAGGTAACGCATGCTCAACAGTGATGACATACAACCCCTCGCTAGGAAGGTCACCAATACCCCCACTTGAAACATCACAAACAGTCGTACCCCCTCCAATAAAACCAGCTCTCACCCCACCCACATCAAGACCCAAAGAGCCCAAATCAGAACAAAATGGCGTCGGAGGAAAAGTAGTAAACATACCAGAGGGTGATGAAGCCACCACATGATGTGTATGTTAAGGTGTCACATGTTGATTCAGTGCGGTCTCTATAACCTCATCCCTTGTCTCTTTAGTCACAACCGTCGAATGTGTCTACACCCTAACCGCCCCCGGTTCCTCCCCTCCTACAGCCTGATCAACACCATCCCCCGCAACCGGTAAAGATCCTCTTCTCTTTCCCTTAAAAGGGAGTGGACACTCTGAAACCAAATTCCCATATACATGGCATCTACGACATCGGAAGGGCACTCCCTCATAATCAAGTGGCTGATAAAAAGGCCCATATGGCGTTTCAATATTCAACTCAGCCATAAGGCCCCTCTTTAAGTCTAGGCGAACCATAACATGCTCCATCGTCCACCACCCCGTCTGAAGTAAGGAGAAGTCAGTTGTCACGTATTCCCCAATAAAATTCCCAACCATTTTGAAATGCCCCTCCATCCAATATTCCATAGGAAAACCAGGGAGCCTAACCCAAATGAGCTCGTTATCCACCACTTCATTCTTGGCGTCGAATAAAGTTGTCCACGACTTTAAACATACAGGGATACCCTCCATACACCAAACATCCAGCAGAACCCAGTCCATGTCACGCTTAGACGCAAAACCAAAAGCAAACCATCCCCTCGTCAGGTTTGTAATCTTGGGTATAGCCGAGATATGGCTACCCCAGGAGTCAGTCGCCAAAGAGATAAGGAAGGGCAGGCCAAACCACCTTCCACGAGCACAGCCTACTACAGTAAGTTCAAAAAATTCCACCACCCTGTCCATATGTACATCTACACCAAAAACAAGTTTATCTTCCTGTGATTTTAGTCTAAGACAGTTCGTGGATGACCGACCAATATTTTTCCTTCCCACAGAAGGGGGAAACATAGATGAAAAGGGAGATAATTGTGGCTCATGGGATAATCCGCCTACACCCCCACACATCGAGTCGGTCGCCTGTAGCACATTTGGGATCCCACCAAACCCTAACCCATAGGCATGTTCCAACGAGGCCACCTCAAATACCAAAAAGGACCCTGGGTAGAAAGGTTCCGAACCAACAACATGTGATAAAACACCCAGCGAAACCCCCATGGGAGCAGTAAAAACCCCTGTGACCTCCCTTGTGGTAGACAAGGGCATGTTCAGTAAAAACCCCAATCCATAGTCTATACCCCCATCTATTGTCACCTGCCCCTCTGATCCAAACCCCAGCCCACCTACTGCATCCACATAAGCACCCACAACAAGGTAAATCTCTCCCACACCCACCACCAGGATAGAAACCCCCACCGACCTAGAAATACCTGCACAGAAAGAACCTCCAAGAGTAGTTAGTCCAAGAAAATCCAACTCCCTTCCATTAGCATTAGACACCCCATCTGACGGATCATCCCAGACAGCTAGACCCCCTCCTATCGCCTCTGACCCCATCAAACCATATTCAACATCCATCTTCACCCCCAGCAGACCAAAGATCTTGTTTTCGGTGTATCTATTCGAGGTGTAGTCCACCTCCTGCTCCTACATCTCAATCATCGATCTCCCACCTACCATATGACCACTCGCGAGTGTGCTTTGCACCCGTGTTCTCGTCCACCACAGCCCTCTAGCAAGTAAATCTTACAGAGCCTGCAGCCACCCTAGGTTGCCTCCCCTCCCACGCCATGGGTGCTCAGTGCAAACCCTAGTGCCATTGTTTTTTCAACCCGGCATATTGAAATTTTATTATTTAATTGAATTTTTTAATAAACCTTTTATATCATATATGATTCACTTTGTGACATTGACTTTATTCTTGGGATTTGGAGTGGGGGTATGGCAGCAGAGAAGCGCCATCATCTATGTAACCTGTAGAGCCTGATATTTGGTAGATGGACAATTATTTATGTTAGTTCATATGCTATGGTGTGTTCTCCTTCATGCATCCGTGGGATTTAGTCTCTATTCAGTGTTTGGATGTGGTGGTATCTGAATATTGTGGTCTCTGTGCGATAGATATCTCTATAGGAATAGTGTTTACAACTTCTTCACTGGGTTGTTCAATCACCTATAGAGTGTCGATTATTCTTCAACCTCCAGCGGTGGCATTGTGATCGTGGAATTCAATAAAGGATCCCATCTTTCTATTCAATCATTGGATGTGTTAGTCTATGCAAAATACATGATGGGTGTATATTATGCTTTAAGAGAGTCGAACCTTTTTTTGGATCTTGGGATTTTTTGTAGTGGGCATGTTCATTTTCCCTCTCAGTAAGCTCACCTCCTTTAAAACCTCATGGTGAGAACTCCCATATTATTACAAGAAAAACATATTTCTCACAAATACTCTCTCTCGTAAATTTCTTCTATACTTTCTTTTATGTCTTTATGATTAGTTGCTTCAGCAGGGAAAGCGATTGTTGTTTGAAAAATAATTCTCTATGTTCTCATAAAAGGTTAAACTAGAAATCTTTGTGATCTTGATGCTCACTCACGCATTCTCTCTCACTCAGGCAGTGTAATGTCATATTGTGTTGTGGAGTGTTTTGTCTGTGTTGTTGTGTTTCGCATGTGTTATGTGTTATGTCTATCGGTACTATTGTGTTGGTCAGCCTTCTTGTCATGTCTTTTGTATTAAGCTTGTGGTAGTTGAGAGAGAATAGAGGAGACCGAGGCAGAAGGACACATTGAATTGTTTCCAAAGTTGATTATGTGTTCATGGTGATTATTCATCTATTTTGATTTGATCTTGATCTATGATATGTCATCGAAATTGATCCATAAGAATTTCTAATTTTATTTTTGGTGGGATTTGTGGAGATGGATATGTAGTGCCCAATAGCAATACTTGAGTAAGTTACAGAGATTAATGTG
This sequence comes from Pseudotsuga menziesii, assembly GCA_001517045.1. Classification (NCBI taxonomy): domain Eukaryota; kingdom Viridiplantae; phylum Streptophyta; class Pinopsida; order Pinales; family Pinaceae; genus Pseudotsuga; species Pseudotsuga menziesii. The sequence continues at coordinate 140,692 of LPNX010777940.1, read as the reverse complement.
ATGGAAGTGGAACTCGAACCAATGACTGATGCTTCGCCATCCCTTGCTATAGAGGAGGATCACATTCATATTTGTCATCGGCATCATAGGAAGGTATGCACCTCATTTCATTGATACCATCTTTTATTTATCTCTCCATAGTGTGTCGTTATAGTGTTTGCACAACCAAAATGAATTGTCACATCTCGATCTCTAGGCCACATGAAGCTTACTATATGAATTTGATATTTATGTTCAATTAGTTGATAGGTATTAACCATATGTGCAACCAAGAAAATCTCCATAACATTTTAGGTTCTCAACGTTTTGAGGCTTTGTATCAACCTCTGTGTCGTCTTGTATTTGTGTGTGGTCACTTTAGGAGTTTTAACTAGTTTAATCAAACAACATGCTCATGGACATATCTCAGTGTTCCTTCTAAATAATCATTTTATTATTGTCTAAGATACTTTTTTGGTGAAAATATGGATTGCTAGCACTTCACATATATAACCATTCCAACACTCCACATAGGTTAGGCCAGATCCCCCCCACACATTGCAGTTGAACTTTTTATGCATTTAGCAAAAGTTCATGATTCTCTTTTTTCAACCTTCAATTTTTATTAAGTCTGCATTGCCTATGTTCAATGCCTAAGATTTACTTTTTATTCAACATGGGGATAAATAAAGAGTAGGTAAAATAGAGGTTGAACATAATTGGCAAACTCCTTTGTTCCATAATATAGAGTCGCTAAACCAAATTGCATAGAGAATTGACATGAAATCCTTGTAATATTGCATGATGCCATGTATTCTCAAATTTGTTGAAGATTGAACATTTTTAAGTTTGCATTTACTGAATGTGTTTTCTATTAGGACTCCCTTGTCCAAGTTTCCACCATATTTTATTACAATGAGAAAGGAAAAATAAAGTTTCTATAGTGCTACCATCTTGCAAGAGATGCTTGAAGATGGGTTTAGGTAAAAAATAAAGGAACACATTTTTCCTTGGAGCACATGTTTTCATTTCAATTTCAGCTAAAGATATTCTAGTCCACTGTTTCAAAACAGGATCACTCATCTAGTGGAAATGGATCCTTTCGTACATAGACTCTAAATATGAAACCTAAACATTTAGTGGGGTTTGTAATTCCCTTCCTTAATGGGATTAGCAATTGAATATATTGAGATAAAATTGTGTTTGATATGCAAGTACTATATAACAACATCCATGTTACTTTCAGTCTCGCCACCTTTTTCATGTATGTGTTATGATCATTTCAGCTGAATCTGAAATTACCGCTTATTTTAAGATTAAAACATATGTAATGGGAGGTCAAATTTCAAATATTAATTTGACAAGAGGTTTGATGGTTTCAATCTATAATAGAAACATATACTATTAATGGCCAAAGTATTCAAATGTGTGATTAGTATTCCTTAATTCCAATTGCTTAGCATTTGAGCTATAATAGTTTTTTAATGTAAATGGTCTTGAATATGTAATGTATTTAACATCTTTGACCTATGGGTTTTGAGATGACAGGCTATGGATTATCCATTTATTCATCTAGGTATGGTATACAATAACCTATAATTTCATTGTCTATAAAAAAAAATTATTTCAAGTTGAATCCATGTTTTAGAATTTCAGTTTTAACATTGTAGATAATAATGAACTATTGGTTGCAGTGATGATATATCAATGCTCAATGTCATTGTTCCCAATGGTCAAGCAACGACGTGTTTTATCCCCTTCTCACCTACTATTTCAAATGGTGCAAGATCTTTATTTATAAATACACCACTTCTGCTTGCATTGACATCCTTGATTCTAGCTATAATAATATTCTTTGAACATCTTTAGATTTCAAGGATTGATTCATTTTCCTATCAACTTGGTAGTTGGTCCGAGTAGATGGTAATCATCATCAGCTGCTAAATGATAAGGTTCCTATGGCTACATATTTTGAATATTATTGTGGCAATGCAACATTGTGAGATTATTATAGGATCAAAAAACTATAATATTTCCTTGCTAAGTTTTCATATGATACCCATTTATTAAAATTCAAATCAGTATTTAGTCAAACATAAACCAACTTGGCATGGTTGTTGAGTTTAAGCATTTTTACATTGTTTTCATTTTCTTGGATCAAGTATGTATCTATATATATTCAAATCATTAATTGTCTTAACATGGCTATTGAATTTAAACATGGCCCTTGTGACCATGTTATCATCTCCTAGGATTTACATCTTATATGTCTTACACATAGGAGTGTAATAGTCCATACTTGAAAACGCTAATTTTTTAAAAAATATTGGAAACTCTGTAAAATCACCATTTGGTAGCTTTACACCCTCAATTGGTAATTTTTAAATTTCAAAACACTATGTTTCCATAGACTGCCCCCAAATTCCAAAGACATGGCCACCTAGTGGCTCTTGTTTCAAATTTTTGACAAGGGAGTTTACAAGAAGTCATCGCAGTCATTGGTTTTTCTAAAAGTAGTTAACAAGAGCGTTTAGAGGTAATCACAGGTAAGTAGTTAAGGGAATGAAATATCGAGAGGTTATATTTCTTATAAATTGCTTAGTACATAGGAATTTGAACCAAATTCGTTGAAGTGAAATGTAATATCCCATTTTTTACCCCAATCACATTTAAATTGTATATGATGTAAATACCATTATTAATCATGGTGAGGAGCTAAAGTCCAAGGCCCCGCCATCGATTTAGTGTTTTATGTATCGACAATAAAAGCGATGCATGTGGTTTTCGTGCTATCCGGGCACATTATAAAATGAGACATCATGTAAAAATGCAATTTAATAAAAATACGCACAACTAGCTATGTCAATGCAACAAAGAGATGGGGGCATGATTTCACAAGGAATAGGGAGGGAAAATATTGAAACTATTGAGCCAATAGTGTTGATCCAAGTGTCAATGGGAGAACCCATAAAGTTTTCAACTACCCATTTTGTCTTTTGTGCCCAATCATTTACTTCTTCCAAACGTTGGTTGAGGTAGTTAATGCGTTGGCAATGGAAGAGTGTGGCAGTCAAATTCGTATTGGGAAAACCCATAATTTTTCTTGTGGGGCAAGTTATCACCCAGACATTGGGGCCCAAGACATTATCCATTAACGTCCTTCATTTCCTCATGCAACTGGAAGCTTGATGAGCATTTTCCCTCACATTTTTATGTTGTTTCCTTCATCTCCATGGCTGAGAAACCAGTTTCTGGTATTGCACAGTGAATGGGAGAAAAGATTCATGATTCTAGGGTTTAGGGAGGTCATTTTTTCCCCTAAATTCCCACAAACATTCTCTGAAATTGGGTTGCTATCCTAGGGTTGTTTTTCCCCATCTTCAATCTCATTTTTTGTTCCCAAGACCTTTTTCCTTCATGCCCAGCAGTTGTATTTTTTTGTTATGGGAATCCCTACTTTGGTCTGAAAGACTTAGGAGTGGAAGAGGCCTAGAATTGGCTTGATAAACCCAGTGAAGAGAGGAACCTCACGAACACATCAAGAGGGGCTGGCTAATGTTCTATGCACACCCTAAAGAGCACTAGAAGGGAAGGTATGGATTGAGGGACTGTGCAGCAGAGAAGGGAATACTTCCTTATGTTGGGTGTGTAGGTATTGTGGATACCAAGCTAGATAGATCTGGTGCAGGTGTCCATAGCTCTGTTTTTGAGGTCACTAGCTTAGAAATTCTACCTTTCCACTGCCTTAGTAGCCTGATAAACCCAATTGTAGATTGGCCCTGGTTGAACCTTGATGTGTTTTTGGCTATGTGTGAGCCTGTTGTTCCCTAGTTCCTTGTGGAAATCATGCCCAGCTCAGGGGTGGCAGTGGTGCTGAGAGATTGATGAGAACACTGGCCTATGGTTGGGTGGAATGTTGCAGCGACATATCTAGTTGCGGGACAACTTATTTTCAAGATAAGTATTGTATGTGTATTTAAGTTCTGCAACTGTATTTGTTTATGAATTATTATGATCAACATAATGAATGCTTGAATGAATGCATTTGCTTTCGTTGTATATTTGCATTTTTTATACATCTGCATATGTATTTTTATTTCAATGCATTTCGGTTAATGTTCATGGAGTTAGATCCCCGGTTATGATAGACAGCAGCGTAGTGAGTCACGTCCTCTCCTTGTCGAGCGAGAGGGGAGGGGACGTGACTTGAAATATAGTGTAGTAATTTGTTTTGATAGTTTAAAGTAAATATTATAGGTTTCAAATCATAAATGGGTTAATCAAGTTTCTGTTTTACTAAAACGGGTAACAATTTAAAATGTTGAGGAAGACAATAGAGAATATGCATTCTATTTAATTTAAAAAAAAAACTCTTGTCCTATCATCATTATATCACAAAATTTTCCTTTATCCTGATAAACTATAATATTTATGACATCATTAATAGAAAACTTAAAACTATATACTCATACCAACTATCCTAACATGACTATGCAATAAAATAATGTGAAATAGAGGATTAAGGAAAGTTGTGACCATTGAAAGCTTCATCCATATTCTTGTTGACCTCCCCCTGCCCATGAGAGCTTAATATTTCAATAATCGTCATTGTAGGCTACTGGACAGACTCTTCTTCAATCACCCTGGAGTCACAAAAAGAGTGTTCTTAGAATGAGCCCCCATCAACATTTCATGGCGTGCTTCAAAATTTCTGGTCAATTCTCTACTTGACCCCCCTAATCCCGCACTTGACTCTACAAAACATCAAACCTGGCATCTAGATGTGCAACATGTGAAGAGATTTGATTTATTGATACAATGGTCCCCTCCATTTGTTAGTTGAACTTGCACATCATGTTTCTCAATTCATGAATTCCAATTTGCACCCCACCTAGACCAAAACCCCAACTAGAACCCATCATGGTTTCCACAACATCAAGTACCTTCATTGGCCCTCCAAATGAGGACATGGGAAGGAAAAACCAACAAGGGGATGGACCAAACCTCCCAACTACACTACAAAATTCTTGTCCAAAATCCAAACCAAATCAAAGCTTCAAAGAATTACCTACCAACCAACGTCAAAGTTCCTACTTCCTTGCAACCCAACTGATATGCACAAATACCATGCCTGAACTATAACAACTCACACCTAATAAGTGAATATCCCCAACAATAGATATCCCACATGTGGAATCCAAATGAGAACAGATTGTCATATAATAGAAGGGTGATCCAGCGAATAATACAATGAGGGAAAATCTCTAAGGAAGGTCTCCCATGTAAGGGATTAAATGGAAACAATGTCTTGTACCTGGTACATTAAGAACTCGCCAGGTGTCATACATTCCGATAGGACCCTTTGGTTGATCCATATGCTTGATGACAATGAATTCACCTAATAACTTAGGGGAGCCACAAACGTTGAGGATGGAACCCATTTTTTACAAAAAAAACTTTGATCCAAAGAAATTTCATGGTTAGCTAACTTGTTTGCAACTAGATTATTTTTCATCTGAATGCACATGAGATTAGTTTCACTATTCTGCTTAAGATAATCAACAATTATCTGTTGAATTCTTCCTATAGTCATTTCTTCTTTGAAGACTCATTTTCTAGCTTGAGTGATCACTAACAACGAATCACCTAGAATCGAGACTTAATTTGAATCTTGAGAGAGATGATAAATTCCAATCCCATGATTAAGGCATACATCTCCACCTGATTATTAGTTGCTTGTCCCAATCCTCATTCATAGGTTAGCATTGTGTTTCCTTCAGGATCCAATATGATCCCTCCCGCACTTGTCTCTCCATAATGTGGAAATCAATTTAGTGGTGAAAGAACAACTAATTGTGCGTGATGAGATTGAAGAAGAATTACTTTAAAGGGATAGATAACTATGAGACTTTATAAATATTTGGGTCTAATAACTTCATGTCTATGTTAATAATTTTCACAATATTTAGCAGTGTGATGGATAGGTTAGGGAACTAATCCATAAATAAGAAAGGGGATTTTTTCAGTGACTCCCACCTCCATGAGTTTTTCCTTTGCCTTGGTTTGCACTCACACTATGGTCTCTCTCTTTTCTTCTTCTAGGGATTTCTTTATGGCTTTAATCCATTGGATCCCATTGCAATCTTCAAAGGTGATCATTAAATATAGTCAATAATACTTAAATTTGTGATGAGCACATAAAATTTTAGGGGCTAAATTTCACCCATGGTTAGTTTCCATTTTTTCTCCACAAAAAGATTAGCCAAATTCCATCTTTTTAAAAAGTGATTCACTCAATTTCTATAGGATATAATTAATGTACTCTAAAAATAGTCAATTTTTTAAAACTATATAAAATCTTTAAAATTTGAATATCTATACCAAAATATAGCCAAACATTTTATGGTTGTCATTTTAAGAATTAGTAACATTGCCTAAAATTTCTACACTTAAAAATAAGTAAAAATCCTTAATTTTTTCATAATAATAATTAAACTCTTAATTATAATCAAATTTCAACTTTGTTTAAAAACTAAAAAATTGAACATTATTTTTATAATTTTGATGTGAACATTATTTTTATAATTTTGCAAAGTTTTAAATATGTTTAATTTATACACTTTTTTTATTTAAAAGAAAAACACTTTCAAAGTTTTCTAATAACTATTAATCATTCTTTTTTATTTTCCTTCCTTCATAAATGTGCATGAGTTGTTTTCAAATCCTTGGAGGAATGGATGTCCCTATTTGAGCATATTGATTTAAAATATTCCTAATGTTTGCATTTAGAGTTTTATAGGTGGTAGTCATTGAATGAGAGTTTTTGGAACCTGTGTGGAGTTTTTTTATCTCGACATGTTTTGGACTTCAGAGTTGAGTCCGTCTTCAATAGAAGGATGTCTCTCAAAGGAACATTTGAATTTTATTAAATGCCATAAATATTTGTTCTTTATTATTGGTGAATGTGTTTGCTTGTTTTATTAATTAATTAGTTGGTTTAAGCTTTTTATTAATTATTTAGTTTTTGTTATTTATTTAGTTTATTTATTATTGTTTTATTTTGTTTATTATTATTGTTGTTATCATTTATTATTAAATGTTGTTTATTATTATTATCAATGATATATTTTTACCATTTATTATTATTATCATCATCATCATTATTATTATGATTTTTATTTAACCTTATGGGATTTCCAGGTCTCACACAAGATTAGGCTGTCATCTATGTTGAAATTTCTTGGATGTTTCTCTATCTCGATTGCTTCACATATTCGTCGCTTGTTGTAGTGTTATTCAAGAGCTATGACAAGCGACGAATACGGCCCAGTCACCTAGTGAATTCGGCCCCATGGTGGAAAAAGTCACTTCACAACAAGTATAAATAGAGGTGTTAGCCTCCTCATTTGACACACAAGTAAGTTTGCCTAAACTAGTGAGACAAGTGTGCAAGAGAGAGAGAAGTCGCATTTGGAGGAAGACTAATATTTTGGGGTTATCTTATCTTTGTATTTGGGGTATCTTTCTATGAGAAAGCTTTAGCTCTTCACTATATTGACATTGTACTTTGTTGACAAATCTACACTAAAGAAGTTCTATTGGATTTTCTCCCCCGTGAGGGTTTCCCAGGATAAATCTGTGTGTTTTTTGTGAGCGTCTTTCTTCCAGTGATCCTTATGCAAGCAATTATTTTGACGTGAAGTAAATTTAATTAAATATTGACTAACATAACTGGTTTAAGTAAAATCTCAACATGGTATCAGAGTCATGCTGAAAGAAGTCAATGCAATAGCTACAAATTCCGAAAATTAACACTTCTTGATTATAAGCTCGATCTTAGCATCATTGAACTCGCCCTAGGAGGTTGCATATTCCTATGGAGGCAGAATCCAGATCCGATTTTTTTTTATTTTTGACCTAGTTACTACTGGATCGAGAAAACAAGGGATTCCAATTTTTGCATGTTTTGTCCATAGATATATAAGAAAAGAAGGCTTGCTCAACTTGCCTTGGGAGGGCTCGATTAGATTTTCAAATTCAAAAGTTGAAAAATTAGGGTTTTCTCATAAAACCCTAGGTTGGACACTAAGCAAATTTTCCTATTGACATTGGAGTTGATTTTGGCTTGTGGAGATAACCTTGGCATAGCACATTGAATGGTAAGTCCAAATTTCATTTCTAAAGATTCTCATTCATGTCATATTTTATGCTTGGACATAATGAGGAACAACATTAAGCTAGATGAGAAGCTTGAAGGGGATGATAACTTCCAAGCATGGAAGTATAGAGTGCTTATCATTTTAGAAGAGAATGATTTCGAAAAATATGTTGAGGAAGAGGTTGTAGAGCCAGAGGGAGATGAGGCTAAGGCAAAGCACAATAAGAACATGATTAGAGAAAAGAGAATCATTACGGACTCTATTAATGATCACTTGATCCCTCATGTCCCATCATTGAAGACTCCAAAGAATATGTTTGATTCCTTGTTTAGATTATTTGAAGGCATGATATCAAATAGAAGATGACATTGAGAAGGCATCTCAAGAATATGAAAATGCACAACTCGAAAACCATTCAATCCTACTTCAAAAGGGCATATCAAATCAAAGAACAACTTGAAGTCATTACAGACATAGTTAAAGAAGTTGAAATAGCGACTACATTTAATGGTCTCCCAACGTCATGGGATTCATTTATTCAAGGACTTTGCTCTAGAAGAAATCTAACAAACTTCAACAGACTATGGGAAGAATGCACACAAGAAGAAGTTAGATTGATAATAAGAGAAGAAAATTTGGGTGATGATGAAAATCAAGCACTAGCAACACATGCAAGAAAAGGGAAAAGCAAGAAAGAACCTCATGCTCACAGAAAGTTTCAGAAGACTCAAAAAGACTTCTCAAATTACAAATGCTATAGCTGCCAAAACATGGGACACATTGCAAAAAACTATCCTCAAGTAAAAGATCATATCAAAAAAGAAAAGAATAAAAGATATCATGTTCATGTTGTAGAAGATGATGAACCTATTCAGAAGAAAGCAAGAGAAGAAGACTCAAGTGAAGAATGTGTTGATTTCAGCTCTTACAGGGACAATCACTCATGGAAGTGACACATGTCTTGTTGATAGTGGTACTTCTAAGCACATGATTGTTTACAAAAATTCTCTTTCAAACTTGGTTTAGAAGGATTCACCTCATAGGGTGAAGCTTGGTGATGATTATCAGTCTCCTATAGAAGGGGTAGGAGAAGCCTCCAAGTTGGATTCTAGAAAGCCTATGAAAATGAAAGATGTATTTTATGTACCTAGTTTGAAGAAGAATCTCCTCTCCATATCAATGTTAGAGGTACATGGATACAGAGTTGCTTTCCTTGATGGTCAAGTTCTCATGTGGCCAAAGGGAAAGACTATTGATGATGCTAGTGTGATCCGGGTGTTCAAGAGGAAGGCCCATACAAGCTAAAAGGACACTCAGATTCAACATTGATACATAGCACTCTGAACCCCAGTGAGCTATGGCATAGAAGACTTGATCACATGCATTACAAAGCATTGTCAATCATGAGAAAGATGGTGACAGGTTTGGCAGAGATTTAGGTGAATCATGATGGTATATGCAAAGGATGTACACAAGAAAAAAAGGTGAAGAATCCATTTTCCAAGCAGTGATAGCAAAACAAAAGGAATCTTGGAAATAGTACTTTCGGACGTGTGTGGACCAATGTAGTGTGAATGTAGTCAACATTGCTTAGAAGGCATGTATATTATGTTTCGTTTATTGATGATTACTCACGTAAAACTTGGATTTATTTCTTGAAAGTAAAAAGTGAAGTTTTCAACAAGTTCAAAGAATTCAAGGCTCTTGTAAGGAATCTCTCTGAAAAGAAGATAAAGGCATTCAGATTAGATAACAAAAGAGAGTTCACATCACATGACTTCAAGACATTTTGCATAGAATCTGGGATTAAGAGGTAGCTCACTAATCCCTAAAATCCTCAACAAAATGGCATGGCAGAAAGAAAGAATCGGATGATAATGGAAGCAATGAAGGCCATGATACATTATCGAGATTTACCATTACACCTATGGGCAAAGGAAGCCAGAACCATTGTATATGTTCATAATAGAACTCATCACCGTGTACTTAGAAATAAGATGCTAGAAGAAATGTTTATGGGAGAGAATATCAACCTGAGGATATTTGGTGGTCTTGTATATGTACATGTTCCTAAGGATAAGAGAATGAAGTTGGATCCTTTAGGAAAGAAGGGTATATTTGTTGGATATATTGAGACGTCAAAGGAATACATAGTCCACACTCTTGGTTACAGGCATATTGAGACTAGTAGAGATGTCACCTTCAATGAGGATGCAACTTTGAGTAGATCGAGGCAGACTCATACAGATGAGGTCCATTATGAGGAGCCTAAATCTCCTAGAGTTGTAGAAACGAACGTAGACGATGATGTTGTTCTATAAGAGCACACTCAAGAGGATCATGATATGACAGAATCATGGAGATCTGTAGATCCACCCAAAGAAATGATTACACATAAGAGAAGACCAGCTTGGGATCAAGAGATTATTCAAGCTATAGAGAAGTATGGTGCCCCAGATGGATCCTTCATAGAAAGCAAGAGACCTTTACCATATTCCATCTATGTGGCATTGTTATGTGACATCATTGATGCAGAGCCTACTTGTTATGAAGATGCAGCTGACAAGAAAGTATGGAAGGATAACATGATCAAGGAATACCAGTCCATAATGAAAAATGATGTTTGGGATGTGGTTCCAAGACTGAAAGAGAAGTCAGCAATGACTTCCAAATGGATATACAAGATGAATCATTTAGCAGATGGAAGTATCAAGAAATACAAGGAAAGGTTTGTGGCTCCTGATTTATCCTAGAAAGAAGGAACATATTATGAGGAAAAATTTGGTCCTATGGCGATGATACACTTCGATTAGAATTATAATTGTGATAGCTTCAATGATGAGATAGAAGGAACATCAAATGGACGTGAAAATATCTTTTCTAAATGGTGTAGTGGAAGAGGAACTGTATGTGGAACAATCACAAGGATTCGAGACACATGACAAATAGTTACATGTGTGCATATTGAAGAAGGCCTCGTATGGATTAAAGTAGGCATCCAGGACGTGGTACAGAAAAATTGGCAATTTTATGATGAGCTTGGGATTTACCAAGAGTAAAGCAGATTTCAAACTTTACATCAAGGTTGTGGATGGTGTACCCGTGATATTGTTGTTATATGTGAATGACTTGTTTCTTACAAGGGATGAGAAGCTCATTGTTGAGTGTAAGTGGGATCTTGTTGCAGAGTTTGACATGAAATACATGGGTATTATGTATTATTTCTTAGGTCTATAGGTGTGGCAAAAACCATACGAGATTTTCCTTAACCAAGGAAAATATGCTATAGAGATCCTGGAGAGATTCCGGATGTTGTATTGTAAACCCATTCCTACACCAATGGTGATGAATCTGAAGTTATTGACTAATACTTCTTCAGAGACGGTGGATACCACCATGTATAGACAGATTATTGGTTCGTTGATGTGTTTGATGAACACTAGGACATATATATAATTTGCGATGAACACATTGAGTTAGTATATGGTTGAGCTAAGACATGTTCACTTGATTGCAACAAAGCACATGTTGAGGCACCCAAAAGGTATAGTTGACTATGGACTTAGATATGTTTTGGATCATGAGAGAAGATTGCAAGGCTATGTTGATTTAAATTAGTTCGGTAGTGTCACATATTGTAAGAGTGCATCAAGATGTTGCTTTAGTTTAGGTTCAACTATGATCTCGTGGCTCAATACGAAGCTAACTAGTGTGGCACTCGGTGCGGTCTAGGAAGAGCATATAGCAACCTATTCATTCAGTAACGAAGTTGTGTGGCTTCGGAAGTTGCTTGCAAGACTGTTTGATCTCGAGTTAGAAATGACCAATATCTTTTGTGACAACCAAAGTTGTGTGAAGTTGTATAAGAACCTTGTGTTTCGTGACAAGTCCAAGCATATCGATATCAAGACCATCATATTTGAGATATGGTACAAAAGGGAGTTGTGAAGCTCCAATATATTGCAATAAACGAGCAAATAGTTGATGTGTTGACCAAGCCTCTGTAAAAGGTAAAGTTCGAGTACTTCGGGGACAAGCTTGGTGTAGTGCAAAACAACTTCCCTACTTGAGAGGAAGTGTTGAGTTACATATGTGATTCCAGGGATAGTGGCATATAGAGTGTGGCAACAGTGGGTGGTCATTTACAAGCATGCTATCAACTAGGTCACAAGTCATCCTGACCTCGGATAGGGTTAGGATGCCCAACCTTCGGGGCTTGAAGACCAAGTCACATGGACTGATGATGCCTAGATTTCGGGCTAGAGGGACAACCTGAGTGGGTTGGAGGGTTACTAGTATTATGTTGGATGGCTAGTGTGTGCGCACTAGATCACCTAACCCTTATGGTTAGATTCCCAATCGTTGTGGACTAGTTGCTTGGTGGTACCAACCAAAAGGGCTAGTCTTCAGGCTAGTCATCCAGATCTTGTGTGAGTTGTATGTACGGTCTGTTTGAGATAGATGCCTACTTTGATGTGAGCTAGACGAAGTTGCGTAATGACATAAGGTCTGAAAGGACACTGAGACCATAAGATCCGAAAGGTAAATGAGGTTGTACCCACTAGTGAGATGCTACATATGATGTTGAGGCCTTGGATGAATGATGTGGATGATGGCTTGCTTATATAGAAATTCTAGTGATGGATAGATTCGTGAAAGTCAACAAGTAAATGGTTAAAGAATATAATCATGTAGAAGCAGTGTTGAAGATCGTGCCAAAAGAATGCCATCCTTGCTAAGAGGGAGTTTTGATGTTTTATGTAGCTTCGGAAGATATTCTTATTGTATTTGATCAAGTAAAAACCCTAAAAGAACAATGTTAAATTATACTTGTAATCTCAGCCTTGAAGATTCCGAAAATTATGAATAAATAATATTATATTGCCTCCCAGATAAGGTGGCCTAGTCACATAGTGAATTCGGCCCCACAATGAAAAAAGTCACTTCAAAACAAATATAAGTAAAGGTATTAGCCTCCTCATTTGACACACAAGCAAGTTTGCTCAAGCCAATGAGACAAGCGCGCAAGAGAGAGAGAGAGAGAGAGAGAGAGAGAGAGTAACAACATTTTTAGGAAGACTAATATTTTGGGGTTATCTTATCTTTGTATTTGGGGTATCTTTCTATGGGAGGGATTTATCTCTTCACTGTATTGACATTGTACTTTGTTGACGAATCTATATTGAAGAAGTTATGTTGGGTTTCCCCCCCCCAAGAGAATTTTGCATGATAAATTTGTGTTTGTAGTGAATTTATTTCTTTTAGTGATCGTTATGCATGCAATGATTTTCATCAATTTACTTCACATAAAGACAAAACATCGCATTCCCATTCGATGCTCTAGAAACCCACCAGTCATCCTTAAGGCCCTGAGATTTTAGCCTTTGCAAAATGAGATAATACCCATTTATCCTCTTGTATATAAACTTCTGCTCCAATTCGCTGACCTTCATAATCATTTAAAAATCTAGGGTAATTCCTCAGGACCTTGAGTTGTTGCTCCAAACTTGTATAACATCTTAACTATATATATCCTTCAAAAACGCACCACAACCACTTTCAAAGAATTCTAGTCATTTAAAATTTCCCCATTCTTCGACTTAAGCTCCCAAATTGAATTTGTGATCCTTCTTTGATTTCCATATCTATGGAAAAACCTTGTATTATTGTCTCTAGACTCAAGCCACACTGTCCAACCTTTTAGACGCCAAGTTACTTATTCCTGCCTTAAAATTTTGGCTATATGAGACTGTAGTTGGGTCAGTATCTTTTTCCTTTTAGCATAAAAATAATCATCATCAACCAAACCAGTAAGTTTATCTAATTCCATTTCAATTTGAACCATATCCTTGGAGTTGTCAACGTTCTTCTCTTTTTCCCAAATTACTACCTCATTTTTTAGTAGAGAGTTTTTTAACAATGCTCAACATCAATGGCAAGTGAACTGAATTTTTGAAAAGACCTTAATTTTTCCTCAACCAGACTACAATAGGCAAGTTCTTCCAACCAGCAATGGTTAAATTGAAAAGGATAATGAACAATTTTTTTTTCACAATCCAATTGTAAACCAACAGCTTTGTGATCAAACACTCCTGTAGCAACAGACCAAGATCGATATCGCCCCAAAAAATAACATAAATGGTCAAATATCATAAATATGTCTAGTCTCCTTGCAATGCCAACAAACCCCACTCTCCCATTCAACCAAGTAGGAACCAGAATATTCGGAACAATATCAACTAAACCAACATTCTCAAAAAGGGACCTAAAAGCATCCCGCAAGAGAGTCATGAATATTACCAGCACCCTACACTTTGGCAGAAGACAAGGTAAGGTTAAGATCATCGGCAAAGATCTAGGCTTGGTCCTATAATAGCCCTGCTCGATTAACATTCTCCCTAAATTCTTTCCTATGGTTATAAGGACCATACACATTTAAGATCCTTATTGGAGAATCCAACCCTTTAAGCTTTCCTTCCACCAATATATCTACAACTATTAAATATGACTTGAAATTGGCATAGGTTGGATCCTAAACCAAAAGTAACCCACTCGACAAACCAGAAGCACCCGAAGCATATCATTTCCACAAATGTTTGATCTTCAAAAAAATCACACGCTTCAATCAATGAATACAAGGTTTCCTGCAACATGATATGGGATGGATGCATTGGCTCTTAAACTCTCTTAGTAGCATCTCTTTTGGGAAAGTTGTTGAGCCCTCTAATATTAAGGTAGACAATATTAATTAAGGAACCCCATTCGAGGTCGTGTCCACTCTAAGAGCCCCAGATCCAATAGAAGAAGAAACTTGAGAATTCAAATCTAAGCCTTTTTTTAAAAATGAAGAAACCCTAGGATTGTTAAAATGAGGAAGATCCTTATCGGACACTAAATAATTTTTCCCTTTTTTTTCCTTAGTTTCTGATAGTAACATTCATTGATTGGATAGAAGAAATAGTACAAGTGTCTGAATTCTCATCAATACAAACATAATAATTAGGGATATGGTTTTTAGACATAAAACCCTGGAGAGAAGGATTTGGCAAAGGGGTTAAAGGTTTCTAAGAGTCGTCAAGGGGAGAGGGAGAAAGGACAATTGGTAAGGGTGGGGCTTGAGTGCCTTTAAGAGGAGGAAAGTTTAAAGGGGAGGAAAGGGTAGTATCCCCCAAAGAAGTGTTAACTTCCAGGTGACAATCCTTTAATTCATTGACCACCATATCATCACACGACTGAGTAAGAGACGACAGACCCCCCCGCAACTTACCATATGGATTGAATGACAAGGCACAACTGGAAGTGTTTCAACATACAAACCAACCTCAAGATCCCCAACATTATTTGCAACATTAACCTCTAATCTAGAAAGATTTATAGACTTTGAAAAAAATTCAATAGAAAAGAATCTCAAAAGAACAAAAAGAGAATTGCAAAAATTACCCAAAAAGTTAGAAGTTGAGGCTGTATCCAAAGGAAAAGGAAAATTAAGGCTTGAATCCAACTCATCAAGAGCACTTGAAGAAGGAGAAATATGCTTGTCTTCATCCGATAACCCAAACGATGAATTTGGGCAGAAAGCTTTAGCATGGCTCATTTAATGGAACCTCTGGCATTGAAATAGGATTTTCCAATTACCTAATCTTTGAACAAAAGAGCCACCTTCCCAAATATGACTTCCAATTCTTCTGGTAAACCATCTTCTACATCAATCTCTACGAGGATTCTGGGAATTTTTTGCTTTGATACCAAAAGTTGCTCCTCTTCCACAAGGATAAACCTATCAATTAAATTAGCCACAGCCATGATTCCCTTCAAACACCAACAATGCAGGGAAAAACCTAGTCACATGAACCACAGATGATGACGCTGCAGTTTTCCTTTCCAAGGATTGAAGCTTGAATGCCAACAAGATAAAACCAAAGACCCATTTTCAATAACCCAAAAACTTTTTTCAATCTTTCTTCTATCATCCTCGAAGAGGAACTAAAAACATATCCAACCATTCATAAGCATTAAAACCCTAGGAACATGCTTGATAATAGGATTCTATTTCAATCTAATCCATTCCATAATCTCCAGACAAGAAAGTTTGATAAAGAACTTTCCCATAAGGGCCCGGTTTGAGAGAGAAAGCACCTTGTTGAAGGTAATATCTTTACCAAGAACACACCAAGATCTGCCGCGTTTCACTTTTCACTTTCCTACCGGCCTTAGCATGTTCTACAAAGTAGAGTTTCATGCAATGAAAAGGAAGATTGGCTAGAAGTTCTTCCCCGACTAGCGAACCAACAGGATCTTTCACTTTTCACTTTCCTACCGGCCTTAGCATGTTCTACAAAGTAGTGTTTCATGTAATGAAAAGAAAGATTGGCTAGAAGTTCTTCCCCAGCTAACGAACCAGCAGAAGTGTGTTCTTGCTCAACGGAGCCTTGGAAGGTTCCCCCTAACCAACTACATGTGTGATCATGTGTGATCTTGCTCTACCCTTAGAAGGTTCCCCTAACCAACTACATGTGTGATCTTGCTCTAACGGACCCTTAGAAGGTTTCCCCTAACCAACTACACCCAAAGTAAAAGACAAAACATTCCTATTGGCTGCTCTAGAAACTCTCGTTTAAGAAAAATCAACAAATACATCAAGGTTTGATTTTACCCCTAGTCTAGAAAGACTGGATTTGGAGAGAAAACCTCCCGATCGTTAGATTTACTCTCGGTTGAAGGGTACCGATGGGACCCAGCTGGTGATGTGACCAAAGATCCCAGGCCGCTAGAACCACCTGGCATATGACCCCACCACGTCTTTCCCTACATGCCATGGCATATGACCCCACCACGTCTTCCCCTATATGCCATAAAGAAAACGAGAGTTGTCTAACTAGGGACAATTTTCTTTTATTTTTGGCTGGTTTTTACTTGTTTCTCGTCATGAATCTTTATTCAGTTTTTAAGACTTGCAAAAACATTGCTAGATCTAACAGACTGTGGGTGTGTGGGGGTTTTCATGTAAGTGATTTCATTTCTGCACTTAAAATCGCCCAACAAACAAAAAAAATTACAAGATTTTGTGAGTTAAATTCACTGGATTCCTGCTAAAAATCTGTGGGAAAGTCAAAATAGCCCCATAGTTAGACAGCTCCTAAAGAAAAAAGAAGACTGCAAAAAATTACATAATAAAGTACCCTAATAAATAAATAAAAGAAAATGAGAATAGGTTAAACCAGAGAATCTGTAGCAAAAATAAATAAATAAATATTTTTTTTTTTACTTAGTTGGTACTAGGCCAACCAAAAGGCCAACTTGACTCCAACACTCCAGCAGATTCAATCGAAACAAACCTAATTACGGTTTTCAACACCAAAAACTCAAAAATTAATATTTATTTTATCATGAAGAATGCTAATTGTTTAAATTATTGCATCTAAAGGGGCATTCTATAGTCCTCTAGGGAAGATGTATAACTCCTTTAGTGCTCATCTTGGAATTGACACATATCTTTTTTAAATATTATAAAATATTATAAAAAAAACACATCAGGCTCAACCTAGATTTAAAAATTTGCAATGACATATATATATAACCCCTTTTTAGAGTGCAAATGTTTATGAAGGGTTTGCACCTCAGAGATTTGATCCCTTGCCACCCTTGGTAAATCCCTTTTTAAGAGGGATATTGTTTCCTATTTTAAACCCAAAAAATGCTATTTTTTTCAATGAAAAAAAAACTTTTTCTGATTATTTTTATAAAATCAAAGAAAAAGTAATCTTCCATCAATTTTTTCATCAACCAACAAAATATATCAACTGTCTGAATAGAAGAGAGTCATGACTAACATGACAATACAGACAACCACCACTGCAAATCTACCATCTTGTTTGACTTATAAAGCCATACTTACATATATTAACTACAAAAACTACTTTCTCTAGTTTGCAACTAAGACAAAAAGATAACCAAACTGATACCGACATAAAGCTAGTAAAAGGAAAAAACTAGAAGACTACATAAAACAGTCTAGTGTCTGCACACCCTCGTTGGTTAATGATTCCTCCAAAAAAATCTTGGTAATTAATGAAACCTTCCTCTTCAAAAACTGCTGCTTTTGACAACTGGTCAGCCTCCAACTGACTCTTCTGCACCGGTTCTTAAGCTGAGGACCCAATAAATTGTATCTACCATTCGCTCATTCAACTAGCATTTTGGAGTCACTGGTTTTTAAGCTGAGGACCCTGCAAATTGTATCTTACCATTCGCCCATTTAACTATCACTTTGGAGTCACCATATAAAGAAAGAATATCATTATTATTAAAATTACTATTAAAAGAAGCAAAACTTAATATACCCACAGACCAAGCAGTTCAGCCTTTGTATTGCTTTTCTTGCCTCCTTTTATCCATAATCTGAAAAAATGATCACAGTTTAAAAATAAATCAAACCACAACCACACTCACCATTTGAAGATGCTCAATGAAGATATCCAGCAGCAGAAGAGAAATTGAAAATTAGAGAATAAAGATTCTTTGTATTTTTTTAACCCAAATCTTGATAATCCTTGAAAAAACTGATTCCTTTAATCATATGCTTCTGTAATTTTTTTTTTACCAAACCTCGATAATCCTTCAAGAAACTGATTCCTTTAATCACATACTAATAAACATATGCTTTTGTATTTTTTTACCAAACCTTGACAATCCTTGAGGAAACTGATTCCTTTAATCATATGCTGATAAACATCAATCCTTGAAGAAACTGATTTTCCTTTAATCATAATGCTGATAAACATTAGACAAGGCATCTTCAAAAACAGCCTTCTTTCTCATTATCCAAATAACCCAGCTGATAGCTGATAATAATAAAAAAAGGAAAACAACCTTCCTCCTCATTATCCAAATAAATAACCAAGCTGATAAAAAAATATAGGAAGCAGTTTACAAGTACCTTCTTCATAATACCAGAAGTAAAAATTATCCTCAAGATTGAAGTTACCCCAAATAGTCCATACTTTTAAATCTTCATAAACCATCTTCCATATGTTTCTACGGAAAGATAATGCATGAAAATATGATCAACAGAGTCAAACTTCCTCCTACACAGAGACTATGAAAATATGATCGACAGAGTCAAAATTCCTCCTACACAGAGAGCCTTAAACTGGTGCTTCTACAACTTTACGTGCTGCTACGTGTACTAATGCTACCTTTGCTTATGCTGCACATAGCTCTGCTGCTGGCAGCATCTAGTACTCATCCATCCCCTACCAAGCCAAAAGTTTGTAATTTTGATAATCAAAGGAAGCACTTGTGTTTTGAATTTTATTTTGTCTTTCAATAACCAAAAGAAGCACTTGTGTTTTGAGTTTTATTATAATGAAATAGTGACTTTACTTTTATTGTAATGAAATTGTAAATTTTAGAGTTGAATTTGTATAAAATTGATTTTTTTTTCAAATTTTATATATCCTCAAATTGGATAAGAATTTTGTTGAAAATCTTATTAAAATTCTTATTTTTATTAGTAAAAACTCTGGGATGAATATAGATTTTATTCAAAGTCAATTTTGCGAAATGATATACTACATGAAATCTTTCTAATAAAGATTTCATAAATATTCATGGTATCAAAATTCAAAACTGATTTGTAAAGATAATTTCAAAAACATGACTTCGTTTTACCTCTCTTGCGGTGAGAAATAATTACACTCCACCGTAAAGGCCTCATTTCCTTCTCTTCCGATGTATGACCCCAACTATAACCAATTCAAAACAGGGCAAGGACAGGATGCTTGTAAGGTTGAATCGGGTTTATGGGCCTCTCCTTTTAGTCGAGACCTCCTTCCTAAGGACCTCGGGAGGACTTCCATTTTAGGATGACTACGCATAGTGAATGTGTTGACAGATGTTACATGCTAAAACCATTTCCCCATTCAGTCAACCATTACGCATAGTGAATGTGTTGACAGATGTTACATGCTAAAACCATTTCCCCATTCAGACAACCATCTTAGAATATTCATGGTATCAAAATTCAAAACTAATTTGTAAAGATAATTTCAAAAACATGACTGGAAACAAAGACAGAGATGATAGAATCATATTCAAAATTCAAAATTGATTTGTAAAGATAATTTCAAATACATGACTGGAAACAAAGACAGAGATGGTAGAATCATCTAAATCCATAAAACTAAACATGACTGAAAAGAAGAAAATAGATTTGTAAAGATAATTTTAAAAACATGACTGGAGAGAAAAAAATAGATTTTGCAAAGATAATTTTAAAAACATGACTGGAAACAAAGACACATATGGTAGGATCATCTAAAACCATTGGTGCAGGGTACCTCTTCCGAGATTTTGGCAACCCATACTCGACCTTTCCCCGTTCCTGGGAGCTTGTAGGAAACGTTCCCTTTTTTATGGGAGCTTCTTGGGAGCTTTTCGAGAGCTTTTTGGGAACTTGCTTTTTCAGCTTCCTTTTAATTGGGAGCTTGTAGAAGCTCCTCGTCTGTTTGGGAGCTTCCAGAAGCTCCCAAACAGACGAGGAGCTTCTACAAGCTCCCTACCATGTGGAGACCAAAATCAATTGAATGATTGAAGATTATTGTGTCAAGAAATCACCAATAATAAAAATTTCAATTGAATCTATCAATAATGCCGTTTTTTATTTTCAAGGGTATATAAATAAAGAGGGTCCACACCTCTTAAATGTTTCGATCCACTCACACTCAAAATATATACTGCAAGTGTACTAAAGTGAATACAAATGGATCTTTTACAATACTAAGATATTGAACAACTTTAATTCATATCTCAAATGATTATAGCAAGCTTGGGTTATTCATACTGACTAATATAACAATTTAGGTTCATAAACCATATCAAACTCAAGATACCAAAAAATTTGAAAGTTTGTTAGTTAAACTTAAAACAATCAAGTTCATTCACATTAGAAGTAAGTAGTAGTTACCATAAAAAAATGCAGAGGCACCCAAAGACTAAGAGCTCTTAGGAGCAATAATATAGATGGAGTTAGAACAAGGAATTAGAAAAATATTGACTCTTATGATTTATGAAGCTATTCGTGCTTGGTACACATATATGCAACCTGCCTTTACAAACTAGTACAATGAGATTTATATAATGTGGACCTAGAGAAGTGAGCAAATTTAAAAAGAATGAATTTCATGACACTACTAGAGGATTAAGAAGATAAAATAGTTTAAACTATAAAATTAATCAATTATGTTTTTTTAACTTTGTTTTTTTAATACATCTTTTAAAAAATTAATATATTATTGCGACTCCCAACCCTACCTTTTTTGCAAAATTTGCAAAGCTTCTAGCCGTATGTATCCAACGTACCCACTTTCCAGAATTAATATATATTATTGTGGCTCCTAACCCTACTTTTCTTGCAAACAAATTTTAGCAAAGCTTCTAGCAGTATCTCCCAACCCTACTTTTCTTGCAAATTTGAGCGAAGTTTCTAGCAGTATCGAATACTCGTGTTCCAGTACCCAACGTACCCACTTTCCAAAAACTTGTGCAACATAGCCTAAAACAGAATGGAAGATTCTAATAAATACCAACAAATATTTATTTATTGTATTCATAATTGATTTGTAAAGATAATTTCAAAATCATGACGGGAAACAAAGACAGTTTCCAAAGACACAGATGGTAGGATCGTCTAAAACTGAATAGAAATTCTAATAAACACCAACAAATATTCATGGTATTCATAATTGATTTGTAAAGATAATTTCAAAAATAAACACCAACAAATATTCATGGTATTCCTAATTGATTTGTAAAGATAATTTCAAAAATATGACTGGAAACAAAGACATGGTATTCCTAATTGATTTGTAAAGATAATTTCAAAAATATGACCGGAAACAAAGACAGAGGTGGTAGAATCATCAAAAACTGACTGGAAGATTCTACCGGCATCTCTCAAATAGATAATTTTAACAAAGAAACAGGGGATTTGCTTAAATCATATATGTCAAGGTTTTTGAAGAGTCTTAAATATTACTAAATGGTAATAATCATTTTCTAAGATTCTACCGGCATCTCTCCAAAAGATAGTTTTAACAAAGAATCTAACAAAGAAACAGGGGATTTGCTTAAATCATATATGTCAATGTTTTTTAAGAGTCTTAAATATTAATAAATGGTAATAATCATTTTCTATTTATTTTGCTAGATATTAAGCATAATCTTATGCATAAATTAGATAGCTAGTGAGATCTTTCTTAAAAAAACCCTTTGAATGAATTTTTATTTTGAGATTTTTAACAAGAAAAACTTTCCAAGACTAAAAACACCCTTTGAATGCATTTTTATTTTGAGATTTTTAACAAGAAAAACTTTCCAAAACTAAAAAAACCCTTTGAATGAATTTTTATTTTGACATTTTTAACAGGAAAATCTGTCCAAAACTAAAAATTACAGGAAATCAAGAATAACAGGAAATCTTCACATGTTAGGTAATACATAAACTAACATTGCAAAGCCACAGCCCTGAAGAATCACATGTAATCAAACCCTACTCATACTTAATGAAGGATTACCTGTAGTCTAAACCTAATCCGAAAATAGCATCTTATGGAAAAAGCGGCAAGCTCCACCCAATAATATTCTCTGGCACTGAATGCACATACTTAGAAGCCATAGCTAAATATAAGCTATAGAAAGCTCCCTGNGAAAATAGCATCTTATGGAAAAAGCGGCAAGCTCCACCCAATAATATTCTCTGGCACTGAATGCACATACTTAGAAGCCATAGCTAAATATAAGCTATAGAAAGCCCCCTGCCGTTACAGAAACTTATTTAAAACTCGGGCAAAATCAAGCAATCAAGCCTAGTATGTATACTTATAATATACTGTGAGATATTTCATTCAAAGCTGGTCAGGCCAGAGGAAGGTTCCCATGGCGTAACGCCGCTTGAACGCCACGTCTCCTCGGATCGGCAAACCGTACTGTTGCAGAAGATTGTCCAGCTTCCACTCGGCCATTGATTCGTAATCGGCCTTGGAATACCTCGGATAATGCACGGGCATTCGAAAGGCGCAGGGGCCACCTTCCCCTCCATTTCTTGAGGGAAAATTCTCATTTCCATCGCCATTTAAGGACCTTGAAAACATTTTTTTCGATTCAAGGACCTTGGCCTCGGCCTCCAAGGCAGTTGAACTCCTTTCGCATCGCAATTTCTTCCATATATCTTCCAGCGAGCAGACGCGCCAGAGACCGCTGCCACGAGTCTGGTTTTGCTTTTCATTTTCAGCAGACTGTGGCTCCGTGACAGTCATTTTTGCAGATTCGACGATTGCTAGGGTATTAAGCTCTGCAATCACAGAGCCTTAATTTCAATATAGACAGCAGAGTATGCTTGCGCAGGGGGGCAGAATGACAGAGTGAATGAACATGACAAATTTAGCGAATGATATTTATAGAAATCACGGTGGCGGTAGCGCAGTGAACGGAAAGCCCTAGTTGTGCCAGACGTTTGCTGTTTAGAATTATGGCGGTCAATAACAACTTTGTGGGAACCATAAACGCTGTGTGGGGTCATGTACATATATGGGTTGGATCTGAATTGTTTTAATTTCAAGGGTTTAAGTGACTTAATTAAGCATTTAACATTGCATTGCTAGATAATTATTGATATGGGAGAATTATTAGTCAATCAAAATGAGAATATAAAGCATTTTATTATTTTTTTCATTGATGGATGGTTATTTAGAATGTGTTTTTAAGAAGGAAATTCAAATATGTTAGAATTATATGATGTAGTTTTGTAATTAAATTGTTTTAGGTTTCTAGGAATATTATGTGTCAATAAAATGAAAATAATAAATGTTTTTGAAAAGTATTAGTATAGATTTATTAAGCATCATCTAGAGAGATCTAATTTTTTGAGGTGTATATTTTTTTATTATTTAAATCTTTCTCGATACTTGATAGATTTGAGTTTTAAAATGGATCTATGCTACTTTAATTTTTTATTATTTTATTTAAGTTAATATGTAATTTATATTTATTTTTATGTAAATTAAATTGACTTTTTTTTAAGGTTAAACAAGTAAAAGTTTTATAAGATCAAATTGGGTTGAACTTGAAAACCATATCTAAACTAAATTCCTAGTTTTTAGGCTATACAAGTCGAAGTTTTAAGGATTTTGACTTTATAGGAAGTTGTATCATTAATTACAAGTTAGTAGCTTTTCAATGGTGATTTCTTCAATATAAGAAAATTTGTATGCCCACTTTATATTCTTTGTGTTCTTTTTGAGGAGTCCTTTATTTATAGTTTTTTTGGTACAAATAATGATACGATGTATCTTGGAATTGTAATTATTTCCTTTAATTTTATGGTTTAATTTTATGGAATATTAAGGAATTATTCTTTTTCTTTTTGAAAAAGCTATTTCATTTGACTAAATTATTAATATTATAAATATTTTAGAATTATTTTTAAAAATAAAAAAAATTAAAATGAAAAAAAAATAAACAAGAACTTCGAAGAATTGGGACATAGAGAAATATTTTGGATTGAACTTGGAAACCATGAAAACCACATTGATAAATGTAAACTAATACCATTTTTTAGATCAAATAAGTGAAACTATTAAAGGTTTTGAGCTTGAAAATAATTGTAGTGCACGTTTTTTATTACATTAAAAGTTAGTGGTCTTCTAGTGATGGTTTCTTTAACATAAAAAACATTGTATACAAAATATAGTCCCTCAACAAGGTAGTGGTTTCTTTAATATATAAAAAAATGTGTATGTAAAATGTATTCCCTCAACAAGGTAGTGATATTTATCATTTTTGACCTACTTGGAACTCATAACATTTAATCATTTAAGCTACCCACTCCCCTAAATTATTAACTATATTATTATAAATGTTTATCAATTGACAAATATTTTAAAAGTAAAGATTAATGAATTTTTAAAATAGAAGAAAAAAATATTCAAATAAACCAAAAAAATCAACAAAAACTTTGGAGAAATGGAACTTAGAATATTATTTCAAGTTATAGAGTTAAACTAAATTGTTATATTTTTTTGCCAACTAAATGGAATTATTATGAGCTTTAACCTTGAAAATAGTTTGAGTGGAGATTCCCACTGCATTACAAGTGGGTAGCTTGACAATGATGATTTATTTAATA
This sequence comes from Pseudotsuga menziesii, assembly GCA_001517045.1. Classification (NCBI taxonomy): domain Eukaryota; kingdom Viridiplantae; phylum Streptophyta; class Pinopsida; order Pinales; family Pinaceae; genus Pseudotsuga; species Pseudotsuga menziesii. The sequence goes on along the minus strand of LPNX010777940.1, from coordinate 115,372 downwards.
TAAAAAATGTGTATGCAAAATATATTCCCTCAACAAGGTAGAGGTGGAGGTTTTGACCTTGTTGTGGACGTTATCACTACATTACGCATGAGTAGCTTCTCAGTAGTGGTTTCTTTAACATAAATAATCTTATGTAAAAGATATTTGATGTAGGGAACCCCTTAACTTTATATTTGGAACTCACAACACTCTATCATTCAAACAAACCCACCTAAACCCACCCAACTATGTTATTATAAATGTTTATTAAGTATTTAATATCTTTGATGTAGGGAACCCCTTAACTTTATATTTGGAACTCACAACACATCATTCAAACAAACCCACCTAAACCCACACAACTATGTTATTATAAATGTTTATTAAGTATTAAATATTTAAATTAAATTTTAATTATGTTTATAATTTTTACTTGAATATAATTTTTATTTACTAATTTTTAAATAAAAATATATTTTGGATTAATTATGTTGATAAAAATTATCTTGAAATTGTACATCTTCTAACCAAGGATTGTAACTTTCACCTTTCTGCTCGGGACGGGGCAAGCATAACGCACAATCGCAGAGGAGTCAATGAGCGAGTGATATTTATGGAGTTGGAGCTTGCAGTGGCGGAGTGTTCAGATTGTCTTGCTGTCGGAGAATTATTTGTCAACAAAATGAAACAATAAACGCTTTTGAAAGGCAAAAGAAAATGTGTATTTTTTTAAGGAATTCAAAGGTATGGAAGTGCTTGAAAACTCGGAAAATTATTTCAAAGTTGTGACAAGAGAGTTTGAAGGTTGACATAGGTAAGTAGTTAAGGTGATGAAAGACTGAGAGGTTTTTTAATTGAAGCAGAAAAATTTGTTTCTTGTTATTCATAGGGAATCAAAGGAAACAAAAACCTTGTCAAATGTTACATAAGTAAAACATTCGGAGATACATAAAGGAGGCAAAGCAATATATTGCTTCGTACAAACGACTAAAAAGTTGCAAGATGAATTCAAAGTCTAACAAGAGGCACAAACTGACAAAAACAACCTTTTGGAATGCAACAAAGGGTACTACTGCATAAAACAAAATGTCAAAAAGTACTCAGAAAGAGCATCATAACTGCTAGGAAAAAGAAATTAGCCATCTCTAGTCTTCGGGTCATCAATGAATTCCTCAAAGAGAAGTAAACCCTCATCAACCAGAAGAGACTCTTTGGATAAATTGTCAGCCATGAATTGTGTTCTCTATAGATATGGCTGATATCCAAAGGTTGAAATGTCCCCAATGTGGCCCCAACTCTGGTACACCAATGTTCCATCTCAATGACATGAACATCTGATTTTTGAGCCACCCAGTTCACAATGATATGAGAATTGCCATATAGCTCAATAAAAGGAAGCCCCATCATCCGAGCTGCGAAAGAAACACCCCATAATGTAAGAAATTCAGCACGTGTGTGCGTGCCTATACCACGTCCCATCTTAATATGTAAGTAATGTGAACTTCCAATTTACATAATAGAACCTGCGCCACAAACACCAGCAGCAGAAACACCATCGAAAAAACCAACCGGATAATTAAGAACCGACGGTTTACCAATAAACCTCACCTTAGTTCTCAAGCAAGGGACGGGATAATCGCGAAGTAAAGTGTTTATGGCAATGCACAACTAAGAGGATTGTGGTTTTAAATCATCAAATAAAACTCTATTCCTCATCTTCCATATAGACCAATGGAAAAAAGAAGGTAGGTAGAGAAAACTAGGATCACTAGTTGTCCAATGCCTCAAGTTCGAATTAAGGTCATGCCCTTCCCATATCCAATCAATATTCAGAGGGAGAGATATCTCCTTCCTAACCATATGGCTAAAGAGGCAATTAATAAACATGTGATTAACAGACTCCGCCTCTCTACAACATAAACAACAAATGTTAGGTCCTTTCCAACCATGTTTAACCAAGAAATCCCAAGTTGTGATATGATTGTCCAAACTTAGACAAAGGAAACACTGAATTTTCAATGGAATCTGCCACTTCCACAGATGTGGAAGCCACCATCTACAATCTGAAATACAAAGATGCAACTGAGTAATCTGGGAATACACTTCCTTGGTCGTAACCTTACCGTTAGATTTCTTATATGACCATACCAATGAATTAGTATCCTTAGAAAGTCTGGTACCCACGACGTTTAAAGCAAGAATAAAGCATGACCATTCCTCAGCCTAATCTCCTATCAACTCAAGGTCCACAACTGAAAACCAGTATTAATCATAAAATACTACACCACCATAATTCCTAACTTGACTAAGATGTCAAATATCTTGTGAATTGAGAAATGCGATTACAGTAGGCGATAACAAAAAATTCAATTATGTACCCAGGAAAGGGTCAATACCAAGCCTGACTTCCTCACCACTACCAACCTTCCAACACAGGGATCAATTGATCCAATGGTAACCTTTAATAAACTATTCCATATAAGCAATGTACCTCTATTATGTAGCTCTGAATTTCTCACCCAAGAAAACAATGTCTGATTAGACAAATACTTCGACATAACAACTTTATGCCACAGGCCTTTACCTATCAACACCAACCAAATACTTCTCATATAAAGAGCCACCCCAAACCAGTGTAGATTTTTTATGTCACAACCACAACAAAGAACCGGTTTAGCCAGAGATTCTTAGTTGCAAAGATGGAATTTTTTGCCAGAAACTTCACTGCCCCATAGAAAATTATAGATTTCATTCTCAGAGTATTCATAATAGAGGATGGAATAAGGACTAAAGATAACCAGTATACTGGGATAGCCAAAAGGACAACTCTGATGAGAATCAACCTACCACCCAGAGGCAAGAAGCTATGAGACCAATGATTAATATGGTTGTCAAATTTTTAACTAGTCGGTTCCAATCCAAAATTCTATAATTTGAGGGTTTAATATAGAAAATTTTTGAACCCAAACTCAATCGGATCAATATGATAAGGAAGCAAAGAGCTAATCAAAACCAAGGTTTCCTCATAAATATCATTACTAAGAAAAACTGATTTATCAGTACTGATCCTCATACAAGAAGTATCACATAACAATCTTAAAATATTATTGAAGACCTACCACTCATTGACCTTACCAATGCCAAAAAGAATGACATCATCCACACAAAAAATATGAGTAACCGCCAAGCTAGAAGAGAATTTGACCCCAACCAGCTTACCAGAAACTTTAGCATCCTTAATCAGAATACTTAAACCTTCAATAACCATGATGAAGAGCATTGGAGAGAGTGGGCACCCCTAGCATAGACCCCTCGAAGCTGTGAAAAAATCGAATGGTGAGCCATTAATAAGGACCACAAAGCAAGCCGATGATACACAATTCGTTATTCAATTAGTGGTCAAGATAGTTAAACCAAAATGTAAAATTATCAGCCTCAAATATCCCCAATTAACACAATCGTAAGCCTTTATCAGGTCCATCTTTAGGATCAGAGCGTCCATATTCTTCAATTTGACAGTATGTAAGCATTCCTTTGTATACCAATAGCTTCAATAATCTGATGATTCCCCAAGAAGCCAAATTGTTCCATAGATAATTCCTCAACAAGTATGGGTTTGATACGATTTGTAATGACCTTAGAGATCACCTTATAGACTAAGTTACAAAGAGATATTGGGAGAAAATCTTGAAAGGTATTCGGTGTGTCCCTTTTAGGAATCAAAGTGATAAAGGTGGCATTGATAGCCTCGGAGATGAAACCAGTAGTTTGGGAGTGTTCAACAGCAGCCAACGGATCCTCAACAATTAAGTCAAAACAATCCAAGAAAAATTCAACCGTCCATCCATTCAGGTCTGGACTCTTATCTTAAGCATAGCCCTTCAAGATGCCTTCTATTTCCACCACAATGACTGACCTTTCAATATCCAGTGCCACCTCCGGAGAAAAAAAGCAAGGATATTGTTGAATAACCTTCAGTTGGTTTGAAATCAAAGATGTCCCGGGATCCAAAAATAGTTGAGACAAGTGACGATTGGATTCAATTTTTAAATCAACTTGAGAGTGCAGATGCTTACCCTAAATACTGTGTAAATCCCAAATCGAATTTTCATTGGGTCGAGCTTTGGCAATAGACTGGAAACATTTAGTATTAGTATCACCTTCCTGTAACCAAATGGTACGACTTTTTAATCTCCAAGCAACAACCTCATTTAATAAAATCAACCATTTGCTGGTTTATAATCGAGCAATGGCATCAAGCTCCTCCCGATTGAGAATTCCTGAATGTGCCTAAAGAAAAATATATTGAATATTTTGAGTGACGGTTGTCAATTCACAGGATGCCCAAAATTTCTTGTCTTTTTCCCACTTGGATACCTCATACTTCAACATATGGAATTTGGAATTTAAACAGTGTAAAGCATCAGAGCCAGATTCAACAGTAAGGGTAGGCCAGATAGTGTGCACCAACTGCACAAATTGTGAATCCTTAAGCCATGTATGGTTGAATTTAAAGGGAAACCTCTGAGCGCTAGCATTCATTTCAACTTGGAAGATAACTAGAATATGGTCAGAGACTATCATTTGAATGGTCCAAGAGTGATATCGATCCACCTTATTGATCCATGAATCATATATAAAAACCTTGTTCAGTATTTTAGATACCCCAACATTACTATCACGTCCATTCCGCTGGGTGGGTAATAACGTATTAGGAACCACATACAAAAGTCCATGATGTTGGAACAGATGGACAAAATAAGGTCCCAAAGGATTCGACCGAGCAGTTTCTCCCCACACCTCTGTCTCTACAAGAGTGAAAATAAATTCACCAACAATGATAAGGTTTTAGGAATCAAGAATCCCACTAGTCTCCACAATGTTCCAAAATACCTCTCTATTTCAATAAGGACCATATCAATTAATACAAGAAATAAGAAAACTAAATTCCCTAAAAAAACCCTCCATAAATATTCCCACACAGGTCTTAAAAGCTTTGAGCCTTACTATGACAAGATTCCATCCCGATAGAATACCATCCAACATACCATCGGCAAAGATATCACAGAAGTGCCATCCCGTTCTGAGTTTAGCAAAGGCTCGGACAGCCTGCTCACAGGAACACATAGTCTCTTTAAGAAAATGCAAATCCAGAGAAGCCGAATCCAATATAGCTTTGAGGGCCCTAATTGTGGGAGTCCCTCCAAACCCACGGATATTGAGAGAGAGTAAATTCATAAGGGAACCTCTGAGGCAGGCTTCACTTCTCTAAGCACTGTAGTATATAAACAACAACACAAAGGAGACCCTTTCCTAGCTGCATCCTTGATGCATTGAGATAAAGGAATAAACCCAGGCTTAGTAGACTCCGATACAGCCCCAGGCACCTCCTTTGATAACCTAGATTTCTTCACTTTCTTCACCTTGTGAATTGTTACATTTAAATGTCGAATGGAAGAGATAGGAGTATCAAAGATGGAATCAATAGGATTGACAGAGAAGATGGTAAGAGAAGACCGAAGGGAAGCATCTTTGAAAGATAACTCCCCCGTAGAGCTACAAGGTTCCACACAAACAAACCCAGAAATGAATTGTAACAAAGGGAAATGAGTAGCATTATGAAGATCAGAGACAACACCTTTGGTGGTCTCCCCCAGATTAATAAGGGTTACCTCACTACCAGCAGTCAGAATGATAGAAACCTTAGTGACTAGGTCCATATCCCCCCTCAAAACAATTAACCCCTAATAACCAGAGGAACCCTTCCCACTCAGTGATAAACCCAGAAAGTGACTCGGCACCTGAGTGTACAGAGTTTGAGACAACAGGAATAGTGGCAGCCTCCATCGAATTGATATAACTCACCTCACCTTTCGTCAATCCTTTATAATCAGATGGTGAGAGTGAGAGGATCATACCTGAATCATATGGAGCCGAAATACCACCCACATGAAGCACCTCCGCAATATCAGGATCATCTTCAGAGGCAAAAGAAGTACACCTGGAATCCCTGAATAAGCTAGGACACTTAGTTTTTTAATGACCTGTTTCCCGACAATAATGGCATATGAAAGGAATATTTATGTATTCCAGACACTAGGAATTAACCTGGTTGCCCCAAATAATATCCAGTTCTTCTGAAATCCCCATGATAACATCCAGCTCCACCAAAAATGATGCCAAACTTTTGTTAAAATCCCTCAGGGCAGTTTCATCCACCGCCACAAACCGCCCGATCGAATTAGCAATGTTGGTCAGTATCTATTTAGACAAAAGTTGATATGAAAGGGCAGGTAGCAGCACCCACATGTGTATTTTAAATATATTCTCATGCAAAAGGTCAAAATGAACATGCCAATAGCTCAGGATTAGTGACCCCTTCCCAAACGACCAAAGACAGTTCAAAATATTCAATGCATCAACCTCCTTCAGAAAGACAAAGACCATCCAACCATCGACCAACAAGCTAATTGTGGAGACATAATCAATTGATGGCTTCCATTTTTATGTCATCCAAGTTAATAGTGCCTCCCGGTTAACCTTATGATATTCTAGTCTACCTACTAAAGCCTTGTGGCATAAAGACTCCACACGGTCCATCATTGCATCTAACCCTAACACAAACTTCCGTTTTTCTTCTAAAACCTTGTACATCTTAGTTTGGTGGCGAACCCTAGCCCGGTTGCCCGACAAACCCTCAGACCAAGGAGTAGGACGTCCCAACACCTCTCTAAACCCCTTGATAGTAGGATTCTGGTGACCCAAAACCAGAGAAGTTTTTCGCAGTCTGTCAACGTAGGATAAAGAAACTTTAAGTCTCCCCATCACAACCGTAGCCAAAAACCATGACCATACCTAGGGAAAAATAGAAGGCGATAAAAAACAAAAAACCTAATAAAATAAACAGGTTAAATGACAAAAAATAGAAGACCACAGGTAGAGAGTCACGAGAAAGTAGACACTGATAGACAACACTGTTAAAGGTCAATTTTAAAACCAAACAACCCCAGATAATAGTGAAGTGTAAGTCAAGAGCCGATAAAAAACCCATGTTCCCACTTTTCTTCCATCGTTGGTACTAAGCTACCCTACCATAGGGAGTCAACTCCATGTTGACCAAAGACTTAGGTAAAGATAAAAATATCTTTGTCAGATAAACGCTATAACAACTTGTTGCTGCTGCAACTAGCCCCAATTTTTATTTTTATTTTTTAGGATCCCCTTTAAATTCCTAGTTTTGCTTCTTGGAATCTTTGGAGTTGGAAATCCAGTTTTTATGATTTGTTCCTATCATGAAAGAGTTCCCAAATTTCATTTTTTACTAAGGCAAAAAAAATTTCCGAGCCACTACGGCGGAAAGACTTTTGTTTCAAACCGGAACAGCAAGTGACTTGTCGATTTGATATCAGAAGGTTTGCCGATTTTTTTTTTGTTCATCCCGCTATGGCAGAGGCTTCTTGATTTTCAAGCCGCTANATTTGAACAGAAATAGTGGGCTTAGTTTCATTTTCAATATCGGAGATCCTTCCGATCTTTTTTATCCCGCTATGGCGGGCGGTTCCTAGTTTTCGAGCCGCTACAACAGATATTTTTTCGATTCGGAGCCGCAATGGCGGAAGAATCTACGTTGTGGAGCTGCTACGATGGAAACCTTCTTTAATTATTGCTCGATGCCTTTTGATCACCGAAATCCATAATGTAGTTTGGGCATGTTTTTTTGAGTCCTAAGCCTGTGTTGCGGCTGTGTTGGAATGTATGGAGCCACAGTTGTCGGGGTTGATTGCATAATGACTTATCGTTCACTGCTCGATGCGAGGTGTTTGGCGCCAACGACATTTAGTCGCGCACATGCGAATTCAATGCTTTACCTACTGCATTTAAAGATTTTGTGTCGATAGTTGTCTATTTATACCTGGAAATGAAGTTTTTCACCATCATTTTTATGGTGAAAGGTGAAAGTATTGTTACGATTTTACCTTAGCCAAGAAATCGTTGGCCTAGTGGAGTTGACCTGCGGGACTTACATGGCACATCCTTACCGAGTACTCGATTGCATGTTCTTCCAGGTAGGTTTTCATCCTTTTGTTTTGTTGGACAAGTTTTTAAGGTTTTTTTTTGAGCTATCATTGGTGGTTTCTCTCGAGAAGAGTAGGGTAGTTTGGTTGTGGGTTTAAAGGGGGGATTTTTCCCTTTCTTGTTGAGTGTCATCGTTTCTTGCTATAGTTGGAGATTGCCCACGCTGCCATATCTGCTCTCATAACCTCACCAGTTTGACTGTAGAAATATTTGCCCTCAATCTGCTAGGTTATGACGATCATCAGTGCACCCAAGTTTCTCGCCAGTATGGAGTAGATTGGATGCTCGCCTTTGGGCGTTTTTAGGGTTCATCTGTTTCTAGTTTCAAGAAAAACCTGTAGGTTTCAGCACTTTGTCTTTTGGCCATGGGAAGTTAAGCCTAGAGATGTAAACCTAGGGCATTGATGTCCTAAGCGCTGGAGTGTGTTTTTGAGCCGTGAACATTTATCAGAGTTTTAGGCCATAGTGTGGAGGAGCCTCGTAGTATTTAGATCGTATTCTTTCTTCTAGAGTATAGAGGCCAAGATTTGCCTAGGTTTAGAAATTTTACTGTCAAGTTTTGACCTGCAGACCGACATCATTGGTTTTGACCTAATGGTCAAAGATATAAGGGTAATACGAAACACTGGTGATTGTGCTGAACAACTTATATAGCTTATCATATTCAATTTGTTTTTATTATTATGATATAAATGCTAAAAATTGCTCTGGTTTTGTTTACAGTCGATGCTTGCACTTGACAGTATAACAAAGAAAGGGAAGAAGAAAGCTAAAATTGTCGAATATGATTCAGACACTGAGGTTAGAGAAGTTGCACCTACACCGAGGATAGAAATTATTTATGAGGATACCAAGGCAGTAACTGGATCTGATCCCAAGTTCAAATGAGGTCAGATTCATCACTTGCTAATAGAAAAGAAAGCTCCATAAGCAGGGTTAGAAGACCAAGCCCTGTATGATAATGTGCTAAGATCCGGGATAACCAAAGTGACCACTAGACCGGAAATTTTCCCTTGTGTAGAATTCATTGGATGGATTCTGCCTAGGATAAAAGCAGCAGGGATGTTGATGAATGATGTAGAGAACAAAGGAATTGCATCCTTCACACCCTCATTTTTATCAACAGCATACAGCTTGCCCGAAATAGAAGTTAGCGTGACAATAGAGTGGGTGAATGGCTTGATGCTTGATTACGCTACCACAGATAAGATGATGATGGTTGAGGGAAATAATTTTAGAAACAAGCAGTCAAGGGAGTATGAGACAAATCATCTCAGGACCCCATACAGATTAATAGTGCTGATGTTGAATAGGATTTATGGTAGAGCTGATGGGAAGTTTCACAAGTTTGGGTGGATTGCACTGATCTACCATATAGCTATGAAACAAACAGTCTTTAATTGGGCCAACATAATAGCCAAAAATCTATCCACCTCCTCAAGACATCTCAATAAGGTCTACACATCGGCAAGTTTGAATTTTATATGCCTTCATTCTTAGTAGACTGCATATGATACCGCCAACGGTTTGAGGGACTAAAGTGTACATGGAAGGGAGGGAAAGCCCCTATATATATAGCTTATCAGCTGTTGGGGTCTCATAAATATCATTGTCACTATCAGGTGATCTGTGAGGAATTCCTGATGCCCTTATACATGTTGATTTTTCTGGAAGAATGTCCATGCTTATCTGAAGGAGCCTTGGAGTCTATTAAGGAATATGGGGATTACTTTTTCTTAAAAGAAGGTACGTATTTGAGGATGTATGGGGGAACGAAAGATCCCTTATTACTTCCAAAGTACGTGACAGATTATATAGTCCACAAAGAAGTTTTCAGACAACTCTTTCTAAATGGATTCGAAAGCCACCTGTTCGATCTGAAGAAGGTTGTGTTCCCACCCTTACCCTTGTATGTGGATAGTTACAAATTTACCAAGGTCAAGAATGCCCCTGAATTTGTGAAGGAGCTTGAAAATTTCCATTTTGGGGAAAAGGATTTTCATCGGAATGACTCTCAAGGAAAGGTTGTTGTCTATAAGACAGCACTCAAAGTAAATTTTGAGTATACTGATTACGTAGACAATGAAGAAGAGAAGCATAGGAACATTTATAGCCTGATCGCCCTAAACAAGAAGCTGAAGCTAAAGACCATAGCAGTTGGAGATAAAAACAGTGGAAGCAACAATCTAGTATCAAAGAGTCAAGAGGAGGAAGCTGCTAAGAAAGTAAAACAAGAGACTGCCCGAAGAATGACAGAAGGGGCCAGAAATCTCTTAGCCGAGGAAAAGTAGTGAGAAGAAGAAGAAGAAGCTGCTAGGAAAGAAAAGAGAAAGAAAGAGGGAGCCATCGAAGATAAGATTGCTGAGCTAGAAAAGGCCATAGCTCAAGAAGCTTTGAATCCAGACAAGAAGTACAAGACCTAGAAGATGGTATGGAAGAACAAAGAAAGAAAGATGAAGAATATCTAGGTTGTGAAGACCAAGAATGAAGCCCTGCCCGGGATAACCTAGAGGACCCTGCATCCACTTCAGGAACCATACTTATAGGAGGGCATCTCCCTTTAGTTGAATTGGATTTGGTTCCATTAAACCCATCAAAATAGTTTGAGGTTGCATGTCGAGAGGATGTACATTTCGATCCCAAAACGAAGTCAATCGTGTGGAGAACAGAGAAGACTCTGAAAATGGGAGACCAACCCCCAGTCACCACAATGACAGAGAGAAAAATAGTGAAAAATGTTGAAGATAATCCGAAGCAATTGGCTTCCTTGGGAATTGCAAATGCATATGAAAATGCTCACAATATTGACAAACTCACGGAGACCCTTTAGCAGTTCAAGGGCAAAATGGCTGAGATGAAAGTGGTCTTGCGGAAAGAAGAAAGAGTCTGTAGAGAATCCAAGAGAAAGTATGAAGATACTCTCTCAGATTATGAAAAGTTGCAACAATATTATCAAATTATAGGAGAAGAATGGGATACTTTGCAGCAGTCCAGGATGAACCTTATTAAGGAAAAAGGGGAGTTGGAAATTTTTTTTGCAGAGTTGGAAGCATAAAAGTCTGTAGTTGATCAAAGGGTAGAACAATATGAAGCCCAAGTAGTGGGACTAGAAGCCCGAAACAGTTCCTTGGATGTGTTATTAAAGACATCAAATGAACAAAAGGCAGAAATTGCACCTCTGACAAAACAAGCACTCTTTCTCAGGAATAAAATTGATCAAATGCAGGTGCAGATCACAGAAGAAGTTTTCAAAGTCAAACAAATAGAAGATTGACTGTAGGAAATTTCAAACACAACGGCAAAATTCAAAAACATACCTCAAGACATTGTAGAAGTTATTCAAGGAAGATTAGCATGGTTGGAAACAACTCAGGAGCAGCTGGAAAACACACCAATCAAAGCTCCAGAAAGACTGTAGCTTGAGTATGAGCTAATAGGTTTCATCAATAGAGCTGTTGAAAAGTTGATAGAGGTAGTCCAGAAGACAGTAGATAAATGCAGGGATTTTTTTAAGAAAGTGCTTACCACCTATAACAAATGTCAGACGTCATCTAAGAGGAGGTTGGATGATCTTCCACCTCATGAAGAATATTTGCAGCATTTACATACTAGGTTTCAGGATGACGAGCTCAACATACAGTCAATAAAGAAATTCAATGAAAGGGTGCTTAAGAATGTGATTGCTCAAGATGTAGTGAGTAACTTCCTCCTAGAAGATCAGCTTCGACTACTCCCAGCAAGGATGGCCAACATAAGGGCTCAGGCTCCCAAACATGAAGTTACGGTTAGATTCCTGGAGCCAGCCGAGTTTGAGATAATTTGATCCGATGTTAAGGCATGGAAGCAATTCATTGTTGAATTGAATGGGCCCGTTTAAAGTGTTTTGTCTTTTTGTACACATGGAAATATATTTGTAATAATTTTTGTATTTATCTTTAATTAGTGAATACACTAAAAGACAAATTTTGTGTAACCGAATGTAAAGGGAGCCCAAGGGACGGGAAGGTCAAAAGTTTTTTTTGAGATGTATAAATATTATTGAGGTCGTAGAGAGAAAGGAATTTTCTAGTTGTCTCATGTGAAATACTTATTGTAAGAGGAACTATTTCTGATTATAATAAAGAGGATCAAATTTTTCTGCTGGAGAAGGAGTTGTTAAGTTTAAAATGCATGTTGTGTGGATGGTGAAATAGAACTATTTATGTGTTAGTTGACTATGTGAATTTGTGAGATCGTTCTAACTCGGAACTATTTCTTAGTCACGAATGATTTCATTCCTTTGTCTTGAATCTTGTGCAGCAAAATGAGTAATGAACGTTTTGATAAACAATGAGCTATCTCTATGTTAATATTTTTGTTGTGTTCTATGTATTCTGAATTATATCAGCTATCTGTAAAATTCTATGTGCATGGAATACAATACATTACTCATACGAATAATCATCTTGCTCCCTATGGATAGGTTAGTTAGTATTAGATAGGTTTCGTTTAGATGTTATTTGCTTTCTGTGATTTGGGAACAAAGGAGATAAGATGGGAGGTAAGAACCTACACATCACATTGTGAACCCTTTGCTTCCTAATCAAGCTGCATTTAAATTTAGGCATTTGCATATCATTTATAAACATAAAAAACTCACATAAACGATGGACCGGGCTGCAACTGGTAAAACATATTTAAACCGTTACTTAACTCTACGGTAGCTGGACCGTAAACTAGATGGATTCCCCGTACCAAACAATAAACGAGCTAATTGGGAGAGGTTATTGGGGAGAATCCCTACTGTCGATGCCTGAGATTTTCTAGGACTCAACAGTTTTGGCGCTAGAATGAGGGTTTCCAGTGCATGGCTAGCTAAGGAAATCCGTTTCCTCGAGAACATTCTACCGGTGACAAGTTTGAAGCTAATTTTCCCAAGAGACCTAGCCCTATACGAAAGGTTAAACCTAAGTCAGATGACACATAGTATCTCTATCCTATTTCTAATGAAGTAGTAGATCATTTAAGAATAATCACAAGATCATATGCAAAGAAGCTAGGAGGATTGTTGAATATTCCTGCCCTACCGAGAAGACAAGTCCACAAGAAAGAACACCCTTACCTAGAGGATTCTCTGCTTGCCAGAGATTTTAAAGAGTTGGTAGATTTAGCCTTGCAAGAAATTGATCAACCCCTTAACCAGTTGGGACCTGATTCGCCTGTTCGAACTCTTTCCCAATCTCCACCTCAGTCTCCTAAACTGATCATGGCCGGAAATGTACCTTTGAACCTTAATGCAAATCAGGCCAATCCACCTGCACCAGCTTAGAGGGATAGAACACCACTAAACTCACTCCTCCAGTAATCAGGCCAATCCACCTGCACCAGCTTAGAGGGATAGAACACCACTAAACTCACTCCTCCAGTGCATGCCTTGCCACATAATTATGAAAAGGTGTTGCCTAGATTTGACCCCGGGGAAGGCATATCTGTGGACGATCATCTACAGAGTTTTTTCCTAGTTTTGGAAGCACTGGCACTTAAACATGATGATGTGGTTTGTAGGATTTTCCCTCATACTCTCAAAGGAAAAGCAACGTCCTGGTATTTTTGCTTACAAGCCAATTCAATCACTGATTGGGAAACTTTCGTAAGAAAGTTTTAAAACAAGTTTTGTAGCCAAAGGACCACTGTTGCTTTAATGAAAGAACTATTGGCTCTAAAAAAGGAAAAGAAATAAAAAGTGCAAGACTTTACTCATAGGTTTGCTGCTCACTTAAAAAATTTCAATGCGGCCATAAGACCCGCTGAGGAAACTTTAATCGAATATTGCACATCGGCTCTTGGCCCTGAAATGGCCGTGTTTGATAAAAGATCAGTTAAAGCCACCTTAGCTGCAACATATGAAGAGGATGAGAAGATAGAGGATGAGCTAGAAAACATAAACAAGTATCCGGTGGAGCCAGAAACAAAGACCTTCAATAAAAAGAAGCCTCTGTTATTAACCATACCTAGGGACTAAAGATCACATTAATTGAAGGGAGTAGTCAAGATGGTCAAGAAGTTATCTAATAAGATTGTTGATATGGAAAAGGAGAGGGAAGCCAAAAAACAATTAAAGCCCTCTTATAAGAGAAAATACGAAAGGGGTCCCTCTCAACCTCCTACAAATAGTCCTTCTGTCATGAATCTCACTAAAGTTGGGATGGATAACTTCTGCACTTTCCATCAGCAGCCTCACTCTAAGAAAAATTTCCCACGGTGGATTAATTCTATGACTTTAGTTATGAATTAGTTACATGATTCTAAGTTAACTAATCCTATGGATGAGGAAGAAAAAATGCATGAATCAGAGGAGGCACCGAAAGAAACTACCACCGTCTTATGGGATTGTACACCTATGCTTGGTTTGGAAGAAGAAGAACCTAATGAAGAGATACAACTGTCAGATGTTAATGTCACAACCATGAGCAAGGGTCTAATAATTGAAGATAACACACTGCTGCCCAAGATTAAAAGAATTTAGGAAAACTTGAAGAAAGTTAGAAATAACACTCAGGCCCAACTCATACTGGATTTGGTCATAACCAGGTAGAATAGTCCAACTGCCAGTAAGCCCATAAAAGATGCTGAAAGAAAAGTAGAAGGTGTGAAGAAAAACTCAACAGATTGTGAAATGGGGTACGATATAATAGAAGACATCAAGAAGACCAAAGCTAATATTTCTTTGTTTGAGATGTGTAGTTTATCCCAGCAAAAGAAGAAACTTTTGGAAGCATTAAACCCACCAACTAGTAAACCCCAAGAAAACATTCAATTAGAAGAAGAAATCAGCGAAGCTAGTATTGGTGGGAAGTCCAAATCCACAACTTTACCTTTTCTACTCACATTTGAAATTTTCAATCATAATGTGTACAACTGTTTGGTTGATTCAGGAGCATCTACCAATGTTATGCCTTTGTCAGTGTGTAAAAGGATAAATGGCCAACCCAAGCCATCTGATGGAAAGATAATACAGTTGGACAGAACGACTATGAAAGTGGTAGGAGAAATGGAAGATGTGCTGATACGTTTATCTGCAGATGAGAGAGTGTATCAGTTCATAGACATCATGGTGGTTGACATACCATAAGCTTATGGATTAATATTGAGCCGAGACTGGTCTGCGAAACTAGATGGATATTTTGCAACTTATTGGTCTCATTTATGGTTACCCTATCAAGGATGTCAAAATCAGATTAAAGTGATGAGAGAGCCACATATGAGACACAATGTGACTCAATTAGAAGGGAAGAATGAGCTGGTAAATTTTTCACACCCTATGTTGGGAAATTATTTCATTGAGCTAGAATCAGGAAATTACCAAGTTGAAGAAGCCGATAATGGATCAGATACAGAGCCCGGTCTCCTTTGATTTTTGCGGGCTGATCAAGTTGACTGTCACATAGTTAGTCTAGTTTCAAATGTAGAAAGTAGAAATAGTTCAATAGATGTAGTAGATAAGTTTTGGGTTTTGTACTTTGATAGTTCAAAAACGCAGGAAGGATCAGGAGCTGGCTATATCCTGATGGATCCAGAAGAAAATAAACATTTTCTTTCATGTAGATTAGAATTTGAATGTACAAATAATACAACCGAATACGAAGCATTAATACAAGGATTAAAAAAGGCAATTGAATTCAAGGTTAAGAATTTAAAAGTCTATGGAGATTATGAAATTATTGTCAAACAAGTCTGAAATACAATCCATTGTTTATCTCCACATATAACGGGTTACCAAAGCGAAGTCTGGGATTTGCTAGTGAATTTCGATGCATTTAATATAGTTTCGATTCCTAGGATGAAAAATGCAGCGGCTGATTTATCAGCTACGTTGGCCGCTAGGCTTGTTCCAACTAATAATCGATGTTCTATTGAATTAGTTTTCAGGCCTGCTGTACCAGATAATATCACGAATCTAATAGTGTTCGATGACGACCTGCGGATCCTATAATTTCTGACAAATGACAAGAATTTCAAGGGAGCAGTAATTGATGAAGAAGAACATCAAGCGAACCTTCGGAGTGGAAATTTTATACCCAAAGGGGTTAGAACTTTGGAAGGGATGTTCGATCTAAATAACAAGTTTAAAAGACTAGCCAACATCAAAATGCATAGCTCATCTATGCAATTTGAGCTGGTAAATTTGGGATATGAAGCTGAGCCTAAATATGTAAACCTGGGAAAGTGCTACTCACCTAGAGAAAGGCATAAATTCATAAACTTGTTTAAGAAGTACAAAGACGTTTTTTCCTGGACATATGAAGATCTCAAGATGTATGACACTCGAATTATACAGCATGTTGTTCCGATCAAAGCAGGGGTCAAGCCATTTCAACATCTGTTAATAAAAATGCATCCAAAGCTGGAACCTTTGATTCAAAGCGAAGTGAAGAAGCTACTTGATGCAAGAATTATCTTTAAAGTCAGACATTCGGAATGGTTTCGAACTTGGTACCAGTAAGGAAAAAGTCTGGTGAGATTAGACTTTGTGTCGAATTTAGAAACTTGAATCGTGCCTCCGATAAAGATAACTACCCAGTCCCTCCCATGGAACAAATATTGCAAATGGTCTCAGGATCAGAATTACTTTCTCTGCTAGATGGTTTCTCAGGTTACAACCAAGTATTAGTAGTAGAAGAAGATAGATTCAAGACTACATTTAGAACTAAGTGGGGGACTTTTGCGTATAGAAGGATGCCCTTTGGACTTATCAACGCTGGAGAAACTTTCTAGAGGGCCATGGATATAGCTTTCCGCGGGCTAATTGGCCGAAGTGTGGTAGTGTACTTGGATGGCGTTACAGTTTATTCCAAGAAAAGAGAAGAACACATGTTTTGTTTAAAACAAATTTTTGAACGTTGTCGGAAATACGGTATTTCTTTAAATCCAAAGAAATGTGTGTTTGTTGTATTAGACAAAAATCTTTTGGGTCATGTAATTTATAAGAAAGGGATCTCAATAGACCTAGAAAGGATCAAAGCTATAGCACATATCCCTTTTCCCCACAATAATAAAGGAATGCAATCTTTTATGGGGACCATTAAGTTTGTGCAAAGGTTTGTGCCCGATTTTGCTCAGATAGTCAAACCTCCGCAACAAATGATTAAGAAAAGTGCTCAGTTTAAATATATAGACTTAGAGAAAGGTGCATTCAACAAAATAAAAGCAGCAATAGCTCAAGCACCCTCGCTCAAAAGTCCAAATTTCAAGAAATATTTCATCTTATACACTTTTGCTTCAGACAAATCGTTAGCAGCAGTGCTTACACAGAAAGAAGAAGGGGGAGACGAGTACCCTATATCATTCATGAGCATTGGACTACAAGGTGTTGATTTGAATTACCCCACTATTGATAAACAAGCATATGCGGTGTTCAAGGCGGTAAAGCAATTAAGGCCATATATACTAAAGAACAGAACGAAAGTTATTGTACCTCACCCGAAAATCCAGAATATTTTTTTACGAAAGGAGTTAGGAGAAAGGAGAGGGAACTGGGTTATAGCCCTGCAAGAGTATGAATTGCATTTAAGCCAGCAACTATCATCAAAGGACAAGGGTTGTGCAAATTAATGGTTGAAAGTCAGGACAATGAAGAGAATGAATGGGAGAATGAGGCGGAGCTGCACATGGTTGATGTGTGCCCCTTATTTACAACTCCAGAATCTTGGTATAGAGATTTAGTGCACTATCTCCAACAAGGTTATTTGCCTAAACATTGGAATTCCAAGAAGAGAAGGGCCTTGACCTTAAATTCTGCATCTTACCAAATAATCGACGGAGTGCTGTTTAGAAAAAAAATATGATGGAGTTTTCCTTAGATGTTTAGAACGAGAAGATGCAACCAAAGTAGTTAAAGAATTGCATGATGGCCCTGCTGGAGGTCATTTTTTAGGAGATACTACGGCTCATAATATTTTAAGAGCTGGGTACTATTGGCCAACGTTGTTCAAAGATGATCATGCTTATGTTCGAAAATGTGATACATGCCAAAGCAGTGGTGGAAGACAAGCGAAAACGTTCGGGCCATTAAAACCAATTATCATTTCCGATTTATTAGAGCAGTGGGGGATTGATATTATTGGAGAAATTAATCCAAATTTCTCATTACAACACAAATATATCCTCACGGCAACAGATTACTTCACCAGATGGGTGGAAGCCATTCCGCTACGGAAAGTAAATGAAGATGCAATCATGGATTTTTTGCAAGACCATATTATGACTAGGTTTGGGGTTCCAATTTCCCTGGTTTTCAATAATGCATCCTATTTTTAGTCTATTAGACTTACTGCATTTGCAAATGAGAAAGGAATTAAATTGCATTATTCTGCTAACTATTATCCACAAGGTAATGGATTAGATGAGTCTACTAATAAGAATCTCATTAGAATTTAAAAAAAGACCATCATAGAAAACTAGAGGATCTCTCACATCTCTCTTCCAAATGCACTTTGGGTTGATCGAGTCACACCCAAGAACTCCTTAGGTGTGTCAGCCTATACCTTAGTCTACGAAAAAGAAGCTATCCTGCCCCCTAATATTTTATTGCCTTCTCTCAGCTAGCCCAAGCTTCTAGAGGATCAAATAGTGAAGTCTTACAAGCCCACATCAACACTATGCTCAAATTAGAGGAGTCTAGATCCAAGTCTAGGGAAAGGTTTAAGCATCAACAAGAAATTGTGAAAAGATGGTTTGATAAACATAAGTCCGGGAAGAAAGAGTTTGAAATAGGAGATTTTGTTCTAAAGTGGGATCACCCACATGATGAAAAGGGAAAGCACACTAAGTTTCAGCATTTATGGATAGGCCCTTTTCAGATTGCAGAAAAGTTAGGCCCCTCAACCTACAAGTTACAGGATTTGCAAGGGTGGGAAGAGAATCTGCCAGTAAATGGCTTGGTTCTCAAACCTTATTTTTCTTAATGCTTTTGATTTTCTCTTTTCTGTACATAAATAAACCTTTTGGTTTTTCTTTTCCTTGTAGTTAGTTTTCCTTATTTACATTTGTTTTTTGTTTTCTGCGAGTTTGATTTAGTTATTTTTCAGTTTGTCAAATAAACCAACACAACTTCTGGCATTTGGGGAGCATTGGAATTTTGGGAAAGCTGCAAATAATTTGATTGAAAGCTTCTTATACACATATTATGATTCAGATTCTTTAAGTTGGGTGACTATCTGAAGGGAGGTTATGAACGCATTGAATCCCTATTTAACCCCATCAAATAAGTAAGGTTTGAAGAGTCTAGAATACTATTATGGGGCTCCATTCACTGCACATTAAAAGCTGTCCTAGGGAGATAACAACCAAGGATCCACGGAGAGGAAGCAAAGTGGAAAGATGTATAGTATTTAAATGATCCCATGCCACAAATAAAAGCCAAAAGGCTAAAAGAGTCAAATTCCTCAGAAAGAAAGCATACATCAAAAGACATAAAGAATAATATCAGTATTGGATAAGATTGCTCAGAGGGTCTTCTCCCTGTGAGTTGAAAGAAAATTATCTCTCACACAAAAGGAAACTATGGATGGAAGAACCTAAACCAAGTTTCAAATGAAACAAGCAATTCGGGAAGACTCATAAGGACAAAATTCCAAAAGCATCAAAAAAATGCAAAAGGCATGGGAAAGAGGAACAAATGAATATGTCTGTCCACACCCTGTTATGATCCTATGGTGTCTAAGCTTTAAGCAATCCCAATGCAGAAGTAAATTAATCTCATCTCTTGGCCTCAGAAGAGTTATCGGGACTTTTGGAAAGCTTGTTTACCTTATCCTAATGGGAAATAATCAATGTTAAAGTTCTAGATTGTGTACTCCTTGAAGGTCTAGACATCTTAAAGAAATATTGAATAAATTGGGAAGAGTTGTTTAAATAGAATACCGTGAAGTAGTTTTTAGTTTTAAAGGTCAGTTGTCCCAGAGATCTATGTTCACTAGCCAGTCACCAATTCTTGCTAATACAACTATCCCCAATTTTGTTTTTATTTTTTAGGACCCCCTTTAAATTCCTAGTTTTGCTTCTTGGACTCTTTGGAGTTGGAAATCCAGTTTTTATTATTTGTTCCTATCATTAAAGACTTCCTAGATTTCATTTTTTCCTAAGGAAAAAAAAAATTCTGTGTCGCTACGACGGACAGACTTTTGTTTCAAGCCGCAACGGCGGGTGACTTGTCGATTTGATATCGGAAGGTTTGCTGATTTTTTTTTGTTCATCCCGCTACGATGGAGGCTTCTTGATTTTAAAGCCGCTACGATGGAGCACTTTTTGGCTTTGAGCCGCAACAGCGGGCTTAGTTTAATTTTCAATATCGGAGATCCTTCCGATCTTTTTCATCCCGCTATGGTGGGCGGTTCCTGGTTTTCGAGCTGCTTCGACATAGATTTTTTTGATTCGGAGCCACAACGACAAAAGAATCTGCATTGTGGAGCCACTACGATGGAAACCTTCTTTAATTTTTGCAAGATGCCTTTTGATCACTGAAAGCCACAACGTAGTTTGGGCATGTTTTTTGAGTCCTAAGCCAATGTTGCGGCTGTGTTGGAATGTATGGAGCTGCTATTGTCGGGGCTGATTGCATAATGACTTATTGTTCACTACCCAAATGAGGTGTTTGGCACCAACAATGTTTATCTGTGTGTGTGCGAATTCAATGCTTTACCTACCGTGTTTAAAGATTTTGTGCCAGAAGTTGTCTATTTATACCTGAGAATGGAGTTTTTCACCATCATTTTTATAGTGAAAGGTGAAAGTATTATTATGATTTTTCCTCAGCCAAGAACTCTTCCTCCTAGTGGAGATGACCTGTGGTAATTACGTGGCACATCCTTACCGAGTACCCGACTACGTGTTCTGCTGGGTAGGTTTTCATCCTTTTGTTTTGTTGGACAAGTTTTTAAGGTTTTTTTTAGCTGTCATTGGTGGTTTCTCCCGAGAAGAGCAGGGTAGTTTGGTTGTGGGTTTAAAGGGGGAGGGGGGTTTCCCTTTCTGGTTGAATGTCGTCATTTCTTCTTAAGGTTAGAGATTTCCCGTGCCGCAATATCCACTCTCATAACCTCACCAGTTGGACCGTAGAAATATTTTCCCATAGTCTGCTAGGTTATGACGATCATCTGCGCGCCCAAGTTTCTCGTTGGCATGGAGTAGATTGGATGCTCTCCTTCATGCATTTTTAGGGTTTATCTATTTCTAGTCTCAAGAAAACCTTGTAGGTTTCAGCACTTTTTCTTTTGGCTATGGGAAGTTAAGCCCATAGATGTAGACCTAGGGCTTTGTCATCCTGAGTGCTGGAGTGTGTTTTTGAGCCGCGAACCTTTGTCAGAGTTTTAGGCCATAGTGTGGAGGAGCATTGTAGTATTTAGATCATATTCTTTCTTCTAGAGTATAGAGGCTGAGATTTTCCTAGGTTCATAAATTTTATTGTCAAGTTTTGACCTGCAGACCGACATCTTTGGTTTTGACTTAATGGCCGAGGATATAAGGGTAATATGAAACACTGGTGATTGTGCTGAACATATTATATAGCTTATCATATTCAATTTGCTTTTATTATTATGATATAAATGCTAAAACTTGCTCTAGTTTTTTTTGCAGTTGAAGCTTGCACCCAACAGTATGACGAAGAAAGGGAAGAAGACAACTAAAATTGTCGACTATGATTTAGACACTGAGGTTGCAGAAGTTGCACCCGCATCGAGGATAGAAATTATTTATGAGGATACCAAGGCAGTAACTAGAGATGAGCCCGAGCTCAAATGAGGTCAGATTCATCACTGGCTGATAGAAAAGAAAATTCCAGAAGCAGGGTCAGAAGACCTGGCCCTATATGATAATGTGCTGAGATCTGAGATAACCAAAGTGACCACTAGACCAGAAATTTTCCCTTGTGCAAAATTCATTGGATGAATTCTACCTAGGATAGACGTAGTAGGGATGTTGATGAATGATGTAGAGAACAAAGGATATGCATCCTTCACACCTGCATTTTTATCAGCAGCATATAGCTTTCTCAAAACTGAAGTTAGCGTGACAACAGAGTGGGTGAAGGGCTTAAAACTCGATTACACTGCCACATCTAAGATGATGATGGTTTAGGGAAAGAATTTTAGAAATAAGCATTCAGGGGAGTATGAGACAACTCATCTCAGGACCCCATACAAATTAATAGTGCTACTATTGAATATGATTTATGGTAGAGCTGATGGGAAGTTTTACAAGTTTGGGTGGATTGCACTGATCTACCATATAGCTATGAAAGGAACAGTCTTCAACTAGGACGACATAATAGCCAAAAATATTTCCACCTCCATCAAGGCATCTCAAGAAGGTATACACCTCGGCAAGTTTGAATTTTATATGCCTTCATTCTTAGTAGACTGCATACTATACTACCAGCAGTTTGAGGGACTAAAGTGTACATGGAAGGGAGGAAAAGCCCTGATATATACAGCTTATCAGTTGTTGGGGTCTCATAAATATCATAATCACTATCAGGTGATTTGTGAGGAATTCCTGATGCCCTTATACAAGTTGATTTTTCTAGAAGAATGTCTGTGCTTATCTAAAGGAGCCTTGGAGTCTATTAAGGAATATGGGGATTAATTTTTCTCAGAAGAAGGAACGTATTTGAGGATGGGTGGGAGAACGAAATCTCCCATATTGCTACCAAAGTACGCGACAGATTATATAGTCCACAAAGAAGCTGTCAAACAACTCTTTCTAAATGGATTTGGAAGCCACATGTTCGATCTGAAGAAGGTTGTGTTCCCACCCTTACCCTTCTATGTGGGTAATTACAAATTTACCAAGGTCAAGAATGCCCTTGAATTTGTGAAAGAGCTTGACAATTTACATTTTGGGGAAAAAGGTTTTTCATCAGAATGACTCTCAAGGAAAGGTTGTTGCCTATAAGGTGTTAAATTTTCATATGCTAAGCTAGATCATTAGTATTTCATTTCGATTTCATAACAAAAGCATATAAACAGGATCATTGAAAATTTAACACCTTATAGGCAACAACCTTTCCCATTTCGATTTCATAACAAAAGCATATAAATAGGATCACTGAAATATAGACAAGCACAACCATACAAAAGGAGAACACAAAGATTTATCCCGGAAAACCCTAAAGGGAAAAACCCAGCAAAAGTTCCTCAATATAGATGCCCCAAAAGATAAAAGATAAAACCAACAAGGAGATCAAAGCCTGATCCTCCTCCTTCTCCAGCTACTTCTCTTCTCCACTATGCGCTACACAAGTGAGAGTGTGTGTGTCACAAATGAGGAGCACCACACCTCTATTTATATTCATCTGTTCACTTGAATTAACTCATCCGACATGTAGGCTCGAGTTAATCATGTAGGCTCGAGTTACACATGTAGGCTCAAGTAACCACACTAGGGTGCTAATGACCCACCTTTACAAATAGAGGGGACAACCTCATGACTCTTATTAGTTCTTTCGATTAGAAGCATCGGGGTACAAGATAATACAAGTGGTTCTACCGGTAGGACCATCGGGGACCACAAAAGATACATATAGAATATTCTTCGAAGTTACAATATTTCAACACTCCCCCTTAACGAGAAGGGTATTCTACAACAACATCAACAACAACCATAGTAGGAGAGGACATCATCAACATCATTAGGGTAACATATCTATAAATCATTAGAAGCTTTTCAACATCATATAGTCTTTGTCTTCAATATTTGACGACAACAACTCTTTAATGAACATCAGCATCTTTTTGACCTTTTGATCAGCAACATCTTCAACACTTTGATCTTTCGATCAGCAACATCTTCAACACTTAGACCTTTCGATCAGCAACAACATCTTCAGCACTTTGACCTTTCGATTAGCAACATCTTTGGCACTTTGACCTTTCGATCAACAACATTTTCAGCAACATCTTCAACACTTTGACCTTTTGATCAGCAGCAACATCTTCAGCACTTTGACCTTTCGATCATCACCAATATCTTCAGCATTTTAATCAGAAATATCTTCAGTACTTTGATCTTTCGATCAACAAAGACATCTTCAGCATTTTGACCTTTCGATCAGCAACATCATCACATAACATCGTGATCAGCACCATCATCATACTTCAACTCTCGAACAGAATCATCATCTTCATATTCTGATCTTTTGATCAGTATGTCGTCATCATCACATACTGATCATCATCATCGTCACACTCTGATCTTTCGATTAGTACATCATCATCATCATACTCTTGATCATTCGACCAGTACATCATCATCATACTCTGATATTTTGATCAGTACATCATCATCATGAAAACATCAACATCATCAAAACATCATTATGATCAAAACATTCAACATCATCAAAACATCAAAATATCATCATCATCACACTCTGATCTTTCGATCAGTACATCATCAACATCATCATCATCAAAACATCAACATGATCCTTCCTTTCAGAATTATGGGATCAACATGTCTGTGGTACTTAGATGATCCTTCCTGTCGAAATTATGGGATTTAGGTCTTTACGGAGTTACTAACGATCCTTCCTTTTGGAATTATGGGATCAACACATTTGTGGAGCTCAGACGATCTTTCCTTTCGGAATTACGGGATCAATTCTTTACGGAGCTACTAATGATCCTTCCTTTTGGAATTACGGGATTTAGGTCTTTACGGAGTTGCTAACGATCCTTCCTTTCGGAATTATGGGATCAACACATTTGTGGAACTCAGACAATCCTGCCTATTGGAATTACGGGATCAACACACCTATGGAACTCAGACAATCCTTCCTGTTGGAATTGCGGGATCAAGTCTTTACGGAGCTACCAACGATCCTTCCTTTCAGAATTACGGGATTTAGGTCTTTACAAAGTTACTAACGATCCTTCCTTTCGGAATTACGAGATCAACACATCTGTGGAAATCAGACAATTCTTCCTATTGGAATTACGGGATCAATTCAATGATCCTTCCTTTCGAAATTACGGGATTTAGGTCTTTACGTAGTTACTAACGATCCTTCCTTTCGGAATTACAGGATCAACACAGTTGTGGAACTCAGACAATCCTTCCTATTGGAATTATGGGATCAACACACGTTCTCGAGTGCCGAAGTCGCTGGATCTATTCTGAATCGAGGTTCAAGGATGATACAATCCTACTACCTTCTCGATGACCGAAGTTCACCGGATCCATTCTGAACCAAAGTTCAAGGATGATACAATCCTGCCACCTTCTCGATGACCGAAGTTCACCGGATCCATTCTGAACCAAAGTTCAAGGATGATACAATCCTGCCACCTTCTCGATGACCGAAGTTCACTGGATCCATTTTGAACCAAAGTCCAAGGATGATACAATCCTGCCACCTTCTCGATGACCGAAGTTCACCAGATCCATTCTAAACCGAATTCCAAGGATGATACAATCTTGCCACCTTCTCGATGACCGACGTTCACCGGATCCGTTCTGAACTGAGGTTCAAGGCGTTGAATTTTCATATGCTTAGCTAATACATCAGTATTTCATTTCGAATTCATAACAAAAGCATATAAACAGGATCACTGAAATATAGACAAGCACAACCATACAAAAGGAACACAAATATTTATCCTGGGAAAACCCTAAAGGGAAAAACCCAGCAAAATCTTCCTCAATATAGATGCCCCAAAAAGATAAAAGGTAAAACCAACAAGGAGATAAAAGCTTGATCCTCCTCCTTCTCCAGATACTCTTCTCTTCTCCACTAATGCACTACACAAGTGAGAGTGTGTGTGTGTCAAATTAGGAGCACCACACCTCTATTTATATTCATCCATTCACTTGAATTAACTCATCCGACATGTAGGCTCAAGTTAATCATGTAGGCTCGAGTTACACATGTAGGCTCAAGTAACCACACTGGGGTGCTAATGACCCACCTTTACAAATAGAGGGGACAACCTCATGAATCTTATTAGTTCTTCTGATTAGAAGCATCAGGGTACAAGATAATACAAGTGGTTCTCCCGGTAGGACCATCGGGGACCACAAAATATACATATAGAATAATCTTCGAAGTTACAATATTTCAACACTCCCCCTTAATGAGAAGGGTATTCTACAACAACATCAACAACAACAATAGTAGGAGAGAGATAGAGGACATCATCAACATCAGCAGGGTAACACATCTATAAATCATTGGAAGCTTTTCAACATCATATAGTCTTCAATATTTAACGACAGCAACTCTTTAATCAACATCAACATCTTTTGACCTTTTGATCAGCAACATCTTCAACACTTTGATCTTTCGATCAGCAACATCTTCAGCACTTAGACCTTTTGATCAGCAGCAACATCTTCAGCACTTTGACCTTTCGATCAGCGACATCTTCAGCACTTTGACCTTTCGATCAACAACATTTTCAGCAACATCTTCAACACTTTGACCTTTCGATCAGCAGCAACATCTTCAGCACTTTGACCTTTCGATCATCACCAATATCTTCATCATTTTGATCAGCAATATCTTCAGCACTTTGATCTTTTGATCAGCAAAGACATCTTCAGCATTTTGACCTTTCGATCAGCAACATCATCACATTCTGATTAGTAACATCGTGATCAGCACCATCATCATACTTCAACTCTTGAACAGAATCATCATCATCATCATATTCTGATCTTTTGATCAGTATGTCGTCATCATCACATACTGATCATCATCATCGTCACACTCTGATATTTCGATCAGTACATCATCATCATCATACTCTTGATCGTTCGATCAGTACATCATGATCATACTCTGATATTTTGATCAATACATCATCATCATCATAAAAACATCATCATCATGAAAACATCAACATAATCAAAACATCATTATGATCAAAACATTCAACATCATCAAAAAATCAAAATATCATCATCATCACACTCTGATCTTTCGATCAGTACATCATCATCATCATAAAATCATTAGCATCAAAACATCAACATCATTAAAACATCAACATCATCATCATCAAAACATCAACATCATCATCATCAAAACATCAACATGATCCTTCCTTTCGGAATTACGAGATCAACATGTCTGTGGTACTCAGATGATCCTTCCTGTCGGAATTACGGGATTTAGGTCTTTACGGAGTTACTAACGATCCTTCCTTTCGGAATTACGGGAACAACACATTTGTGGAGCTCACACGATCCTTCCTTTCGGAATTACGGGATCAAGTCTTTACGGAGCTACTAACGATCCTTCCTTTCGGAATTACGGGATTTAGGTCTTTACGGAGTTGCTAACGATCCTTCCTTTCGGAATTACGGGATCAACACATTTGTGGAACTCAGACAATCCTTCCTATTGGAATTATGGGATCAACACATCTGTGGAACTCAGACAATCCTTCCTGTTGGAATTACGAGATCAAGTCTTTACGGAGCTACCAACGATCCTTCCTTTTGGAATTACGGGATTTAGGTCTTTATGGAGTTCCTAACGATCCTTCCTTTCAGAATTACGGGATCAACACATCTGTGTAACTCAGACAATCCTTCCTATTGGAATTATGGGATCAACACACGTTCTCGAGTATTGAAGTCACCAGATCTATTCTAAACCGAGGTTCAAGGATGATACAATCCTATGACCTTCTCGATGACCGAAGTTCACCGGATCTGTTCTGAACCAAAGTTCAAGGATGATACAATCCTGCCACCTTCTCGATGACCGAAGTTCACCGGATCCGTTCTGAACCGAAGTCCAAGGATGATATAATCCTGCCACCTTCTTGATGACCGAAGTTCACCAGATCCGTTCTGAACCGAAGTCCAAGGGTGATACAATCCTGCCACCTTCTTGATGACCGAAGTTCAACGGATCCGTTCTGAACCGAAGTTCAAGGATGATACAATCCTGCTACATTCTCGATGACCGAGGTCACCGGATCACTTCTGGACATATGTCCCAGGATGATACAATCCCTCTTAATTCTCGTAGACCGAGGTCTCCAGATCACTTCTGGACATATGTCCCAGGATGATACAATCCCATTGCAACATCACTACTCCCCCTTTCAAGGAAGGTCTTTCCAAACCACACCAAGCTTGTCTCAAAAGTGTTCGAACTTTAATCGGGACAGAGGCTTTGTCAGCACATCACCATCTAAACCATCATCATCTACATCTTCAGTATGTGAATACTGAACTATCATCACCATCTGTATCTCCAGTATGTGAATACTGAAAGCATCATCTATATCTTCAGTATGGGAATATTGAAACATCATCATCTGCATCTTTATCTTGTATGTAGAAATATCGGATTTCTATGTGTTACGACGGAACACAGGGTTCTCTGTTATCGCAACTCTCGTTATCACATAGAATCAATGTAGTATCCATCTTTAGGTCAAGGAGACCTGATATCAGCTTCCGAATCCATATGGATTCACAACTTAGCAGAGCAATTTGCTATGTATTCTGCTTTTGTTGTTCTAAGAGAAACACTGGACTGTTTCCTGCTAAACCATGAACTCATAGCAGACCCCAAACAAAAGAATCTACCTGATGTGCTTTTCTTGTCTGAGATACTTCCAGCCCAATCTGTATCTGTATAGCCATACAATATGTAGTCATGGTTTACATCATAGTATAGACCAAAGTCTATAGTCCCCTTTTGATATTTCATCACATGTTTTGCGGCTATCAGGTGAACCCGTCTTGGTTGAACAAGATATTGACTTAAGGTGTTCACAGCAAAACAAATGTCTAGTCTGGAATTTGTTAAGTTCATCAAAGACCCAATGATCTGTCTATAATGAGTTGCATCCACTAACTTTGATGAGTCATCAGCTAACAGCTTTAGGTTGGAGTCCATGGGTGTGGCCATGGATTTGCATTCCAACATATTGAATCTCTTCAATATCTCTACCACATACTTTCCCGGGTTGAGAAAGATTCCTTCTGAACTTTGCCATACTTCCAGACCTAGGAAATAGTGCATTAACCCAAGGTCTTTCATCTCAAATTCTTCTGCTAGTTTCTTCTTGCTTTCCATGATCTGTTTCTCATTCCCTGTCAAGAATAAGTCATCCACATATAATAACATGATGACAACCTTGAGATAAAGGTTAGGATTAGCTTTACTCTTGGTAAATCCCATAATTAACAGGAAATTGTCTATCCTTCCATACCAATCTCTGGGAGCTTGCTTCATGCCATAGAGGGCCTTCTTCAACTTACATATATGAGTCCATCTGTCTTCAACTTCAAATCCTTGTGACTATTCGATGTAAAACTCTTCCCCAATCATACCATTAAGGAAGGCTTGTCTTTACTTCATCATGGAAGCAACTACCATCATAGTTCTGAAGGAAGTGTACCTTGCTTCCTGGAGTAAGTGTCTCTTTAGAATTAATTTCCTCTTTCTTATAGAAACCTCTAGCCACAAGTCTTTCCTTACTTCTATCAGCAACATATTTTATCTTTCAAATCCATTTGGAAGATACCACATTCTTGCTTTCTGGTTTGAGTACTATATCCTAAACATCATTCTAGTATTCTTTCATCATAACATCTTCAATGAGTTCGTCTTGTCAGGTCATCAACATATCCTAGTCTTCTGCATTCAACCTTGAAGGTTGGAACCCACTTTACTCTTGATAAAGTCTCAATCCATCATGAAGCTATCCATCATGTCATACCATGTCGAACTCATATATCTTCAGTATTCACTCCCCCTGAAGTGGAGTATCATCTTCCCTCTTCATTCTGTACAAGTGGTTCTATACTTGATATATATCGATCAATAGAGTATGTCATGTCATAGTCTATTCTTTCTGAGGCAAATCATGAACCTTGCTTCGTACACTTGTTCTTGTAGATCCATATGGAGGATACTACGTACTTCCCTTTATGTATTGAAATCATATCGTATACATCATCCCCCATGATCAACTGTTATTCTTTGATCATAGCTTCTTTCATAGCATTCTTTTCTTCATCTTCAGTTATCTTTCATACCCATGGTGGTCTTCATCCTTCGAGGTGGATCTACCGCTCTCTAAAGCTCTTTCTTTCGTCATGGTGTCTCTGACACTGGGAGCTTCAGATTTTATTGCAATGAATCTTGAATTGTCATCACTTGTTCTTCAGAACAAGTCTCATCCTTCTTGTAGGAGGTTGTACAGGACCTTTCCTACAATTCAAATACACCAGCTGCATGGTTAAAACTATTTCATAAAACATATGCATAATGACATATTCTTATGCATCATGCAACTGTTTAGCCAATACAACATTCATCCATATCTCACAGAAACTTTCTAGATGCCTTCCATATCTATCATGACATTATTGAGATTGTGCACTAATCCAATATGCCAGCAAGGAGGCTAGATAAGTAGCAATGGAGAGTTGTATAGCACCATGAGCTACTTACCCATCACATGCATATTACTAGTATACAATCATTAATGCAAACAATCTATCATGCATAACACATCAACTGAATATAATCAAATGTATAACAAAGCAATATCATGAAATGACAATTGAATACTTATCTTTTGTTTGTTTCGTGGGTAGACTCCTTCTTGATCATTCTGCTTCATCATCTTCTTCATCCATGAAATCGTCATTTCTTATCCAAATGATAAGATGGATAAGAGGTTCGTCAAGAATTGAGTTCTTCATGGTCCTCATCGCTTGAGGGATCTTCTTTGAATGGTGAGAGCTTGATCTTCAATTTGCTCCCATCTTTCTTCTTCTCTTCTTATGAGATGAACTTCTTCTTATTCCCAGAGTCAACTGAAAGTAATCACTTCCTTTTGGCACACATTCCTCACATGAATGAATCCCATGATCATGGGAGGCCACTCTTTGCTTCTTCTTCTACCGCTTCAAGATGTTATGCATTCTGGATCTTCACATTCTTCAACTGTTTTCTCAAATCCATCTTCTGAATTATGTTCTTATCTTCAAATAGCTTGATCAAGGAATCAAACATCTTCAGTGTCTTTAGGGAATACACTTGTGGTACAAGTTGATCCATGATTGAATCAACAATGATATTCTTGGCCTTGATCAAGTTCTTCTTGTGTAAGGCTTTGAGGCTCATCTCCCTCTAGAACTGGAACCTCTCTACTCATGTAGGTGTCCAATTCATTTTCTTCAGAGAGATCAAATAATTCCATGCTTGGAAGTTTTCAAATTCACCAAGCTTATCATCAAGCTGATGTGATATATCACTTTGAAATGAGAACCTCAAATGCAAATAGCAAAAGATTAGATCTTACCGATTTGAGGTGTCCGTCCTGCTTTCGGAGCTGGCTGATCTAGGGTTTGTCAGAGAAACCCTAATTTTCAAAACTTAGAATCTTTCAGATTTTATTGGATAGAAAGATAGATCTCTTCAAATGGAGCTGTCCAATGTATTCCTTTTTCTGAAAACAGTGGAGGGAAGCTCCCAGAACAGGAAGCCCTAGCTTTCCAATTTCTTCTACATAAATGCCTATTACTGTTTCTGTGATATCTCTGAAATTAGTGCTCCTCTATGTCTAAAATTTCTCACTAAGGTAACATCGCATGTCCCTGATCCAAAATCATAGGTTTCATCAGAATTGGTTTCCCAAATTGGGATTTATGATCATTTTCCCAAGGTGACCTGTTACAGGACTGTTCAGAACAGTGAAGTTGTACGGCATGCCACATGTCATTGGTTCATATTCAGGTTCGAAAATTTGGACCACAGAAAGTAAAATATGTGATATTTCTGGAACATATTTAGGAATTCCATTTGGACCTCTGTATCCCACGCTACAACAATTCTCCCCAGGTGTCCTGTTTAGGGATGAATTCCGGAAGAGGCTGGAACCCTAACTTGGAGGGATCATATCTCCCAGAATATAGAGAATATGAGGTTGAATTTTTGACACACTGTAGATCAGGATTGTGTATTTGGCATCTACAATTTTCAACTCTTGATCCTTCTCCAATAACAGGATATCCCGAATGGACTGAAACTTAGTATTTTTAGTATCTAGGGTTTTTCCAGATCGGGGTCAAACTAGGGTTTGACTTTCCCTGAGTTTCACCCAACCAAATTTCTTGATACAGGTCTCTAAACTTCGATTTTTATGAGGAGAACAATCCTATGATGGGCTCACTAAAAAATTCTTCTTCTGTAGAAAGCCCTAGTTTTTCGCACCAAAACTGAAATTGCTCGGAATCAAATTCCACTTCGACAGAAAGATGCGCCCTTCAATGGAGAGTCAATATAGCCTTCTTTTGCTGATCGATCATGGATAGAGACCCAAAAAATAAGAAGCCCTAGATTCTTTAGCTACACAATGTCTTCTTTTAGGGTGGCTCTGATGCCATGTTAAATTTTCATATACTAAGCTAGATCATTAGTATTTCATTTCAATTTCATAACAAAAGCATATAAACAGGATCACTGAAAGATACACAAGCACAACCATACAAAAGGAGAACACAAAGATTTATCCTGGGAAAACCCTAAAGGGAAAAACCCAACAAAATCTTCCTCAATATAGATTCCCCAAAAGATAAAAGATAAAACCAACAAGGAGATCAAAGCTTGACCCTCCTCCTTCTCCAGCTACTTCTCTTCTCCACTAATGCGCTACACAAGTGAGAGTGTGTGTGTCACAAATGATGAGCACCACACCTCTATTTATATTCATCCGTTCACTTGAATTAACTCATCCGACATGTAGGCTCGAGTTAATCATGTAGGCTCGAGTTACACATGTAGGCTCAAGTAACCACACTGGGGTGCTAATGACCCACCTTTACAAATAAAGGGGACAACCTCATGACTCTTATTAGTTCTTCCGATTAGAAGCATCGGGGTACAAGATAATACAAGTGGTTCTCCCGGTAGGACCATCGGGGACCACAAAAGATACATATAGAATATTCTTCCAAGTTACAATATTTCAACATTAGGAAACACTCAAAGTAAATTTTGAGTATACTGATTACGTAGACAAAGAAGAAGAGAAGTATAGGAATATTTATAGCCTGACCTCTTTGAATAAGAAGTTGAAGACCATAGTAGCTGGAAATAAAAGTAGTGGAAGCAACAATCTAGTATCAAAGAGTCAAGAAGAGGAAGCTGCTAAGAAATTAAAAGAAGAGACTTCCCGGAGAATGGCAGAAGGGGCCAGAAAGCTCTTAGTTGAGGAAAAGCAGTGAGAAGAAGAAGAAGAAGAAGCTGTCAGGAAAGAAAAGAGAAAGAAAGAGGGAGCCATCCAAGATAAGATTGAAGAGCTAGAAAAGGCCATAGCTCAAGAAGCTTTGAATCTGGGACAAGAAGTACAAGACCCAGAAGATGGTATGAAAGAACAAAGAAATAAAGATGAAGAAGATCTAGGTGGTGAAGACGAAGAACAAAGCCTTGCCTGGGATAACCTAAAGGACCCTCCATCCACATCAGGAACCATACTTACAAGAGGGCATCTCCCTTTAGTTGAATTGGAGTTGGTGCCATTCACCCCATCAAAACAGTTTGAGGTTACATGTCTATATCTATATCATGTACAGTTCGATCCCAAAACGAAGTCAATCGTGTGGAGAACAGAGAAGACTCTGAAAATGGGAGACCAACCCCCAGTCACCAAAGTGATAGAGAGAACAATAGTGAAAAATGATGAAGATAATCTGAAGCAATTGGATTCGTTGGGCATTGCAAATGCATATGAAAATGATCATAATATTGACAAACTCACAGAGAACCTTGAGCAGTTCAAGGGCAAAATGGTTGAGATGAAAGCGGTCTTGAGGAAAGAAGAAAGAGTATGCAGAGAATCGAAGAGAAAGTGTGAAGATACTCTCTCATATTATGAAAAGTTGCAGCAAGATTATCAAATTCCAGGCGAAGAATGGGATACTTTGAAGCAGTCCAACATGAACCTTATTAAGGAAAAAGGGGAGTTGGAAAACAAAATTGTAAAGTTGGAAGCATAGAAGTCTGTAGCTGATCAAAGGGTAGAACAATATGAAGCCCAAATAGCGGGACTAGAAGCCTGAAACAGTGCCTTGGATGTGTTATTAAAGACATCAAATGAACAAAAGGAAAA
This sequence comes from Pseudotsuga menziesii, assembly GCA_001517045.1. NCBI lineage: Eukaryota > Viridiplantae > Streptophyta > Pinopsida > Pinales > Pinaceae > Pseudotsuga > Pseudotsuga menziesii. The sequence goes on along the minus strand of LPNX010777940.1, from coordinate 81,197 downwards.
TATTGCACCTCTGACAAAATAGACACTCTTTCTCAGGAATAAAATTTATCAAATGCAAGTGCAGATCGCAGAAGAAGTTTTCAAAGTCAAACAAACAAAAGATCGACTGCAGGAAATTTCAAACACAGTGGCAAAATTAAAAAACATAGCTCAAGACATTGTAGAAGTTATTCAAGGAATATTAGCATGGTTGGAAACAACTCAGGAGAAGCTGAAAAACACACCAATCAAAGCTCCAGAAATACTGTAGCTTGAGTATGAGTTGATAGGTTTCAACAATAGAGCTGCTGAAAAGTTGATAGAAGCAGTCCAGAAGATAGTAGATAAATGTAGGGAGTTTTCTAAGAAAGTGCTTACCACCTATAACAGATGTCAGATGTCATCTAAGAGGAGGCTGGATGATCTTCCACCTCATGAAGAATATTTGCAGCATTTACATACTAGGTTTCAGGATGACAAGCTCATCATACAGTCGATAAAGAACTTAGATGAAAGGGTGCTTAAGAATGTGATTGCTCAAGTTGTAGTGAATAACTACCTCCTAGAAGATCAGCTTCAACTACTCCTAGGAAGGATGGCCGACATAAGGGCTCATGCTTCCAAACATGAAGTTACAGTTAGATTCCTAGAGCCAGCTGAGTTTGATATAATTGCATCCAATGCTAAGGCATGGAATCAATTCATTGCTGAATTGAATGGGCCCATTTAAAGTGTTTTGTATTTTTGTACACATGGAAATATATTTGTAATTACTTTTGTATTTACCTTTAATTAGTGAATACACTAAAAGACAAATTTTGTATAATCAAATGTAAAGGGAGCCAAAGGGATAGTAAGGTCCATAGTTTTTTTTTAGATGTATAAATATTGTTGAATTTGAAGAGAGAAAGGACTTTTCTAGCTGTCTCATGTGAAATACTTATTGTAAGAGGAACTATTTTTTATTATAATAAAGAGGATCAAATTTTTTTTGCTGGAGAAGGAGTTGTTAAGTTTCAAATGCATGTTGTGTGGATGGCTAAATAGAACTATTTTTGTGTTAGTTGACTATGCGAATTTATGAGATCGTTCTAACTCTAAACTATTTCTTAGTCATGAATGATTTCATTCCTTTGTCTTGAATCTTGTGCAAAAAAACGAGTAATGAATGTTTTGATAAACAATGAGCTATCTCTATGTTAATCTCTATGTCGTGTTCTATGTATTCTGAATTATATCAGCTATCTGTAAAATTCTATGTGCATGGAATACAATACATTACTCATACAAATAATCATCTTTCTCCATAGGGATAGGTTAGTTAGTATTATATAGGCTTAGTTTAACTGTTATTTGCTTTCTGTGATTCATGAACAAAGGAGATAAGACGGGAGGTAAGAACCTACACATCACATTGTGAACCCTTTGCTTCCTAATCAAGCTGCATTTAAATTTAGGCACTTGCATATCATTTATAAACATAAAAAACTCACATAAACGGCAGACCAGGCTGCCACCAGTAAAACAGATTTAAACCGTTACTTAACTCTACGGTAGCCGGACCGTAAACTAGACAGATTCCCCGTACCAAAAAATAAACGAGCTAATTGGGAGCAGTCATTGGGGATAATCCCTACTGTTGATACCTAAGATTTTCCAGGCCTCAACACAACTCTGAAGCAAGAGGAGACAATCAAACAACCATAAAAAACAACATCAGTCAAGTAACCTATCACTAGAGTAGCGACTAAAATATGTAAGAACCTTACAGAAACCTGATAGGTTTACTTCATGTCTCCATCCAGAACCAATATCCATGGCCCCTAGTCGTAACTGACTATATATACCTGACATTAAATAAAGTACTTACATACAAAGAGGTTGAATAATAAAATTCTCGAAGAAAAAGTCTATGCATGTCTTGAAGAAGAAAGGACCACCTTCCATGAGGAGAGGTTGAGTAACAAAAATATTCGAGAGGTTATATTACTCATAAGAACTGAGTACATACGAATTTGAACATAAATTCGTTGATGTAAAAGATAATTTATATAATTATTTTTTATAGCTTAAACAAAGAGCATTCGTTTAAAATCATAAATGGGTTAATTAAGATTAAATAGGTTAAGTAAGTTTTTTTTGGGTTTAAAATTAATCAGGTAATGATTTTATATTAAAAGGTTGAGGATTACAATTGAGAAGATATATCTTGTTTAAAAAAGAAAAACTTTTGTTTTATCAAAGTTATATTAAAAAAATTTCCTTCAACCTAATAAAGTATAGTAGTTATGACTTCTTTAATAGAAAACTTAAAACTATATACTTAAACAAAATGTCCTAACATGATTATGCAATAAAAGAGCACAACATAAAAGGATTAAGGAAATTTGTGACCACTTAAAGCTTCATTCAGATTCTTGGTATCCTCCTCCTCGCATAAGAGCTTGAGATTTCAATAATTGTCATTGTAGGCTATTGAACATACTCTTCTTCAATTGCATTGGAGTCAACAAATAGAGACCGTAGAAGATTCAATAAGTCCACAATTGTTGAAGATTGACAAAGGCAAGATGATATTTTCCTTTTGCATGGAAATTACACATTTGATATGTTATATATGGTGGATTTTCCTTCAGTATCGGATCCAATATATGCTACCATGAATAAGTAGCTCATTGGTCCTAAGACATGGTCAAGAAAAGTAAGACTTCATTACATTACTACCAAAGAGAAGATTGCATATGTGTTAACAAATCCTTTTCCAGTGACGAAGTTCAGGTACTTTCAAGGCAAGCTTGGTATGGCAGAGAATGCCTCCCTCACTGAGAGGGAATGTTAAATGCACAGCATCACGAGTCATTCTCCAAGCCAATCTTGTGTATCCAGGATTGAGCCTCATGTGTTGAGGTACAGAGACTGAGTTGAACACAGTAACTTGAAGTAGATTATTAGGTTGGATCTAAGTATGACTAAGTCTTCATTTATAAAGGTTATCCCTCATGTGTTGAGGTGAATGATTTGATTTATTAAATTGATAATGTTGTAAAGTATTGTTGGACAAGGCTCCAAACTTGTATGTCTCAAGTCATGATTCTCATAAGGACCTCAAGTTATAGTAGGTACCTATGAGGTGGGCCTCTAGTTATAAAGGTAGTTGATTCTCATGTGGACCTCAAGTTATGGTAGGTACCCATTGGGTGTACCTCCAATTATAGAGGAATTCAGATTCTCATGTGGACCTCCAGTTATAGTAGGTACCCATGAGGTGGACCTTCAGTTATAGCAGGTACCCATGGGTTGGACCTCCATTTATAGAGGTAAATGCTTTCCATGTTGAAGCATTAATGATGTGTGATATATTACTAACCATGGTCATTCGATATGAATAAAGATATTAAGCCTCTGTTAGAGGTTGGCCACCTCTAGAGTGAATTACTTTAGCATATGATCATTTGGTCTGGAGTAATATAATATGGTGACAACATTAGACAAATATTTTGAGTATAATCTAATATGATAGATAAATAAATTTAACACATATTGACCATGCAGTAAATATAAAGAGATAGAGAGATAAAGATAAATGCATAGAGAAAGAGAGAATTTGAATTGTGCATGAGATGAATTCAGTTGACTAAGATGAACTCGAGTTATAAAGATTCAGTTAAAGATCAATGTATGCATAAGTTAATTAAAGGAGAACTCGCAGTGGTCACTTCAGTAAATCAATCAACATGATTTCAGTTAAGAATAGTTAACTAAGTGTTAACAAATATGGACTATTTAACTAAAGTGTTTATGCTTTAGTTAAACTAAAAGATGACACTTCAGTTAATAAAGTGTTTGCAAGATGACACTTGAGTTAAAGCACCATGACACTTAAGTTTGCATCCTAACTAAGTGATCATGCATTCAAATAGATGGAAAGTTCACTTTGGAGTAAGTTAATCCTCAGTTATTGTCAAAGATGAAAGGCAAGGCACATATGTTATGAATGATGAAGAACCCAGTGTACCAGATTAATTATTTCATGAAGGAAATTCATGATTTTGGTGAAGTATTGCACAATTCTCATGCAACCGTTCACCATTGTTTGCATGGCAGTATTTGTAGCTTGTTATTAATGTGTTGGGCACATGGAAAGTAGATACAATTAATCTCTATTCTCTATTGCTCAATATTCTCTCTTATATTGCACCTGGGGTGCTGAAAGCAATATGTTATCATGTAAAAGGATTTCTTTGCAATCTATCATAATTGTACTCTAAATATTTGTTGGGGTTTTTCATCCTCATAGTTTTGAGGGTTTTCCCTATGGTACATCTTATGTCTTCGTTGAATGTTTCATATGATTGAAATATTCTTTGATTCAAGTGTTTAGTATTTTCACACATAAAGTTTTAAAGTTCAAAGCTCTTCATATTTGTTCAAAAATCAACAGATTTTTGGACCGTTCGAAATGACTCGATTAGTAGTATGTTGCATATTGGTCCAAACTGAGGTTTGAGAAAAAAAATGTCATTTAAACACCCAAAGCAACCTCAAAAATTTTCAGATCACATTTTTCGACCCCAAATATGAAAAGTGAGACCTGCCCCTAAAATGGGACCTACAAGCCAATTCATCTAATCTTCTAACCCCAAAAGCTCCGAGTAGGTGACAAACTATATATTGTTCCATTTCGGTTCATCAACGTTTTGGCTTAAAGGAAGACTAGATACACATTATGCTTAGGTAAAACATTTTTCTGTTATATGTAACTTCTATACAAGTATGAACTGGTGCAAAGTTTTGACATCGTCACAAAAAAATTCCACTGAAGAGANTATATAATTTCTTATATTTTAAAGTTATATACATTAAACTATAACTTAATATCTTTATCTTAGTTACAAATGCTAGGGTAATGCTAATAGTCTTAAATCTATACTTTAGCATTTCTCCATGTTCTGTTTACTTGTTATGATTAACAAATATTATTGATGAAATTTGTTTTATAAATAAAGACAAAATTATATTATTATTATTATAATGATTTAAAATCAATAGTATAAAGTGTATTTAGATATTCGAATTGATTTATATATATGGACAATGTGCTATCTAAGTTGGAACATATACAGATTGAAGTAGAATGAATGGTTATATAGCCTTAGATAGAAGATAGCTTCAGATTTGGAGGAAGAAGAAAGACCTTGGGTTTATGAACTAACGATGTCGGGATTTGCATGGTTATCTTTGATTCATTTTTTTATGAACAACAAGTAATTTTATTATTTTATTATTTATTTTTTTATTATAGGTGAAATAAAAGTGTTAACCAAAATTAAATTTAAAGTATTAATTAATTTTGTGTAATTTTTCACTTATTCTTAGGTCTCTCAAAAATTACATCATTGATTGAATGTTTTTATAACCATCATTTCAAAATTGTACATCAAGGATTATCTCTTCTTTGCCTTGGCATGTTTATAACAACTTCGATCATATTTAGACATTGTCAAATCTTTAAAGTTGATTCATTTCCATGGAGGTTTCTCACCACGTGGCATTTAAACATTGTAAAGCATATAAGAACATCCTCCAACCCTTGGATTACTAGAAGACCCCATTTCATTGTTCTAGATGTCAAGAAGTGGGACGATTGTGATACGATTGTCAACAAAACATCCCAAAAGAGGATCCAAAAATATAGAGAAAATGGGAAATCCCAACTCGGACTCATGATGCCCCTTTTGGTGCAGAACTACCTATGGGAAGGATAAGACACACTCTTCTGTTTCGAATCCTAGGCCTCTCAAGTAGAGTGATCATGTTCCAAATATTGGGGCTCTTGGGAGAAGTTAGTCTCCAAAAATATGATTCCCTTCCTTAGGTGTGCCCGCTACATCAAAGCAAGCTCAACTCCTTTCCTTGATATCAAACAATTTGGCTCTGATCACTACAAAGTCTATATTTCAATCAATTTCTTAACAATAAAAACATAAGGACCATGCCTCGCAAGTCGAGGTTTCACAAAACGAGTCATCCTCAACTAGCGAGGGGATATCTCATCCAGGAAAGCATGCTCCTCTTCTTAAGGGAATTCTACTACAAGAAACTATGTGTGCTAGAGCTAAATCCATCAATATTCTCAAATCCTTTTTTAACATTTTGTAGTTATGTACTATGGACTCTTCTGGGCATTCTGGGGGGCTTTAATATGGATGAAGTCCCACTTTTAGCATTCACTCATCTCATGTCATTAACGCATGTATGATTGTGGAAGGAACGGGCAGGAAACCTAGAATACTATTGAAGGTTATCAATGTTTACGTCCCCTACATAGAAAAGAAACCATTATGGGAGAACATGCAGGTTCAAAGGGTCTTAGAAGGTGACAACATAGTTTTGGGAGGAGACCTCAACTTGAATTTGTCTTCTCAAGAAGTGAGGGGTGTCTCTGCTAGATATGATTCCTTGGAAAACAAATTTCTTCTTTTATTCACAGAAGCAAATTTGGTGGATATTGAGCCTACCCGAATTGTTACTACCTGGTGTAATTCGAGAAAAGGAAATGAGACCATCTCAAAATGCCTGCATCACTTTTTAATCTCCGACAAGCTTACATAATTACTGGGGAAATTTCACTCTTGAGTCGAGACTGGTGGTGCTTTCAAACATATCCCTATCTTGTTCCAGTTTGATTATTGGGACAAAAAATCTGCTTTCGAACACAACCTTATCCGGTTCCAGTTTGACTGTAGGGACAAAAAACCTTCAGCCCCATTCAAGTTTAACCACTCATGGATGAAAGATTATGAGTTTTTCACTTTGGTTCTCTCCAATTGGTCCCATATAGATATGTCCAATGGGGTCATTCCAATGTCCCAAATAGTGAACACTCTAAAATTAATAATAAAAAGGAGGCTTGCCACAAAAAGATAGAATTCAAAAGAACTAGTTGATATTGAAACAAAACTCGAGTCTGTGTTCTCTTCAAATGTTTAGGGAGTATTCAATGAACATGATTCAAAATGACTATAATTTTTTGAAGACAATAAATCCCACTTACTGAATCTTGAGGAATCTAAATAGTGCTTGAAAAATGAACCATTTGGCACGCACCAGGAGACAAAAACACAATTTTTTTTCAAAATTTTGCTAACTTTAGAAAATCCTAGAACATGATTTGGAAAATTGATGGAGAAAGGTTCTTCGATGGCATCACTTTAGTCGTAGTCAACGATTTCCAAGATTTTCTCAAAGAATCTAATGACTCTCGCATAGCCAAGAAAATGAACATCGTGCAACTTTTTCCTAACATTGAGAATCAGGATCTTAAGGAGAATTTTGAAAGGAAGTTCAATGGTGATGAACTAAAAGGCATTTTAAACTCCTTTAATAAATCTAAAAGTTCTAACAAGTGGACTATAAAATTCTTTCTTGACTTTTATGATCTGATGAAGGATGATTTGTTAAAGGTAACAATTGAAGCCAAAATTAAGGGTGTGTTTTCAAAGACACTCAATGCTACCTTTTTTAATCTCATCCCTAAATCAAATGGGCATGGCTCTTTTAATGATTGCAAACCCATCTCCCTTTCTAATGTGCTCTACAAAGCGATCTCCAAAATCCTAGAAAACCAGTTAAAAAGTGTCCTTGATTGTTTAATCTCGAAGTAGTAATTCATATTCATCTCCAATAGACAAATCCACGACGCAGTTGCCACAACTCAAGAAGTATTTCATTCCATCAAGCAAACTAAGGCCCTTGTTTCTATCATGAAAATAGATCTATTCAAGGCATTGGATTGAGTGAACTAGTTGTTCCTAAGGTTTATTTTGTTGCAAATTGAAATAAACTTGTCAATGGTTAATTAGATCATCGGTTGTGTCTCATCGACCACTTATGCAGTGTTAATAAATGGATCCCCATCCCAATTTTTCAAAGCTTCAAAAGTTCTAAGGAAAGGATGTCCTCTGTCTCCTTTCTTGTTTCTATTGATTGCCAAACCTTTAAACAGGCTCATCCACAATGCAAAAAATCAAGGTTTGTTATCGAGTATTAAAGTAACTCCCTCCCTTTCTATCACTCACCTATTGTTTGTTGATGATATCATCCTATTTGGAGAAGTTCATGCAAAAGAATGGGAAACATTTAAATCAATTTTAGATTTATTTTGTGTGGCAACTAGAATGAAAATCAACACTCATAAGTCTCAGCTTTTATTTAATGAAGTCAGGGATAAGGTCAAGGCCATCATCCTAAATTATCTCTTGTTCTCTCACAATTCATTAAGATTGGATTAAAATATCTTGGTTTCTCTCTGAAACAAAATGATTAGTGTTATAATGACTCATTGGGGCTTCTGCACAAAATAGAGAGCATAATTACATTCCTGTGTAATCACTCACTCTCCAATGGATGCAGGTTGGTTCTGATAAAGTAGGTGCTTGAGAGGATTCAAGTAACACATTTTTTAATGTATTTATCATTTTTCATGGGGCAGGGTCCATTAAAAGCATGTAGTGTGGATATTCATTAGATGCAGAATTGAAGTCTCCATCCAACGAGTGCTCCCGCTCGAAATTTGAGTGAAACCACGGGGAGATAAGTTGAAAATATGAAAACAAAAATTAGTTTTGTATATTTTCCTTCAAAAAGTATAATATTATTTTAGCTATTATTTTATTATTTTCCTTAGGAGGCCCATTTTAGACCACAAATTTCCTCTAGTAGGCTACATACTACGCGTTTTAACTCTTCAAGACTCGCATAAAGCCAAATTCCTAAAAGCCAAAGAGGATAAAGTAAAATTAGTATTAGGTCTCAATGTTGGTATGGATTGAGTTGATATTGCTTCTTGATGCTCCATGGGGATGTTTGTGGGCAGACAAGTCAATTTTTATTCGCTCCAAGGATGTCTGGAGGAAAGGTGGAAAATTTTAATCGGTTATACACTAGTTTTTCATGTTCTTTTAAAAGGCTGGTTATGTTTTTAATTTTGGGAAAAATTGAATAGGGTTTTGATTCAAAATCAATAATTGGCTTTAGGGGCTATCTAGTATGGTCCTTAAGCCATGCTATCCTTTCTTCAAACCTCACCGCAAACCATTCGACATTCAACACACATGGGCCCTCCTTCCTGGTGTCCCACCACTACAACAAAACCCTGTGATTAGCGTCTCTTTTACCTTCCTTTTTAGTGTCCACTATCACTTTTAATGTATTTTTCATCAATTTTGGGACAAAGTGGACGCTTTTCCACCGGATGGCACTTTTAATGGCGTTATTTGTGTCTCTTTTTAAAAATTTGGTGCTATTTTGGATGCTAATTAGCATCCCAATTAGCGTCCTTATTAGCGCCCCAATTAGCATCCCAATCAGCATCCCAATTAGCGTCCTTTTTTAAAATTTGGTGCTATTTTGGATGCTAATTAGCATCCCAATTAACGTCCCAATTAGTGTCTCAATTAGCATCCCCATTAGAGTCCTAATTATCATTCCAATTAGCATCCCAATTAGCGTCCTAATTAGCATCCCTTTTTAAAAGTGGGCGCTATTTTGGATGCTAATAAACATCCCGATTAATGTCCCAATTAGAAACCCAATTAGAATCCCAATTAGCATGCCAATCAACATCCCAATTATTGTCCCTTTTTAAAAGTTGGCATTATTTTGGACAATAATTAGCATCCCAATTAACATCCCAATTAGCATCACAATTATCATCCCAATTAGCATCTCAATTAGTATCTCAATTAACGTCCCAATTATTGTCCACAAAAGCATCCCATATAACACCAAGAATAGCCTCCAAAAAGATGTCCTGAATAGCATAGCACCATATATTAATCTAGGGTTAGCGACAGGAATTGCGCCATGAATTTCAACAAGAAAAACATTCAACATAGCACCAAGTATAGAGCTAGGAATTGCACCTAGAAAACATCCAACATAGCACCAGGTATAGATCCAGGTATAACGCTTGGAATAATGCCAGAAATTTCAAAAGGAACCACGCTAGGAATTGCACTAGGTTTAGAGCTAGGAATTATGTTCAGAAAACGTCCGACATAACGTCAGATATATTAATGTCAATGTCAATGATCATGATTCATGTGATAGTACTTTTGGATCTTGATTTATCATAGTGGCACCTAAATGATTGTAATGACGACACTTTTGGATCTTGATTAATCCTAATGAGAGGTAAATTACCTTAATGTCACCTAAATTGCTTTAATGGAATTTGAGTGTCCCCAACAACATTTGATAGACCCTAATGGAATATGATTGGCCCTCACAACATGACGATGATGTATTACAATAATTATGATGGAGCATATGGATATGATTTGATAAGTATAAGACTATATCATCCATTCTTCTGAGGTAGTATGCTCCTTGATCGTTATTATAGCAATTATATTGATAATGACTACGACAATGGCAATGACGTTAATTTATTGTATGATGATGATGACGATGTCAATATGGATTTCAATGATGATTATGCATGTGGTAGCACTTTTGGATCCTAATTGATCCTAATAGAACCTAAATGTCTATAATGACATCTAAACGACCATATTATCATCAAAATGACTGTAACGACATATAAATGACCTTAACAATTACATGACATGAATCCTAATGACGATGAGTGATTAAAAAAACTAATGGAATATGAGGGACCATAATGACAATGATGACGATGATTTTGTTGATGATGTACTTAATGCTGACGATGATGATGATGATGAGGATGATTATCAAGATGATGTTGATATACCATATGGCATTGATGATGATGATGATGACAACATTGATGTCCATGATGATGATGAATGCCATAATACTTCTAGATACTGACTGATCCTAATGGAACTTAAATGTTCATAATAACAAATGAGAGACATATTAATATCACCTAAATGGCTCTAATGACATTTAGTTGTCGCCGACAACATTTTAGTGACCTTAATGGAATTTGAGTGATTGTAACAACATGACATGGATCAAAATGGTGAAGAATGATGATGAACCATAGTGGAATATGAGTGACCCTATCAATGATGATGACAATGATGTGGTTGATGATGTACTTGTTGATGAGGATGACGATGACCATGATGTTGTTGATGATGTACTTGTTGATGTTGATGTTGATGTTGATGATGATGATGTCAACGATGATGATGATGCAATGTATGATGCACTTTATGTTGACATTCACTTGTCCTCAACAACATTTGAGTGACCTTAATGGAATTTGAGTAACCTTAATGGCACTTGTCCTCAACAACATTTCAATTATAAGTTGGATGTGGTAAATTTATTGCAAAATATTATCTACTATATATAGATAACCACATTAATTGGAAAAATGTTATTGATAAAATAAGTTGTCTACCTCATCAACATTGTTCATTAGTGCAAGATGGAACATTAATATAGTAATTTCATAGAATTATTCAATAAACGGTGCATAATATTAACTAAACAATCATTGACATTTCATTATTCAATGCATAATAAAGAAGGGGAACACATGTGCTTAAAATAAATCGAAAAAAAATAACATTTGCTAAGCCCATGATAAAATGCCTATTTTTAACAGTGATTCCATGTCTATTTAAGTATAGGGTCATTAAGAAGAAACCTTTTGAAAAATTCTAAATCAAGAAACTAATTCAAAATTACTAAACCCATGTGATAAAAAAACAATTTCAAAGCTTTGGACATAAGATCATAATTATCAAGGAATAAGGATTAGAAATTATGTAAAATAAGAAGTCTCCATTTACATTATTATCATCATATATGTCATCCAATGCTTCCTTGTCAATTTGATATGTTGATTGTTCCTAATGACATGATGATGATGATGATACATATCGACAATGATAAATATGGCAATGATGATTTCTACAATATCTAATAGGATGTTGTTGACAATGATTATGTCAATGGCAATAATGATGATGCATGTGAATATAACACTATTTGATATTGATTGGTCCTAATAAAAACATAATTCACCCTAATGGCATTGAATTGACCATAATAGACCCTAGTGGCGTATGATTATCCCTAACAACATTTTAGTGACCCTAATGGAACTTGAATCACCATAAAAGCATGAGGATGATCATGTTGATGATGGATGATGGCAAGGATATTGATGATGATGATGATTAAGATGATAACAATGAGGTTGAGATGAATGACTATGATTATGATGATATATGATGATGGCAATGATGACGATGACAATGTTGATGTACTCATATATGTTCCTAATGATCATGTTTATGATGGCAACGATATCAATGCCAATGATCATGATTCATGTGATAGTACTTTTGGATATTGATTTATCGTAGTAGCACCTAACATTAGAGGAAATTTGGGGTCTAAAATGGGCCTTATAAGAAAATGTGCCAACAATAAATTTTGTGAGTTGGAATTCAAGAACCAGTAGAATTTCAATAAAATGAGTCAACCATAATGGTTGAATTGACATATTTGTCATAAAAGCAAACTACTTTTTTTGTTCGTATTTTCGACATATCTCGCTGTGTTTTTACTCAAATTTCAAGCGGAAGAGATCGTTAGATGTAGAATTTAATTCTGCATCCAACGAGTACCCACACTGCATACTTTTGATGGACCTCGCTGCTCCAAAAACCAGAAATACCTGAAAAAATGTGATGATGATGTCATCATCACATTTTTTCAGGTATTTCTTATTTTTGGGGTAGAGGGGTCTGTCAAAAGTATATAGTGTGGGTACTCGTTGGATGCAGAATTAAATTTTGCATCCAACGAGCTCTCCCACTTAGAATTTGAGTAAAACCACAGGGAGATATGTCTAAAATATGAACACAAAAAGTAGTTTTTTTCATTCTTGCTCCAAAATTAATAACTATTATTTTATTATTTTAACTATTATTTTATTATTTTAGCTATTATTTTATTATTTTCCTTAGGAGGCCCATTTTAGACCCCAAATTTCCTCTAATGATGACCATAATCATGGCAATTTGGGTCTTGATTGATCCTAATGAGGGGTAAATTACCTTAATGTCGCCTAAATTGCTCTAATGGAATTTGGGTGTCCCCAACAACATGTAATAGACCCTAATGGCATTTGATTGACCCTAATAACATGAAGATGATGCATTATGATAGTTATGATGATAATGATGATGATGTACTAGATGACGTTGATGATGACTACGATGACAATGATGATGTTGATTTATTGTATGGTGATGATGACAATGTCGATGTCAATGATGATGATGCATGTGGTAGCACTTCTTGATCCTAATTGATCCGAATTGATCCTAAAGGCACCCAAATTTCTGTAACAACATATAAATGACCCTATTATCACCAAAATAACTGTAGTGACATCTAAATGACCCTAACAATTACACGACATGCATCCTAATGGCGATGAGTGATTATGAACACTAATTGCATATGTGTGACTGTAATGACAATGTTGACGATGATTTTGTTGATGATGTACTTGATGATGACAGCGAGGATGATGATGAATATGATGTTGATGTACCTTATGACATTGACAATGATGACGATGATGACAACGTTGATGTCTGCAATGATGATTCATGTGATAATGCTTCTATATACTGATTGATCCTAATGGAACTTAAAAGTCTGTAATGACATATGAGCAACATATTAATATCACCTAAATGACTAATGACATTTAGTTGGTGTAGACAACATTTGAGTGACCATAACAACATGAAGTGGATCTAAATGGTGATGATTGATGATGGACCATAGTGGCATATGAGTGACCCTATCAACGATGATGGCAATGATGGCATCGATGATGTATTTGTTGATGAGGATGATGATCACCATGATTTTGTTGATGATGTACTTATTGATCTTGATGTTGATGATGATGATGACAACAACGATGACGATGATGATGATGATGATGCTGATGCAATGTATGATGTACTTTCCAATGACATTCACTTGTCCTCAACAACATTTGAATGAATTAATGGCATTAAGAAAAACGAGTGTCAATGATTTGTAATATGTGGTAAAAAGAAGTTTTGTTTTGTTGGTTAATATTCTAAATTTAAATCCTTGTTTAGACCTCCATTCCACATAGACATAGTTTTTATTCTATTTGAGTTCAATATATGTCACATATTCAAGATTTGTCTCATTACTATATTGATTGATTTAAAATTTAAAAAACTAATATATATTTATTTAAAGTGTGTTTTTATTAAATCCAAATAAACAAATAAAGAAACCAATATATATTATCATTACACAAATTTATAAAATCTTATCAAATGCGTTTTCTTAAAAGAAGATAAAGAAAACAAGAAGAGTTGCTAAGGCAACAAGTCCCTGCCGAGCAACTTTGCAAATATAGATATAATAAGATTTGGCTTATTAAAAAAGTATTGAAAATAAATGAAGGGAAAGACCTTTAGATCATTGTCCTAATTGTCTTGACACATTTGATATTTTAGGTTGTCTCTATGCCTTGACCCAATTGATATTATAAGGTGAGGATGTGCAGTTAGTTATGACTATGAGGTGAGGATGTGCATGCATAATAATGCTTAGTTATGACTATGAGGTGAGCACGTTCATGCATAATAATTCTTAGTTATGACTATGAGGTGAGGATTTAAAGAGAAGAGGATGTAAAGTCATGTAATTTTTATACATATTTTGATGGTGAGTGTCGAGGAAAAATGTTGTGAGAAACCACAAATGTTTGGAAAGACGGAACGATATTACATCATGATCATGCCACCCATTATATTGAAGACTATTCTTGAGCCAAAAAGTTGTTTATTTATTTAATTTTATTAATAATAATTGTGCTTCTTTGGTCCAAATGTTTTTCTAACTCATTTTTCTCCATATTGTGTGCCTAGTGACCCCTCTCTATATCAATGTTGCATGCCATTATTTGTAGTTGCATAACATTATTTATGTTGCATGCCATTATTTGTAGTTGCTTAACATTGAGTGTTGTTTATATAGTACTTGTCGTCAGTCCATTCTATTCATGCAAGCAATTGTTAGCCGGCAATACTCACCTCCTGCAGACAGGAGCTGGTTCCCTAGTCTGAATGGTTCAGATCTAGAACAAAACACAAACACCAAATGTTAAATTTACCCTATATCTGGTTAATCACTTGAATGAAATGCCATGATACTTCTCTCAAAGGTTGTCCTATCCTTGCAGAAGAACCTGTAAAAGATGGAAAACAATAAGAGAAATATGATAGCATACAATATAATCAACTAGATCTATGCTCGTGACCAATGAATCAAGGAATATATACACATGAAACAGTAAATATGGGAAAGAAAAGAAATTTTTTATTAGAAATTATTGGAGAGACTACAACCTTTATTCCTTGGTGTTGAGAGTTCCTTCCAATGGCTCCTTGCCTTTAATTTCACTTTGCCTCCAATAGCTCAAGAATTATTTGGACAGAGATTGGGTATGCAACACAATTCTTCCTCCTCTCTCCCATGGGGGATGAGCCAGTATTTAAAGGCATGAGAGGATAGGAATGGTTGAGGATATCTTGGGTGAGGTGGAGATAAGATCCAAAAAGGGAGGATCTTGAACTCTAGCTGGTCCTAAACCATAGGGATGAGGTTCCACAAAGGTGAGCTTTGAGAAGCCTCTTGAAGCTTCTCTTTTTTCCTTGAAAACTTGAGCACCGCTCCTTTAATGAAGCAGACAGATGGTGTTAAGGTGGTAACGCTTCTTGTAGTAAGGCTAGAGGTGGTCGCACCACTCTTTGCTCATGTATCGGGAGAGTTGCTGACTTGGGTAACACTTTTTGTCAATGGAAGAGGAGCATTACCAACTCAAAACAAGGAAAAATTATAAGGGGATAAGTTGAACCTTCATTTCTCTCGTGAAAAATTTGAGGGATTGGAGCATAAAAGGGAATACCTATCTCATAACATGAGGGTGACGAGATTTTTGTATAACATCAATGAAGTCTTGTAGAGGAGGGCTCATCAAACCAACTTGTAGCGGTCGTTTCAAGTTCCAAATCTGCATTAGAGAAAATTTCAACTCAAAATGGGCCTCCTAAAAAAAATTAATAAAATAATAGTTAAAATAATAAAATAATATTTATTAATTTTGGAGGAAGAAAAGAAAAAAACTATTATTTTGTTTGTATTTTCGACATATCTCCCCGTGTTTTTACTCAAATTTCGATCGGGAGAGCTCGTTTGATGCAGAATTAAATTTTGCATCCAACGAGTACCCACTCGGCATACTTTTGACGGACCCCTAAACCCCGAAAATAAGAAATACCTGAAAAAATGTGATGATGTACCCACTCGGCATACTTTTGACAGACCCCGCTACCCCGAAAACAAGACATACCTGAAAAAACATGATGATGATGTCATCATCACATTTTTTCAGGTATTTCTTGTTTTCGGGGTAGTGGGGTCTGTCAAAAGTATGCCGAGTGGGTACTCGTTGGATGTGGAATTACATTATGCATCCAACGAGCTTTCCCGATCGAAATTTGAGTAAAAAGACGGGGAGATATGTCGAAAATACAAACAAAAAAAGTAGTTTTTTTTATGATACCTATCCCCAAGTTTATATTAAAAAATTGTTTAAGACCTATACGGTATTTCAAATTTATAGCAATTTCATTGGCTAACACATGATGACATGGAATTTGAATTAAAGTTAAAAGGCCCATTTTGAGTTGAAATTTCCTCCAATGAGAGATGCCTTATCCAAATGCCTTCTCCTCAATCTCATCTAGCAGTAACATGACAATTGTCCGCATCTCTAAAAATACATGCAGCATTTTGATTGGATGTATCACAGAATAGGGGCGGGGTTGTCTGTTATGCATAGCCTTTGTAATGGATCAGAGTTGCAATAGTAAGAACATGGAATTGGAGGAAGAGTATATGTTTAACAACTAGTTTAATTAAAAGATATTAGTGTCTTTATATCCTACAATTGATCCATAATTTGCACTGGCCCCATAATGATTTGGATTGGTCCTGAGTGCAACCTGAATGAATCCCAATTTTTCATTTCATCATCTTATAACCCATGAGTTGTTTTTCCTAGACCCAATATGTGGAGGATAAATGTTGCAATGGAAGAACCATTGATTTCTCATGCGAATTGACTGAACAGTTGGGCACACGATGGACAACTTGCATTTCATGGCATGATTTTCTCAGAGTTGTGGAGAACGTCAAGTTACTAGGAAACCTGGATGCCTTATTTTTTTTATCATCGTTCCATTTGATGGGATTCCCACAATTGGGGGTGGCTGGATTATTCATGGAACAATGGAGGAGTAGGGAGTGTTTAGAGAGAGGGACTATGCCTGGACCCATTGCAAGGATTTGGGAGGGGAAGGGGAAGGTACAATGCAATTATTGCAACAAAACCATTAGTTAGGGTACAAATTGTCCAAATTAATATATGGATCAAAGACATGGAAAATATGTAAGAGAATGTCCAATTGTTCCTATAAATGAATATAGTTTATATAGCGGCGAAGCTGCAAAAGAAAAAGAAAAAGAAAAGAAGTTAGGGTTTGAAATTAGTGTTGTTTGTGGTTTTTTTTTTCTGCATTTGGTCCATAACCCTGAAAGTGCAACCACCATTTCTAATTCTCTTGGGTTGTAAGCACCTCGCTACTATCGCCACAACAAGATTTTTTTGTCAAGCCCCAAGGGTTATTTCGATTGATATATGCTCTTATGTGAAAGTTCATGGAGGTCTCGAGATAAAATATCATTAATTCCCTTAGGGTTACTAGCCAATATTCTATTGTTGGTTACTACCATCCTCCTTTTAGAAAGCCAAAGAAGAAGAGAGAGATCGATGGGGTGTTGACGAAGTACCAACATCCTCACATGGAATGCTTAATACAAACAAATGAAGATTGCAATTCTCCAAAAAAAGGAAAAAACTTTTGTCCATACTTAAGTCATTTTGTGCCTTGATGTGCTTGTTTCAATTTTTTTTCTCTTTGCATTTCATGTCATTTCAAAGATATTTCGTAATTCTCAATAAATATATATATATATATATATATATATATATATATATATTTGCATTTCATCTCATTTCAAAGATATTTTGTACTTCTCAATATTTTTATAAAGAGAGAAAATAACTCTAAAGGTATTTTATACTTCTCCTTATACAGTTCTAGCTTATTCATAACTTTATAGAGTTGTCTATAATTTGTTATTAACTTGAAGGAGTAACAAATGTAGTTAGATAGCTAAAATATAAAAACTAATATATGGTATCTTAAAAAGAGTCCTTTAGTTGAGTAATATTAACACTCTAAGTTAAATATTTGTTAGTATAAGCTTTAATATTTTTATATTGAAAGGAAAAAAAATCTAACTTCTCAACATTTTTATAAAAAAAATGCCAAGAGCCCAAAATGTCAATTTTTTCCCACCTCTACCCAGACCGCTTGATCGAAAAAGCAAATAGTTAAAAACTTTCATTTTTTTCCGCCTCTACCCAGAAAGCAGACAAATTTTCCCACCTCTATTGAGAAAGCAAACATTCAAAAGCTATGAATTACCTTCCTCCACAGAAAATGTAAATAGTCAAAAGTGAATTACCTTCCTCCATTGCAAAATTGTATTTTTCACCTCTATCAAGGAAGAAGATAGTCAAAAGCAATGAACAAGAGATCCATTGCAAATGTGTAGTTGATGAACCAGAGATCCTTATCATTACCAATCCACACAAGTTAGGGTTTCGATCCATTGTTCAAAACGATACACAGGTAAGGGTTTTGATCCTTCGTTCAAAAAACCATAAAGGCCAGGGTTTTGATCTGCCATGCGGTTTCACGGATTTAATTTTTATAGCTATGTATGTCAATTAGATTTGTATGCAAGGTTTTAAGTCCTACCACACAAGGATGCTGGTGCATAATTTTGATCTGTTTTTCAATGCCATAACAGGGATGACGGTTTTGACAAATTCAACATTTTGGATTCATATGATTTTTTGCAAGAATAACCAATCTATAGTAGATGAGGGCGTGCGAGTGTCAAAATTGTAAGAAGTAGTGTTCAATAAGAGCCATTCTAGAATCACCAATGCCGCTATCTCCAGTGTCTTATATTACTCCAACAGAAGCTATAGCCCCATCGGTGCGATCACCGTCACATTTATTTTCGCTTCTGTAAACCTAAACTTTTCACTCTCTAATTGGTTTTTCTGCAAGGGTTTTTCTAGGGTCTTTGACCAAAATAATACTTAGTCAAATTTGTGGTTTGCAAAATTATTTTTCATCTCAGTATTTTGAAATCAGATTTCGTGTGTTTCATGTTTATGAGAAGAAAAAAATTTACTTGCATGCACATGTGGGTTTGGGCATTAAACGAAATTTCTCAGTGAAACTTGAAACTGGGTTGAGTCTGAAAATTTCACACATAAAACCAAGAATCATATATCATTTCATCCATATTTCTAAGCAAGAAAAGGATATCCCCAAGTTAATGTTAGAGAACTTGGGTTGCACACTTGCTGAGATTGATGGTTGATAAGATGTAAGAAAACAAATTGCAACAGACCACTTGATGATGTAACTACAACTAAGTTATAATGTCAAAATAGGACTACAACAAGTGTGTCTACTGTTGTAGTGGAACACATGTATAAAATATCAAAGTTGAAAGTTACAGAAGAAGATATTAGGAAATGAGAAGAGATCTTTCAAATATTCAACAATCTAAAAAACAACAACTTGTCAGGGACCAGTAGACTTCACTCAAAATGCTTCTAGAATATCATAAAGTTCTGACCAACTAATTTAAACAGTTTCTATCTGCTGCAATATTATCCCATTAGAAATAAAAAATATAAAGAAGAAACCTATGACAAATGCTTGCTGCTCTGACTTCCAAAAAATGTCTTAGGCTTCTAATAATTCCATTCTGGTAGAATTTTTAGAAATGTATTACAAACAGATATAGGCATATATACCATGTTTGTTCTAGGCCGGAGATGCATAAAGGCCCTCAAATGTTCCATAGAAAATTTTGATTTTTCTATTGGATATGTAGGCTCAACATTCCCCACTTCCAAAATCTTATCAACCATTAACTCAACCCTTTGCTTTGTCCCTTCAGGTGGTTTCTTGAGCTCCCCTTCTACCAAAATGCGCGTTCCTGTTGCTGTGAGATTACTGTGAGAAGCAACCAAACATGCCACCAACACCCGCACCCACCACACAATCATAGGAATAGATGATGACATAATTCTCACCACTTGCTTGCATAAGCAATCTCATACTGATACTTTTCCAATTAAAAAAAGCCCAACTCATGGATTTAATAAACACAACAATGAATTCAACCACCTGCATGAACAAGTGGCAGTCTCCTCATTGCATGCATTACACAGTTATTTTACATCCCAGCTTCTATGCCCCTTCCTTGATGTCCCACCACCCTAGCATAATGAAGCTTTAGTTGATGGGATGGCGTGTGTGGGCGTAACTTAGCCCGCCTCCACCTTGGTCTGGCCTTTGGTTTGTATCTTGCAGGAAGATCATTTCAAGGAGGATGAAAGCAAGCCCAGGTGATGCAATTTGGCTTCTTTCAGATTCAAGAGGTCTCTTTTTGCCACAATTTTGGTTTCGTGAGTCTTCTCCAGGAGAATAAAGGAGCTTGGTCCCTTGGTCATTATCAAACATGTAGTGGTATTCTGTTTGGTTTTTGGTTCAGTTTATCCTTATTCTTATCCTCGAGAAGGTGAATTTACTTTGGGTGAACTGGAGATTTGACACAGTCGGTACCAAAATGGCCATATACTCCTAAACATAATGGACCAATTGAATTAAATAGGGGAGGGGGAATAGATGATATCACATATATCAAACCCTATGAACTTGTTGCAGCTACAACATTTTCCCAAATTTCTAAAAATATTTTGGACCCTCCTTATTGATTTTGTTGAAGACCGTTTTGTTTCCACTCTGCTACACGTTTAGATTGTTCGAGGCTAGCTGTTTTCTTGCTTTTTAGGAAATTGTTTGTGTCTACAAATGCTTTAGACTGTGGAACTTAGCAAGTCTCATGTTGTTTTATCGCTGTCGAATTTTGGTCGAGGTTTGAAGTGGAATTTTAGTTGCCGCTTTTTCGGAGGACAAATAGAGATTGGACCGATGATTAGTTGTTTCTTTCACCGATCACGTCGTTTTATTGTTTCAAATTTTTTACTTTGCGATGTTTTCTGGAATGTGTTGAATCTAATCGGAAGCCATGGGATGATTGTGTTCCATTGTTGCAGCTCTAAAGTAGACTAATTGTCCGCCACATTGTTTTTTTCGTCGATGTTTTGTTCTATTTTTCTTCGATGTTGATTAGTCTGACGAAATTTTGGACCGTATAACTTTTGCTGTTGCGGTTATGTAGCATACTAACCCTCTGATGCTATAGTAGATCTGGTCTCCGACATGTAGACGCCCTCTTCTAATGTTAGTAGTTGAAGAAGATAGACTTAAAACTACATTAAGAACAATATGGGGGACTTTTGCTTACAGAAGGATGCCCTTTGGACTCACAAACGCTGTAGCTACTTTCCAGAGCGCTATGGACATAGATTTCCACGGTCTGATTGGATGCAGTGTTGTAGTATACCTCGATGACATCACAATATTTTCAAAGAAGAGAGACGAACACGCATTTCATCTAAAACAGATTTTCGAGCGTTGTCGAAAATATGGTATCTTGCTGAACCCCAAAAAGTGTGTGTTTTCCGTTATATAAGGAAAGCTACTGGGTCACCTGGTTTATAAGAAGGGGATCTCCATAGACCCAGAGAGAATCAAAGCTATCGAATAGATTCCCTTACCCCATAATAAAAAAGGCATGCAATCATTTATGGGGACAATAAATTTCGTGCGAAGGTTTGTGCCGGATTTCGCTCAAATTGTTAAACCTTTGCAGCAAATGGTGAAACAAAGTGTACAATTCAAGTGGAATGATGTAGAGAAGAATGCATTTAGTAAAATAAAGACATCTGTTGTGCATGCACCCTCCCTCAAAAGTCTCGATTTTGAGAAATATTTTATTTTGTACACTTTCGTATCTGACGATTCACTAGCAACAGTGCTTACTCAGAAGGAAGATGGGGGAGATGAGTTCTCCATATCATTTATGAGCACTGGTCTGCAGGGGGCCAAATTGAATTACCCAGTTGTGGATAAACAAGCTTACACAGTCTTCAAAGCGGTAAAACAATTCAGGCTGTATATACTTAAGAACCAGACAAAGGTAATAGTTCCACACCCAGCTGTGAGGTCTCTTTTCGTACAAAAGGAATTAGGAGAAAGAAGAGGCAACTGGGTAACAACTTTACAAGAGTATGACCTTGAGTTCAAGCCAGCCTCCATTGTCAAAGGGAAAGGATTGTGCAAACTAATGACTGAAAGTAAAGACAATGAAGAAAATAACTGGGAAAATGAAGCTGAGTTACATTTGATGGATGTATGTCCTCTTTCAACAGCTCCAGATTCCTGGTATCGAGACCTTGTGCATTAACTTCAAGATGGATCATTACCAGAACATTGGAATTCTAAGCAAAGAAGAGCACTGCTTCTTAAATCAGCCTCATATCATATCGTTGAAGGAATATTATTCAGGAAGAATTATGATGGAGTTCTTCTTAGATGCTTAGAGAACGAAGATGTGAGGAAGGTCATGATAGAGTTACATGATGGCCCTGCTGGAGGGCATTTTTCTGGAGAGATGACAGCCCATAAAATTCTCAGAGCCAGATACTATTGGCCCACACTGTTCAAGGATGCACATGCCCATGTTAGAAAGTGCGATACCTGCCAAAGGTGTGGAGAAAGACAAGCTAAAGCAGCAGGACCATTAAAACCTGTGATGATAACAAAACCATTTGAGCAATGGGGAAATGATATCATTGGAGAGATAAAACCAAATTCTTCCTTGCAACACAAGTATATTCTGATGGCAACTGACTACTTCACTTGATGGGTCGAAGCCATTCCGTTGCGGAAAGTGAATGAAGACGCGGTCATGGACTTCTTGCAAGATCATATTATGACCAGGTTTGGGGTTCCAATTTCTTTAGTTTTCGATAATGCTACTTATTTTTCCTCTATTAGATTAACTGCATTTGCTCATGAAAAAGGAATTAAGTTGCATTATTTTGCAAATTATTACCCACAAGGAAATGGTTTGGCAGAATCTACAAACAAGAATTTGATTAAAATCTTAAAAAATATTGTGATAGAAAACCAGAGAAGTTGGCATTCGACATTACCAAATGCTCTTTGGGATGATAGGGTCACACCCAAGAATTCCTTAGGTGTGTCACCATATACCCTTGTTTATGGAAAAGAGGTCATTCTGCCCCCAAATATTATGCTACCCTCTTCCGTAATAGCTCAGGAGTCAAGAGGCTCAGATAATGAAGTCTTGCAAATAAGAATCTATAATCTTTTGAAGGCAGAAGAGTCTAGATCCAAGGCCAAAGAATGTTTTAAGCATCAACAGGAAATAGTAAAGTGCTGGTTTGATAAGCATAAAGCGGGAAAAGGGGAATTTGAAGTGGGAGACCTGGTTCTTAAGTGGGATCACCCTCATGACGAAAAGGGAAAGCACACTAAGTTCCAACAATTATGGGTTGGCCCTTTTCAGATTGCAGCAAAACTTGGCCTCTCAACCTATAAATTGCAAGATTTGCAGTTAATAATTTAGTTCTCAAACCTTATTTTTTGTTGATTTTGTTTCTTATTTTGTACATAAATAATTTGATTTGGTTGTTTACTCTGATTTATTTCATTTTGTTTGTTTTTTGTTTTTAGTTAAAATTTTGTTTGATTTCAATAAAAGAGGCAAACTTTTGGTTGCATGGAAAGTATTAGGGTTCTCGATTAACTGAAATCTTTGGGATAAGACTGTGTATTCTTGTTTGAACTGATAGAATTTCTTCTAGTAAGTTGTTTTGCTAAATGGCTATGAACTCATTGAAGTCCTGCTTAATCCCTGAAAATAACTCAGAATCAAAAGGTCTAGAATACTATTTCGAGGCTCCATCCATTTCACATCTAAAATGTCCAAGGGGGTGACAACAAAAGACCCATGGAAAGGAAGCAAGGTAAACAATATATTATATATAAATGATCCCATGCCAAGAATTGAAAGCTAAAAGGCTAATCAGAGTCAAAACTCCTAAGAAATCAATATCTATCGAAACAAAGTATTGAATCATATGAGTACAGTTTACCAAAAGTTCTTCTCCATCCGTGAGCTCAAAATTAAATGCATCTCTCACACAAAAGGACACTATGGATGGAAGAGCCTGAATAAAATTCAGAAATAAAGGCATAAGGAGGACTCAAAAGAACAAAAGGTTCAAAAAGCACAAAAGTGTAAAATGGCATGGGAATGAGGAACAAATGAATATTTCTGTTTACCATATGTTATAATCTTGTGGTGTCCAAGGTGGAAACTACTGTTACAGAGAGAAATTACTATGGCTTGGGGTACCACAACAGACAGCTAGACTCCAGAAATCAATCTTTCCCAATATGCAATAGAAATAAAAACATCTAACACTAAAGGATCGAACCTCGTACCTTATTCCGGACGGTTGAAGTAGATGCCCGTTGAGCTTTCCAATCTTCAGCTTGAATTGTTATAGCACATCCTCAACAACAAGTAAACAATGCAAGCATACTATATTTCATGGTGTTAGATCTATTCTAGCATATATAATCAATAATGTATAAGCATTTGACATATTCCAATGGATACAATATTCATTCAAACACACATTACTGGACAGGAAAAGATATTTATATTAATATAAATCAGAGATTACAAGTGACAACCTCTGACGACACATCTGCGAACCGGAGAAATTGAATCCCCCACTTGGGCCTCCACCACCTCAATCCTCCATCACTTCGATAGCAAGCTTACTAGCAAAAGGCAAGCTTGGGAAGAACACAACAGTGCTCCAAGGGACAAAGGGATGCAGACTCAAGCATAAGTTCTGGAAACAATGGACTATAGTTTCGATACTCTCAATTCTCTCTTATGCTTTCAATGTCTCAATGGGTTCCTTATATAGATTTTCAAATGGATACTGAAAGGTTGAATCCGTGCGATCTCAAGGCATATGGAAGGCCAGGAGTCATATGAGTCGGATCCAAGTCAAGGAACGCTCCAAAGGATTTTGGATTATGCACACATCCCGATGTACGTGACTATAGAGGGAATATCCGCGTATGTACGCGGTTATCGGGGAAAAGGCCACATATATCAGTTTTCTAATGTTTTAGGGATGGTCAATGATACATCAAAAGACAACAAGTGGTCCATAGGGGCTAATGAGTCTGCAGCGGGACAGGGGAAGGCCATACAATGTGTGATTCACCTAGTGTGGTGAAATCCGCTATAACAGATGCCCCCTAATGTATGAGATCTGAGGGGTTATACGATGGCCGAAATACATTATAAATCCATCCCAGAAGTGAAGTGATGAAGGTACCCAAATGGAAGACCAGCCACCCAATCAGCATAATACCATAATACAACTCTGCATATAATTGCGAATACATATAGCAGTCCCGGATACATAAGAGTACAATGGCCATGAATAGGCATGAAACATGATAACACATATGTGGTCATCACCACGTACAATATACATAGATCAGAATCTCCATGATGAAGATATACAAGGTACCATGATCTCCACAAAGGCTGAAGATATATAACAAATCAAGATATCCATAGTGGCTGGGAATGTCTGACATATACTGGAACAAGTCAGGAGAGCTGAAA
>LPNX010777940.1:0-47201 GCA_001517045.1 Pseudotsuga menziesii | reverse complement strand
CAATGCAAAATGCATAATGCAATGCATGATGATAAGCAAATATTTTGGATTTTTTGAAAATAAAGAGATACAAAAAGCAAAAGAATGATTCTAACCACCGCAGACTCTGCAAGCACACATAAACAACATTCCCGCAAAGAACTAAGGCAAAAGGACTCTAATGCACTAATCTCAAACAAAAAATCAAAGATGCCATGACAAGAACTTTCCTAAAAGAAAAAATTTAGGCTAAAAAAACGTTTCTGGTAAAAAACAGAGGTATTAACAGACTCAGGTAGTGCCAAAGGAGACTCAGCAACTAACAGCATTCACCCAGCAATCCACTATCTTCCACAAAAAGGTAAAAAACCAGGGTATACGCGACTGTGCGCAGTGAACCCGCGTGTATACGCGGAAATCCCAAGGGAAACCGCATGTATACGCGACTGTAAGTAACAAACCCGCGTACAGGAAGAAAAAGATGCACAAATTCTAGGAAAACAGATAGGCTGAGACTAAATTCACACCAATCAGGCTCTACCAGGCATACATGCCCCCATACCCGACACAGAAACAAGAGAGAGAGAGCAATTCAAATACATTGAATGCCAAAAGATCAACCCCCAAAGGACAATTACTAGGAACTCCCCAGCAGAGTCGCCAATTCTGTTACAGAGATAAATTCCTATGGCTTGGGGTACCACAACAGACAGCTAGACTCCAGAAATCAATCTTTCCCAATATGCAATAGAAATAAAAACATCTAACACTAAAGGATCGAACCTCATACCTTATTCCGGACGATTGAAGTAGATCCCCATTGAGCTTTCCAATCTTCAGCTTGAATTGTTATAGCACGTCCTCAACAACAAGTAAACAATACAAGCATACTATATTTCATGGTGTTAGATCTATTCTAGCATATATAATCAATAATGTATAAGCATTTGACATATTCCAATGGATACAATATTCATTCAAACACACATTGCTGGACAGGAAAAGATATTTCTATTAATATAAATCAGAGATTACAAGTGACAACCTCTGACGGCACGTCTGCGAACCGGAGAAACTGAATCCCCCACTTGGGCCTCCACCACCTCAATCCTCCATCACTTCGATAGCAAGCTTACTAGCAAAAGGCAAGCTTGGGAAGAACACAACAGTGCTCCAAGGGACAAAGGGATGCAGACTCAAGCATAAGTTCTGGCAACAATGGACTATAGTTTCGATACTCTCAATTCTCTCTTATGCTTTCAATGTCTCAATGGGTTCCTTATATAGCTTTTCAAATGGATACTGAAAGGTCGAATCCATGTGATCTCAAGGCATATGGAAGGCCAGGAGTCATATGAGTCGGATCCAAGTCAAGGAACGCTCCAAAGGATTTTGGATTATGCACACATCCCGATGTACGCGACTATAGAGGGAATATCCGCGTATGTACGCGGTTATCAGGGAAAATGCCGCGTATATCATTTTTCTAATGTTTTAGGGATGGTCAATGATACATCAAAAGACAACAAGTGGTCCATAGGGGCTAATGAGTCTGCAGCAGGACAGGGGAAGGCCATACAATGTGTGATTCACCTAGTGTGGTGAAATCCGCTATAACAACTACCCAAAGATAGAGGTAAAATAAAACTCATCTACTAAGCCTCAAAAGAGTTATCCTGACTTTGAGATTTTAGTGTTCCCTTTCCCAAAATGGGACTGTCATCAATGATTGAAGGGCATATGTTTGCCATTGTAGGAATACAAGAATCTATAAGAATTCAACCTATTAGCTTAATGGCTAAACAATCTATTATTGAGGGAAGAGTTATTCAGAAATCCGGGGTTCACCAGTTAGCCGCCAATTGTTGCAGCTGCAACGTTTTTCCAAATTTCTAAAAAAAATTTGGACCCTCCTTGTTGATTTTGTTGAAGACCGTTTTGTTTCCACTCTGCTGCACGTTTGGATTGTTCGAGGCCAGCTGTTTTCTTGCTTTTCAGGAAATTGTTTCTGTTTGCAAATGCTTTGGACTATGGAACTTAGCAAGTCTCATGCTATTTTAACGCTGTCGAAGTTTGGTCGAGGTTTGAAGTGGAATTTTAGTTGCCACTTTTTTGAAGGACAAATAGAGATTGGACCGATGATTAGTTGTTTCTTTCGTCGATCACGTGGTTTTATTGTCTCAAATTTTTTACTTTGTGATGTTTTTCGAAATGTTTTGAGTCTGATCGAAAGCTGTGGGCTGATTGTGTTCTGCCGTTGCGGCTCCAGAGTAGACTAACTGTTTGCCACACTGTTTTTTTCACCGATGTTTTGTTCTATTTTTCTCCGATGTTGACTAGTTTGTGGAAATTTTGGACCATATAACTTCCGTCGTTGCAGCTATGTAGCGTACTAACTGCTCGATGTTGTAGTAGATCTGGTCTCCAACGTGTAGACGCCCTCTTCTAATGTTTTATTTCACCGACATTTGGTTTGTGCTCTGGAACCCCTAGACCATGGGTCACCTACCGTTATGACGTTCCAGTGAACTAACTGACCGATTTCAAGTGTTCCAATTCGCCTATAGGGATTTTTATATGCCCGATTCCTGATCATTTTCCCACCGTTTTTATGAGCTTGCAACGGGTTCCATGAGTGGCGAAATGTGCCTTTGTTTTTATCAAATTGAGATTTTCACGTTGAAAACGCAGTACCAGTTTTACTTTTAACGCTGTTTTGATCGGTAGTTTGGTTATCTTTGTTGAAGGTAGTCCGGATGAATGATGAGATGTTCATCTGATTGCAGGCAAACCTAGGAGATTTTTTCTATATTCAGTTGATGACTACTGCTGCAAAAAGGGAAATTGGTTGAAGAAAGAAAACGCTGAAGCATAAAGAAGAAAATGAAAGTCTGAGACTGACATGATATCAAAAGGACCATCGAAATACAAAGCATAATCATTGAGAGCAAAGGCTCAGGCTTGGGCAGTTCGCCATTTACCAAGCCGGTCCCGCTTTCATAAAAGTGTTTATCTGAAATGTAACATCTGAATCATGAGCATTCAGAAAATGACAAAACTATGAGATTAAAACGGTTTGGGGGAAACTCAAAGGTTTTGGGGCTGGTTTCTATATAAATATACGAAAGCTAGAGGGAAGAAGGGATTTTTTCCAGTGAAACTTGTGAAAAACTTGTTGTAAGAGGAACTATTTCATTTTGCAATAATATAATTACAATTTTGCCTGTTGGAGAAAGTGCTGTGTGGAATGTTCAAATGTGATGAAATGAACAATGTTGAAGGGGAACTATTTTGTTTTCAGTTGTGTTTCATTAACTGTGAGATCGTTCTAACTTTCTGAACCTATGTTCTTGTATGAATGCTCTTTGGTTTATTTTATGATAATTTCCACTACGAGTAATGAATGTTTTAACAAAGGACGAGCTATTTTGTTGTGGATATCTCTATTCGTGTTTATGTGTTTTGATTCTAAGAACATCTCTCTGTGATTTATCTTAACATATGAGCAGTAATACATTACTCATTAATTGATAATATTGCTCCCTAGGGACAACTTAGTTAGTCTTGTTTTTCTGTTGTGTGTGATTTAGATGCGAGAGAGTTTAAGACGAGAGGTAAGAACCTGCACATCACATTGTGACCACTCCTCGTATTCTTTATCAATATGCATATTAGATAGGCATTTGCATGTCATATTTAAATTTAAAAAATACAAAAATATACACGGTGGATCGGTACGCAACCGGTAAAACCCTTTATTTTTGTTACTTGACCTACGGTAGTCGGACCGCAAACCAGACGGATTCCCCATACCAAACAGTCACGGGCTAGTTGGGAATGTTGACTCAGGAGAATCCCTTGCTGTTGTTGCCTGTGATTTTCCAAGCCTCAATAGAACTTTGCCAATGCGCTGCTCCAAAAGAACCCAATGCCAAAACAAGACATGCCAAGGTGTCGTGCCCTTAAAACATCTCACCACCCTCTTTGCCACACCAAAATACTGCCTTGTGATGCAACATCAATCATGCCGAAAGTAGTCAAAAAAGAGACTTTATAAAAGGATTTCTGGTCCTTCTGGTCGATGGGAAATACCATTTATTATTTTTAAATATTATACCAACATTCTATCCCAAGAGGTACCCATTTATGGTTTCCAATAGATTGATTACCCGTTTCCAATACCCAATAGACTCTCATTCCGGTCACTTTAATCCCACGAGTCAATCCCCAGGAAGGAGGTACCAATTACCCATAGCTGATAGATAGCCGCAAACCTATACCCAACCAGAGCCCTCTCACCTCGCATAGCCAACAGATTCGGAACAGGCACCAAATTTACTTGATAACAAATCTAGAAAACATTCTCTTTTACTTTTAATTCGGTAATGGATGCGGGAAGGGGAAGCTTCGATCTGGAGTTCTGGTTCTCTTGGTCGATGGGAAATACTATTTATTATTTTTAAATATGATGGTGCAATAGCCAATTAATCATATATTTTTCTCTCGTTAGCTTCGAAAATATTATTTTTCTTCTTGAGGATCGTGATGACACATCCGACATCTACTCCTTCTTTGCAACTAGAACCATCAAAATACAAACTCCAGTAGTAAGTATAATTAGTCTTGGAATTAGAATCTACTCGAATATCAAAAATGTTATCATTAACTATGGTACAAGGAAATTCATAAACCTGTTTATTTAGGAGGGTTTCAGACTGAGTGTAAGATGAAGTCAATGTTTATGATTCCGCCTCAAAATATCCAAAGTACGTGTAAAAACAATATTTCCCCATAATAGAATGATTGAATATGTTTGTATCATTAGGGTCACTGGGCATTCACCAAGGGACTTCACCTTTTTCCTTTCAACCGAAGCCCAATTCAACAAGTCCACCGGAAGGAGGAATTAGCCTTTACATAGGAACCTTCAGCCTTTAACCTCTTACCAAGGGCCTCGCATCTTTTTATTTAAGCTAGAATCCAATCAATCATTGATCAAATTATAAAATCCATTTGCTAAAGCGCATCAATAGTTCGTCTGTATTATATATATCCATTTCCCTGTAATATACTTAGACACTTCTAGTTTCACTTTAACATGCCTCATAATCTGGAGAACTTTTTTAATTGTATAAAGAAGTAACACGGACCCCGACCTAATAATGCAATTGATGAAGAAGAGTAAGATGCCACTGCCAAAGTAAATGTTTGGGGATCATAGTTGCACTCTGTAGCTAAACAAGCCTACTACAGTTCCATGTGCTGAGATGATTAGATGGATTATTAACCATACCAACATTAACATGAAAAAATGATAAATGACAAAGGTAGGTGCATGGATTCATTTGAATCCAACAACCTAAAAACATATTGCAAACATACTGCAAATTTCTATTTGTGGGGTACAGACTATGCATTTGACCCATGCAATGCAATAGGAGTTTGGCAGAGGTGACTTTGACCTCAGAGGGAGAGGGCGATTCAGGGGAAGAGAAGTTCAGCTTTTAAACTATACTATGAACAAAGTCTTTTCAGTGTTTCCATACCAATGTAAATCCACGCTAAATTAATATTTCTTTTGCATATAAAACTTGTTTTTTATAATTCCAAATCAAAATGATTTGAGTAAACATAGATTGTTTTTATTATTTTATTAAATCCGTTGGTTTACTACCTAAAAGAAATCTGGTTTCAAGAAGAAGATAAGGAATTTATATTTTAATTTTTTCAGACCCTAATTGAAATTTTGTTTCAAGAAACTGATAAGGTATTACAATCTTTTCAGCTTTTCCATACTAATATAAATCTATGTTAAATTAAGATTTTTTCGAACTTGCTTTTTATAATTCCATTTGAAATTGTTTTTATTTACAGTCTTTTCAGCTTTTCCATACCAATATAAATCCATGCTAAATTAAGATTTTTTCAACATATAGAACTTGATTTTTATAATTCCATTTGAGATTGTTTTTATTTAGAGTCTTTTCATCTTTTCCATACCAATATAAATCCATGCTAAATTAATATTTTTTCAACATATAGAACTTTCTTTTTATAATTCCATTTGAGATTGTTTTTTTTAATTTTATTAAATTTGTTGGTTCTTACCTAAAAGAAATTTTGTTTCAAGAAGAAAAAGAGGAATTTATATTTTAATTTTTCCATAACTTAATTGAAATTTTGTTTCAAGAAAAAGACAAGGGATTACAAACTTTTCATCTTTTCCATACCAGTATAAATCCATGCTAAATTAAGATTTCTTCTACATATAGAACTTGTTTTTTATAATTCCAAATAAAAATTATTTGAGCAAACATAGATTGCTTTTATCATTTTATTATATCATTTTATTAAATCTGTTGGTTCTTACCGAAAAGAGATTTTCTTGACCAAGAATTTATATTTATATTTTTTAACCTAATTCAAATTTTTTTATTTTTTTTTTCAAGGATAATAATAAATGAGAGTTAAAAGCTTAAAGTATAATTAATGGTATTTGGATCTCCTTTATTTTATAAATGTATTTTTATAAGTGAAAAAGACTGAACCTAACGAAGTTATGATGGGATACTAGGGCTAACAATAAGCTTTCATTATTTTCAAGTAGAAAGGGAAAACCACCCTTCATGTGCGCAGTCAAGTGTTATTGGGATCTACGTGTATGTTTTGTTCATGTAATTATGTGTGAAGAGAAAAGATAAAAAGAAATTTAATGGAATTGTGACATCTATCAAAACTTGTGCCTCTTCAACTACAATATGTGAGTAGAAGGGGTTGGCTTATGCATCCATTAGGTCATGAAAATTAAGCAACAAGCTACTAATGGACATCGTGACTATATACTATCGATATTCAATACGAAGATTGACTTGGGATATTAAAAACTTGAAAAAAATATTTTCTTCACCTGTCAACCTTATTTGGCCATTCAATGATCTTCAATGCATGAGATTATAAGGGGACCCATGTGCATGGTTGACATGAAAAATGGTGTCGCTTGTGCAAATTATTATGTTCAAATTTTTTGATGTCTTCCATAGTTCAATTTCAATTTCAAAGGTATAGTCTCTCCACGTCCAGGCCAGGTCTCAATTTCAAAGGTATTTGCTTGCAAATTTCAATAGGAATAATGCCATCAACCAACTAGAAACCTACACCTTCAAGAAGAACTACAGATCAAAATACGTGGGGTGCCACTGTTGACTTTCAAATCCCTTGTCTTTGATGCCCATTGCAATGGACTTAAACTATTTTAAAATTATCTATGCAAATTATTTAAAATATTCCATGGGTTTGAACCTTATGTAATGAATTTTTAACTTGCCTCACTTTACACCTTGACACCTTCTTTATGCCTTGAGAATGACATGACTATGTGCCTCACTTTTCACCAACTCTTCATGGAAATACTTGTTCAACGATGAATTTGCATAATAGAAACAGTATTTTTCATGCCAAAATGATAAGACAATATGGCCATTTTCCAGACCTTGCAACAAGGTCATCAACAATCACATGTATAAAATCAAGATCTCCTCACCCTTTGACATTTTCTATCTTTGCTCTTGTAACAATGTCCATACCTTTTGAATATGATGTAGAGGTAGGGTTGCTTGCTGTTAAATTTTTAACATGGATTCAATTTAATAGCAATAATAGTCTTTTTTAACTTTAGCATACTTCAAGAAATGTAAATATGAGATTGTAGTAGTAGTAAAGTAGATAGTAGCTAATCAATAGTAGAAGCAAGAACACAAATATTTTTATAGGGAAACCTTTCAAGGAATAAAACCCTAAATAATGAATAATTCTTCTTCTAAATGAGTTGACTGAGTTTGTACATGAGCAGATAATGAGTAGAATTTTACATGACAATCAAGTTGCCTCTAGGCCAGAACACATACGAAGAGAAAAAACCCATAGAATATGATTGTCTTGAACAAGTGAGCTATTGCCATTCTTTCGAACCCAAAATTGAGGTTGCCATTGACCAAGGAGAAGCCTGTTGTTGACCAAATTGAGTGGGTTGTTGATTGTTTGAAACTTATAGTATTGTGTTGTTTGACTGCTTGACTTCCCAACAAATTTAGTGGCTAAGTATTAGCCCTTACAAGGCTGCAGCTACATGGGATAGACCATAAACAGAGCTAGACTTCTTTGAGAAGTCCCTAGATAGGGCTCAACAACAGTAAAACTCTTGTTGCTTAAACGATCCAGGTTAAAGATGGATCTATGCTATATTTTTTTGTTTTTTGTTTTTTGGGTGATTGTAATGAATAAATGGTCAACTCTTAGTATGATATTATTTATTAATAAATGGTCAAATCTTATTGTGATTAATCCATAATTTATTATTTAGGGCCTTTCAGTGCCCAGACCTACTTCTACAAAGAGACCAACTTGTTGCTTGATGAAGAAACCTGTTCCTAAAGTGAGGACCTCCAAGATGGTATTCTACAAGTTTTAAACTCTCCATTCCATTTGTTAATTCCATGGACATAGTAATTTGATATGAAATATGTTGAAAGGAAAGCCAGTTGATACAAATGTATAAATGGTTGTTGACAAGCCGAACATGATTTTTATCAAATTCCCTTAAGATCCATTATTCATAGGTCTGAAGTATTGTTTTCATGATAAAATTGTTTAGAATACACCCCAAAATATTTTTACAACTGTTCAAATTACCCCAAATCTCTATTTTTAGGCATCCATTGTGCTTTGAGATACTCGAAGAAAGCACTATAAAATATCTCATCCAAGATATTTGACATGTTCAACGCACATGTGTGTTGTTGTTTGTTGCAAAAGGATGCCCTAGAATAGGGCTGCTTCACCCGTGCAACAACCTTTATTATACCTGTTGATGATGATCTCAGAATTTTCTTTGGCTTCCTTACGATTCTCAAAAGCATGCTTACAGCTGCAATGATCTGAAAAAGTGCCTTGAACAACCTAGGACAGCAGTATGTGCTTAGAATGACTTTTAATGTTGTTTCCAATGCTTACTATGTGGATGTTCCTTCCTAGGAATTAGTACTTAGTGTTGTTGCTTAAAAGAAATACCACCCAACATACTTCTTAATGACTATTTGAAATTCCAAGAATCACTTTTTGATGGCCAAACACGCTATAGTGTAACATTCAAATTGTGTCTAGTATATTGTAACATACAGATAGTGTGTTAGTTAGCTTATTTGTATCGATTTTCATTTTGGTGAGCAAAGACAGCCTCATCCTATACTCTATGGCCCCATGAATATGCTTATATCCAATGTAGTTTGGGATCATGTAGATCTCCCAGTGCAAGCACTGCAACATCACCCTGGGAAGCGAATAAACATTATGAATTAGAATCACAAGATATCCTAACCATTTGTCCTTGTGAATACTCATTAGCTTGATGGAGGAAGGAACTTTGCTCGTCCCATGGTGGATAGGATCGATGTGAAGCACCAACTATTGGGTTGATCATCCTCTTTTGATTCTCCTTATTGTACCACTTATACATGGCTCTAGGACGATCATGTGTATCTACTATATCATTGGCATCCACACTAAGATAATTGTTGTTGATAGGTCTCATATAGTGGTATACTTACGGTTGCTAGGGAATAGTGATTTTTGCAATCCCATTAAGCCAATTTCTTGGGTTCTGTTCAAAATTCCTAGAAAAGGTTTATGGATTTCATAACCTGCTTGATCATATATTGTGAACTTATACAATCTATCATCCTTTGTTGACCATTAGATACTCAAAGTTGTGTATTGATCCTTTTTACCATTATAGAGGACTCTGTAAGTTAGCCTCTCAAATTCTTAAAGGGTGCTAGCTCAATGGAAGAGCGCTTGCCTTACAAGCAGGAGGTTGGTGGTTTGATTCCTCCATGCCCTAATGATATTATAATATCGGTTAAAAACAACTAAATTAGTAAGAAAAAATATATATAAGTGACCAAACAAAATGACCAAAATTCGTATATAAAACTACTAAAAACGACTAAATTAGTGACCAAAAAATGAGAGATGCGAAACTAGGCATTAAAAAGGATGGAAAACATGGCGCTAATGATGAAGCCAAAGATGGTTTTGATATGGTAGAAAACTAAGACGAGAGACTAGGCATTAAAATGGATGCAACATGTGGCGCTAATGATGAAGCCAAACGTGGCGTTGATATGGTAGCAAAATAAGACGTTACTTTGGATGCAAAACATGGCGCTACATAAGAAGCAAAATATGGTGCAATAATAGAAGAAATATTTGGCGTCATTTTGGTAGCAAAACAAGATGCAAAAAAGGAAGCAAAAATTGGTGCAAATTTGAAAGTGAAAATTGGCACATATTTGGAAGTAAAACATGGTGCAAAATGGAATGCTAAAGTGGTAGCAAAAATGGATGCAATATTGGATGCTAATTTGGATGCTAACATGGTTTTATTAAGGATGCAAATATGGTGCTAACAGGGATTCCATTTAAGAATCAAAAGTGGACACTCACTAGGAAGCAAAACATGACATTATTTAGGAAGAAAACCTCGACATTGTTCAAGAAGCAAAGTTGGATGCTATTCTGGAAGCAACAAAATAGACGCTATTTCGGACGTCATAAAGGATGCTATCTAGGAAGCAAAAACAGATGTTTTTTGAGACGCTTTAAGTTTTGTCCATGACGCGTCCTATTTAGCGTTTAGTTTGACCACTCAATGTAAAAAAAAATTACACTAAAAAGGGACGGTAAATGGGATGCTAATTCCAGGCTTTGCTATATTGCACTCAAACTATGCTCTGAATATGTCTTGCAATCAATCAAAACTACTTCTCTTGTGAAAAAATAATCTTACCATTTCTTCTATCTCTCTGTATTTCAATACCCAAGATTTGTTTTGCAGCTCCAAGATCCTTCATATCAACTGTCCTAGCCATCTGATCCTTCAACTTGTTAATATCATCCATACTTTTATTCACAATAAGCATATAATCAACATACAACAATAAGATAATGAATACGTCATTCAACCTTTTGAAGTATATGCAATGATCATATTCACTTCTAGAATAATCTTGGCTCACCCTGAAAGAATCAAACTTCTTGTACCATTTCCTGGGTGACTGTTTCAAGACATACAATGATTTCTTGAGCTTGCAAACTAATATTAAGTTTATGATGTTGCACAAAGCCTTCTGGTTGTTCCATAAAAATTTCCTCATCTAAATATCCATTTAAGAATATTTTTTTAACATCTAGTTGCTCTAACTCCAAACCAAGCAATGCAACTAGTGATAACATAATATGAATAGACACAATCTTGACAACTGGTGAAAAAATACCATGATAGTCAATATCTTCGATCTAAGAGTACCCTTTTGTGACCAATCTGGATTTGTATATTTCAACCTTACCATCAACGCCTTTCTTCAACTTGAATATCAACTTACATCCAACATTTTTTCTATCTTTGGGGAGTTCAACCGATTCCCATGTCTTGATTTTCTCCAGAGAATCCATTTTTTCTTTCATTGCATCCATCTTCCACTTAGCATTATCAACACAATCAATGGATTCTTGAAAACAAGAAGGTTCTACATCATCAGTAAATAAAGCAAAAAATTTAACAAAGTCGATATACCTCTTAAGAGGGTTTCTCTCCCTTATTAATCTTCTTGGTGTAGGTTGTGGGGTTTCCACAATTTCTTGAATTTCTTCATCTTCTATGACTTCTTTCTCACCATAAACTTCTTTTTGTTTCTTTGAGTCATTGGAAGAATGGTTCTCCAACTGAACTAGTTGTTTTGACAGTACCTATTCTTGTTCGACATTAACTTTTACATTTTCAAATTTAATCAAAGAAGATTCATCAAAAAGTACATCTCTTCCAATGATGATATTGTCGCCAGTAGGACCCTAGAAACTATATCCTTTCATTGCATAATCATATCCAACAAAAATACATTTCTTTGACATAGGGTTTAAATTAGAGTATTGATTTTTAGGAGTAAGTGTATAAGCTTCACAACCAAAGACTTTCAAATTTGAATAATCACAAGGATGACTAGTCCATACCTCTTCTAGAATTTTACAATTTAACACCATTGATGGTGATAAATTTATTAGATAGCTAGCAATGGAAACTGCTTCTACCCACAACTCTTTCCCCAAATTAGTGTTACTGAGCA
Organism: Pseudotsuga menziesii; assembly: GCA_001517045.1. Classification (NCBI taxonomy): domain Eukaryota; kingdom Viridiplantae; phylum Streptophyta; class Pinopsida; order Pinales; family Pinaceae; genus Pseudotsuga; species Pseudotsuga menziesii. The sequence goes on along the minus strand of LPNX010777940.1, from coordinate 35,046 downwards.
TGCTCCTTGGTCTCTCTAGAAAAGTCCTATTCATGCACTCTGCAACGCCAATTTTCTAAGGAGTGTATACATTCGTTTTATGTCTTACGATCCCTTCTTATTTGCAATACTTTTAAAACTCTAAAAAAGTAAACTCACCTCCATTATCCATCCTTAAACACTTGATTGTCCTATCATTTCTTTTTTCCACCATACCTCTAAATTGTTTAAATGTGTTAAACACATCACCTTTCCTTTTTAAGACACAGGCCCAAACTTTTATTGAGAAATCATCTATAAAAAATACATAATACGTTGCTTCCCCATAGGAAATAGTAGGAGAGAGATCCCACAAATTAGAATGAATGTAATCGAGAACACCTTTACTGACATGACTACTTGCTTTGAATTTTTGTCTACACTGCTTTCCAAATATAGAATGTCTACAAAACATCAAATCCATAGTTTTCATATTTGGAAGAAAATTACGATTCATTAATACCTAAATTCATCTCTCACTCATATGACCAAGACGTTGATGCCATAATTGAGTGGATACTGACACCTCTTTAAATACTAATGTTGTATCATTAACTTGAGTTCTTCCAACCAATTTGTAAATATTTCCTATTTTCAGTGCCTTCATGACCACTAAAGCACCCTTAGATATTTTTAGTACTCCACTTCAACCTGTAAACTTATGACCACAAGAATCCAACACTACCAAAGAGATTCAATTTTTATTTAATTCAGGCACATGTCTAACATCTTCTAGTTTTCTTATAACTCCATCAAACATTTTAATTCCAACATTTCCAAACCCAATAATCTTACATGAATGATTATCTCCCAAAATAACTACACCATCATTAAATATTTGATATAAAGCAAACCAACCTTTGTGAGGACATACATGGTGCAAAGAACTAGAATCTAATAGCCATTTGTTGGGCCTCGGGATAGTAGGGCAGAATTCATGTGGAATTCTACCTAAGTAAGAAGAAGGGGTATAAAAGTGTAAGAGGAAGGATCTATGACAGAGGAAGGACCATCAAGGAAGAATGTTGCGACATAAGAAGGAAAGAGAAGAAGAATACAAAGAGAAGGCATTGGACGAGGAAGTTGTGCCAAATGAGTAAGCCATGACAGAAGGATAGAACGAGATACGAGATGACATGGTAGAATATACGCAGAAGCAGGCATGTAGACAGTGTAACGGCAAGAAAATGACATTAAGGCATAACGCTGAGAAAGTGATAGCCCTTAGCGATCGTGGGTACAAGCTCAGCTGGAGCCGACAGAAACCACATACATGAAGGAATCTTTGTAAGTCAAGCCGATAGTGCCTCTTGTTATGTATTACTAGAATAGGAAAGATAACCTGTTGGCTGAAGATAGTAAGTTGGATGGGATAGAGACTGAAGAAGAGTCTGTGATGAGTCTGTTAAAGTCTGTATCGAGTCAGTATTGAGTCTGTAACAAGCATGTATGGGATCTGTATTGAGTTTGTAATAAGGATATAAAAGAAGGAACCCAAGCTATAGTTGGGTTAGATAGATAGCTAGTCGATTTTAGTTGATTTTTCGATACAGTATTTTGACTAACCTCTAGACTTTTGGAAAAGACACTGGAGCTAGAATGGATATAGGAAGTTTTTGGTTAATGACTCTGGATTGCCGAGTGCATCAGAGTAGTGGTTCTACAATTGATTGTGCATACAACTAGAGGAAGTTCAGTCGATCCAGGCCGTGTGCGAATCGCTAGTAGGAGTAGAGTAGAAAGAGAAAGAGAGAAGATCAAAGAGCATGAGAGGGAGGAAAAGTCTATAAAGATAGAAGAGAGAAGATCTTGAACAGATACTGCAGCTTTGTGTGTAGACAAAAGGTGCATCTATTTCCTCATTCCAGATGAAGAGCACCTTGTGGTTTTTTCCCGGATGGGTTTCCACGTTATATGTTGTGTATATGTGTGAATGTTGAGTAGCTTAGTATATGCGTAAATGTTGTGTTGAATGACTAGTTGATTATTGCATTGCAACTGGATAAATGAATGACTGTTGCATTATATTAATGTGTATGCTTATGATGTCTATTCATTGTTAGTTCACTTAAGTCACATAAAGAAGGATTGGATCATGGATTGGTATTGAAATACTGTGCATACAAGTAACCCACCATCCCAGTATTCATTGGAAACCTTGGCATAGATCCAAGGTACTAAAACACCCTCCTGCACCAACTATGGAAGTGTGGTTCTGGTAGTTACCATAAAACTTAGATATCTTAGGTGAGATGACATTTGTGTCGCATGTGATGCCAGTGAAGCTTCGCTTGGTCGGGCCAATATCTTGGGCTTTGTTGTGCTGAGCAGAAGGGATTGAACCTAGGTCTAGGGGTAGAGAGAGGGAATAAAGCCAACAAATGGTTCCGCTGTCAAGACCTTAAAGTGTGTGGTGAGGGATACGTTGTGGCAACCCACCAAACCAAAAATCCAAGACTAGGTGGACTTCACAGAGCTAGAGTTTGCACGAAACGAAAGTGAAGGATCTCGATGGAACCCGACAGAGTAGTTGGGTCGATACATTTATTCAGAAATTTATGATATTTCTTTTCTGAGTTTCCCATCGTGTTGCATGAGTGGTTGTGTAAGCTAGCAACCCAACAAAGGAATTTCCAAGGAGGAGAACCGAAAGAGTGGAGTCCTTTCTTGATTGAGCGACTGAAAAGAGTAAACAACCCTATATAAAGGGTTGTGGATTTTTGGGTATACAATATCCAGGAATGATATATTACTGAGTTCGTTGTTGACACAATAACCTCATACAGTGAGGCAAAGCAAAAAAAAATTCGAGGACCATGCAAAAAATACCTATCCTCTTTAAAGACGTGGATAAAAATGCTTTTATGTGAAAAATGATTTATGCGAATGATAGACTGAATAACAAAGAGTGGCTATGTCTCAACATAACCCTTGAGAGAGATGTTCCCAGGAGATAGTGGAATTGAACTTGAACTAGGATTTTTAAGAAGCAGAAGAAGATTCAAATATGGTAAAAGAAGAAAAACTATGTTAGAATGACGGAGTTGCAGTACAGATTGAGAAGAAGAAGGATACGAGTTTGTGTCATACTTAGACGAGGGATATTGTGTCAAAGAGGAGGAATATCAGTCGATATTAGAAGGTGACGAGGGGTCAGAAGAGTGGACTGAATGTCCAGAACAAGAACATGAGTATAACTCACCTATACTACTAGAGGTAAGATTGTGAGACTTGTCTCCAAGTGATTATGTAAATGCAAGTACTACTAACGCTGTAAATAGAGGAAAAGGAAGTCCAACTAGTCCAAATTTTGTTCCAACCCCACCACCAACAAATACAATGGCTGGAATTGAAATTAATGTCCCAATATTCAATGGAAACGGGTTGGAAGACCCAGATCAACATTGGTTTCTTTGTTACACTGTCTAGAACATATGACAGATCCAGGATGATAATATCAAGAAAGCACAAATGATCATGATATTATGAGGTCGTGCGCTGGACTGGTATATGAAATTCTCAATAGTACCAGTAGAAGTTGTCACAAAGACACTCAATGAGATCCAATTGGGGTTGATAGATGAATTCAAAAAGCTGAAGTCTAAATCACAATGCATTACAGAGATCAAAGAGATTAAGCAACTACAAATAGAATATGTTTGGGACTTTGACCAAATATTAAAGACAATAATGGCCAAAGTGAGTTTCCAAATGTCGAATGTGCAACACAAGGAATTGTTTATTACAACCTTGCTACCACATATCCGAACCTCGTTGATGCAACAGGAACTTGTGTCATAGATAGAGGCCCTTGAAATTGCGATGAAGTTAGAAGCCTCACCAGTTGGAGGCACTGGCTCGGGAATGATGCAAATTCAGTCGCAGCTGGCCAATCTTACGATGCAACTCAAAGGAATTAAAAGAGGAAAGGAAGTTCAGGAGGAACTATGGTGTACAAGATGCAGAACAAAGGGACACCATAAAGATAATTGCTCAGTGCTCATGAAATATGTCGCAGCAGGTGCGCCAAACCCACTAAACACCCAAGGAATGCCTTGGTGTAGAATATGCCAGACTAGAGGTCACAAGTCCGAGGAATTCATGTACTTACATAAAATTTTAAGTACACTCGCTAGTATGTATTGAAAATTTTGTAAGTCAGTAGGTCATGATGAGAAAGACTGCATAGCCCTTCAACTGCTGCAAGAAAAAACAATGGATACCAACTTAATGAAAAATGATGAGAAAATACAAGTTGAACGAGCTCAACCTCAGTATCATCCTGCGCAATATCAACAAAAACAATGTCCTCAACTGCAATACCAGCAGAATCGGTATCCTCAACAACAACAGTACCCTCCGCAAACGGGGGGTGGAAATTTTAGAGGTCCAAGACAACAACCAGGAGGAGGATTTGGTCGAGGAAGATACTTGTCGGGTGTTATAATGCCTAGATTAATTCACCTAATATTTAATTATCAACCGGGGTTGGTAAGCTTAGACTTGATACAAAATATATGCAAAGTTAAAAAGGCTCCTAGGGTGTCGTGGAGATATTTTAATAAACAAAAGATCAAAAGATCCAAAACCGAGTCAAACTCCTAAAATTATATAAATAATTGGACTGGACTAGAATATCAAATTCTAAACAAATATTGAAAATAAAGACATAAACAATAATACTTTTAACTTGGGACACTAACTCATACATAAAGGAAATTATAGCAATTGAACTGACAAATAACCAACTAACTACTCCTTAAGCTGAAGGTTGGGGTAAAAAGACAACTTATCTTATAAAGAATAGAAAACTGAAAAAGCAAGTAGAAAACTTAATAAATATAATAAACAGAAGCAACTAGAAAACTTAATAAAGATATTTAAACTTTATTTTTCAATACATACATAAAAACAAGAATGATTCCTATGATTACAAATAACTTAACTTCCTCTTAAAAATAGTACATCTAACCGTAAACTCTATATGCAAACGAAGATGTAAAACAACAGTAAAACAAAATCAGTATTTAATATTCAAGGAATAAAAACAACCTAATTCATATGTAAAAGGAAAATGATAAAACCTTAATCAATAACTTTAAACAATCAAACTTTAATTGAAATGCATAAATAAAATTACCAACTACAAACATAATCCAAAGATTGACAAAACAAAATTAGAAACAATATGAAAAATGCATAAAAACAGTAAAAACAAAACCAAGGGTTAAATGACAGACTGAACAGTAGGTCTGTAAAGGGTGATTGAATGGCAGACTAGACAGACAGTCCGAATGGCGGTCCACACAGTAAAAATGGTAAAAACTAACCTAAATGAACTAATTCTTCAGTTGAAGTTATGTAGTTATAAACCTAGTGCATGGAATTAATAAACAAACCTATTTAATCAACACATTAACTTCAAACTAACTCTTAAACAAAAAGAAAACATTGCATTGTAAACTAATTAACAAACTGGAAATTAACTTGAACAAACTGGAAATGAACTTAAACACACTAGAAATTATCTTCAACAAATTCATGACAAAAAAATAAATAAGCAAAACTGAATTTAAATGAAAGCAAACTATTCTATATAAATAAATTAATAACAGGAAATAAATAAACAAGACTACAATGAAATGAAAACAAACTATTCTACTTAAACCAATTCATAACTAACCAAAACTAAATTCAAATGGAAATAAACTACTCTACTTGTCCGAAACTAAAAACTAAAAGCAATACTGGAATGAAATGACTAACTAAAAGTAACTAACTAAGAACAAAAGACTGAAAGCAAGTGACTGAAAGTAAAGCTATGCGCGCATCTACTTATTTAATTACTGAAATAAAACTAAACTAATGCAATACAGGAAATAAAATACTTGTTTAACCACTGAAAGAAAACTAAGTTAATACAATATAGGAAATAAAATAGCATATAATGAAAACAAATTGGAAATTAAACTGGATTAACTAAAATAGGAAAGAAAGAACTGAATTAAAACTAAGCTATTGAACCTCTAGTTGATGAGGGGCCCTCTCAATAATCAGGGGTGAAGTTTGCTAACTCCTACTCAAACACAATCTTCAACAACAATGCATACAACTCTTTATTCAACTTCAGAAACATAATTACAGAGCTTATAAAAACTATGACTAACTGACTTCTGACTCTAGCTAACTAACTAAATTTCTCTTCATCCAGAAACTGATATATATAGTTTTACATGAGAGATGAGCAAGTCAACCCTAAAGGTCGACTGTTCTCTAATTTTAGGCAATCTTTAAAGCACATAATTGATTTGCAACCAACGCATGGTATGGCTCTTCATTTAGCGTGATCGTGGCATAATGCGATGAGTCTACTCCTTCTTTAGCGTGAACAGGCTTCTACAGCGTGCTTGATGTGGCGTGATATTCTTCCTTCGCATGGGCAGATCCTCTTCATCGTGGCGTGAATCCCTTCCTTGGCATGATTGATGAGCTGGTGTTGAATGTAGGTCTGCACACAACAACAAGTTTCTGCAACGCGGGTCCCTTATCAAAGCGAGTGTGTAGACTAGTGGTGTTGTGGAGAGAAGGGGCGGCGACACAGTCAGTCTTTTGGAACACAGGCCGTTCTATCCCTTAAATGCACAAGATTATGATAGTTGAGTATTAAAACAGAGGAGGCCGTGAATTAACAGCAAATGTCCATCCCTTTAAATGCGTGGATAAAGAACAGCTAGGTGGCGATCCTTCCAGAGGATGATTTAAATGCATCGGTCCAGCACAGAGATGGTTGGCGTGATGGTGAGATAAGGAGATTATAGGCTGTTTCATGTTTAAATGCCCAAAACTAATTATGGACATCGCGTAGGCTGATAAATGAGTTGAACGACGAGCTAAACAGAACACTGAACTATGAGCTGGATGTATAGTGCGTCGATCTAGGGAACACATGGCAAATGATCAGCGAATCTCGCACGACGGTTGGATGACAGGCTAAACGCCAAGTTGGATCATGAGCTAGACATATGGTGCGAAAGGAAGGCTGAATACATTTTGTTGTTAATTTTTCTAAACAAACTATAAAATCTACAAACAAATATACATATCAAATAATACATTAAATATGATTTAAATAACATAGTTTTGAGTTAATAAAATCATAAAAATGATATTAATAACCACAACTATAATAACATCAAATTTGTTCTTACCTTGTGCCGAAATAACGATCTGTATGACATAAAACATACTAAAGGGAATAAAATATGTGTTTAAATGTGTTATTTAATTGCCCAAAATGATAATAAAATGAGGCTCAACCATACCAAGCCATATGTTATAATTGTGGGCAGCTAGGACATTTTAACCAATATTGTCAAAGTCCTGCGAAAAATTGTACATATTGTAAAGCATTTGATCACACTGTCGAACAGTGTCCGCAGCTTTTTCCGAAATGGCATGCTAGAACTATCATTAACCCCAATCCGTGTAGAATCCGAATCCGAACCCCAATCCAAATATTCAAATGATTTCTGTCGAACCAAGATAACCCAACATTGTTGTAGTCACAAGAGGAGGTGTTGCAACGGGAGTAGACCAAAATACACTTCAAGGACAACCGCAAGTAAGACATGCGACACAAAATAAAGCTCTGCTAGATGTACTATAAGAGAAAGAAGTCTTCTTGAAGGTGCGACAAGACTTTGTTGATACCAATCAGTCATCGATATCTGGACAAGTTAGAGCTATGCCCGAATGATTTGAACAACTAATCAGGAAGCTGCCAATGAAAAATGTTAGTAATCTTAAAGAATTTTTCAAAATTTGTTTAGCACTAATCCATGGTAAAAATGTTGTTGTAGAGCTGACAACACTCATAGAAGAGATCATAGAAGACTTGCAACCTGAAAAAAGAGTTAATCACATCGGGAGGAAAGTGAAGGCAAGTCAAGAACTGCAAATGATTGCGTAAATAGGAGATTACGATATGGACTATATCATATTAGACTTGGGCTTGAATGTCAATATATTGACAAGACAGACATGGGAGAGCATGAATAAGCCACAACTAGACTGGTCTCCTATTCATCTAAGGCTTGCAAATCAGTCGAAGGTGCTACCAATCGGTAGGTTGACCCAAGTACTTGTGGAAGTCGAAGGCTTAAGATTATATGCTGACTTCGAAGTTATTAACATTGTCGATGACACAAAACCATATCCTGCACTTCAAGGAATTGATTAGGAAATAGAAAACCAAACTATTATAAACTTCAAGAAAATGATCTTGTCTTTCGAAGATTTTGAAATAAGAGTGGTTGTGCCCATTGATCCACGTGAAGGACAATGATATGTCGATCTTGTGGACAGGGAAGGGCAAGACAATTATCTGGACCAACTGTACAACATCATTTCTTCGAAGGAAGACTATACTAACCCAACAGTTGATGGAAACATGAGTTGGGGGAGTGTAAGCTCATGTACGTCTAACTCAGGCGATGCTCTGGAAAATTGGATGAACAGGTTGCATGAAGTCTCCATGCGCAGATGTGTGAGTCACAAGAGTTGTTGGAAGGGTAGGAGCCGAAGCAAGCGCGCTGCCTACATATGAAGGATTGCCTAATCTTGCATCTTTTTTGGAAGAATTTGAAGAAAAGGTCACAGAATCACAACGATTGTCTGCTTTGGAATATGTGTTGAAATCTACGCCCACTAGATGGTGGGGTACACACAAACAATCTATCTCTAAATGGCCACAATGTAGGAGACTAATGGAGATTAGGTTTGGGGAGGAGATCAATTATTCTGATCAAAAGTACACAGGACTAACAGATCCCGTGAAACATATTGAGCACTGTCATGGGATTTGGCAAGAATATCTGTGACAATAATGGGTTCACCGATTCATCCACACTTTGGAAATGGTCCCAAGAATTTGGTACACCTCAAAAGAGTGGCGACGAGGAACCATTGAATGGGAAAGTTTAGCTCTAAGCTTTACCCAGATATTTGAATTTGAAAGTGAACACCCAATAGTGGATGCTATGTTAAAATTCATTAAAGAGAAGATCTTTGAATAAATACCAGTTGCAGACACGAAATTTCATTAATGAAGCATGACCATGCATAATTGGATGCAGTGCTATAATATCATGGAAAATCTGAGCGATAATGACCCATCTCCCATAATCTCCGGGTGTCAGAAGGAAAGTGCAAACTGGAAAGAATTCGCATGTATGAAAATCCATAATACCCTAGCCGATATGACATAAAAAAGAGAGAGCCAAGTCACAAGCAGTGCAATAGAAATTAAGTAATTAAGTAAAGTACTGGCAGCGTATTTGTCAGTCATTAATCTGGAAATCTCAATAGAATCGAGCAGCATACCTTGGATACATGTCCACCATAAATAAAAATAAGCGTTTTTATAGATGCCAGCTAAGTGACAGTGTGCCAAATTTTTTTCCTTAAATAACCCACATTGCCACCTTGAGCCGTTCGAATGAGGGAGTACTTTCTAACTACAGACTGCTCATGTGAAAGAAAACTATCAAGAAGCCATTGTTTCATAACATTCCTTGTTACCATATCCACTTCATTGTGCCTAGAACCAGAAGGAGCGCGTATTATAGGTAACCCAATGAGCAGAAACCAATTTATCTCCATTACGATATTAAGTGTTAACTCCCTTGTGAGACCTGTATCCACTACTCCCATGTAGCATGGTATAGGACATAGAACCCCACGAAGCCAGCCTTGGCCAACTATTAGCCAAGTTCCACTACGATCTTTGGAAATACGTAGAATGCAGGAACACAAATTGCAACCAACTCCAAAAGGGAAGCAACTGATGAAGATGACAAGGAAGGAAAAAGATCCAACAACACCACCAAGACAGGAAGAGTAAAAGGACTTCGAAACCAGGAATTTATTGCCACCTTACATTCTACCAAGGAGGATGGATGCGCCACCAGTTACCATCCTTTCTAAGGGCCATACTACATTGGTAGCACGTAAGAAACCGAAAGGTATGAAAGTACTGCATGATATCCTGCATCAACTGGAAAAGATGCCATTTCAAGATTTCGACACCAGTAAAATTAGAGACTTGGACAGGAAGAATTATATGAAATTGTTCCCAGAGACGTCGAAATTACGAAGGAGGTTTGTTCCAATGCAATGGGAAAACGAACTTGAACATTCGGGACTACTGTCACTTCTCTTCATGCCACAGTTTGGCCGGACCAAAGAGGTGAGCATTTATGTAAAACAATTGCTGTAGTCTTTCACATAGGGTTCCTTTGGTTAGAAAATTCACATTCGATTGATGTTTCTCTCATCTCAGTAATCATAGGACTGCCAAGAGCTAGGTGGGACCCAATAGAAACCTTTGAAGAGCGCAAGCACCCAACCAATATTTATTAATATGTCACAGTAATCTAGGGACTAAACACAAGTCTCATCAAAGATTAATAACAATAAGGCATGAAAATGGTGTAATTGTGCTACAAAATGAGTAGTCGCTTTGTATATTCACACAAAGAATGAATAATACAATACAAGATCATGCTGCAAGAATGAATTACAAAGCAATTCGAATTCCCAAGGAGTTCATTCAAATTGAATGAGTGATTCTAGCTAAACTGAATGTAAGCCATAGTCAACGCTCCAGTTAACCACTGATCAAAACCCTAATTGACTCAACTGAGCCCTAACTGAAGTCGGAGTGCAATAAATGACTGAGTCTAACTGAAAGTAGGTTAGACATATGTCACAACAAGCCAACCAACAAGTGGTAGTGCTTCAATGACTCCAATGAACCCCATTGAGGTTAACTGAAGTGTAACTGAACATCAGAAGTGGTTGGAGGCGCCTCTGTTGAATCTAGTTCATTAAATAATCAATTTAATGAAGGAGGGTGCCTTCACTACTCTGTTTAATTGATTGTAACTATCAATTATCAATATGGGGCATTAATGACACTCAGGTCACCCCCCGAGTGCTCCAGTTAGCCTCCCCGAATGTAGGAGAAGGCTAAGTTAGCCTCCTTGACTGAAGGTAGGAGTGGGTGTGATTTAGTTGATGTCATCTAGTGCTCCTCTAATGTCAATAAAGTCAATAATACTTAGGATAGTGGTTTAACTAGGCCAAATTGACCAAAAAGAGTGTGGATGGTGGTAAATGTCTCCAACACCCCCCCTTAAGCTATACTTAGGAGGAGTAGAAAACATAAAATGCATAAAAATGCTAGGGCCCTAGAAACTAAGGCCATAGGTCACCCTATACAATTCTAAAACTGAAACAATGCTCAAAAACAAACTAAGTGAGGAAAAGAGGGAAAACCCAATGGGAAAACCCCCCCTCACGCTGAACACGGAAAGTAGTCTGATCACCCTGATGAACTCACCCCCAACAGTGAATGGAGGTAAGTGAAATTATTTTCTGAAAATATCTTGGTGAAGATGTCTATAATCTGCTCATAAGTCAGGTAGTATTGTAGAATGATGGTCCTATCATGCATTAGCTCCCTGATATAGTGCATGTGGATCTCTACATGCTTGGTCCTCTTCCTGGTAACTGGATCTATGGATATCTTAATAGCACTTTGATTGTCACAAAAGAGGATAGTGGACAAAGTACTACCAAGATCAAACTCTGAAAGAATTCCTTGCATCCAAACTGCTTGGATGCAAGCATTCACCGCTCCTCGATACTCGACCTCTACTGAAGATAATGCTATGACAAACTGATTTTTGCTAGACCAGAAAATGGGGCCACCATCAAACATGAATACATATCTAGAAGTAGACTTTCGATCAATAGAATCACCTACCCAATCGGAATCTATGTATCCAACCAGCTCTAGCTCGAAGTCTGCAACATAGTGAATGCCTAGGTCCTGGTTCCCTGAATATACTGGAGGATCCTCTTGGATACCTTCCAATGAAGATTATGAGGCTACTGCATGTATCTTGATAAAGCATTCACAACATAATAGATATCAGGCTGAGAATGTGTCAAGTACAACAAGCTACCAATCAACTGTCAATAAATAGTGCAGTCCATGGGAGGTGTGCTTTTTCCTTCTTCAAGGTTAATCCTTGAAAGGAAAGGGTTTGGTGCAGGCCTACATTTAGCCATGTTAAACTTGACTAATAGTTCTGATATGTATTTTGACTGAGTGACCATTATCCCATCAGAATTTTGCTCGATTTCGAGCCCCAAAAATTGTTTTAGGAGCCCCAAATCACTCATTTCAAAGGCATTGTGGAGAGCAGTTTTGATGGCTGAAATAGAAGCAACTGTGCTACCTGTGATCAATAAATCATCAACATATAAAACAATAATAATCAAATGACCATCAAACTGCTGTAAATACACATTTGGATCTGATCTACACCTTTGGAAGTTTTGCGAGAGAAGGAATGCATCCATTTTGGAATACCACTCTCTTGAGGCATGTTTTAACCCGTATAGTGACTTCTTTAGATTGCAAACCAAAGATGGATCAAAGATGTAGCCCTCAGGATAATTCATGTATATCTCCTCATGAAGATCTCCATGTAGAAAGGTTGACTTAATATCCATATGATGCATTTTCCAATTGCCAAAACTAGGCGGATGGAGTCCATTTTTGCAATCGATGCAAAGGTCTCATGGTAGTCCACACCTGTAATGTCCTCTTTTCCTAGGCATTGAGGACCAACCCGCTAACCTATGTGATTCCTGTGGGTTCGAGTGGGTACTGACAGTAAGGGAATCAACTGAAGATTGATGCCATCTATAAAAGATCTAGGGCATTAATATTATATCACCATTGGGTCAAAGAGGGCCATCAGAGCCAAAGGCCACCTGCATGCATGACATTTGAGCATTATTTAATGATGCACGCACCCGATTAAGTCTCCATGCGCATGCATGCAAGTCAACTGCAAATTAGAAGTTAAACTAACCTAATTAGGTCAAAAGTTAGGGTTTTCGCAGTTGAAAGTTATAAAAGAAAGATAAAGTTAATGGAGAAGATACTTATGTGATAATTGATTTGTGGAGTCGAATTAGAGAGCTCGGCGAGCTAAGTTGGGGTTGAGCACATGCTCAGCTAAGTGGTGTATTTCGACAGCGAAATCTATCTGCCCTAGTTCATCATTAGGTTGGATCATACAACTTCAACACTAGTTCTTCATCAGGTTACATTCAGCAGGGTTCCGAACTTCTGCAGGCTTCTTCCATCATCATCAGAGGGGTATTGTAACCCTAGTGCACATCATCCTGGCTCCCAGCAGCAGCGTATTTATTTGATCTATATACTGGTATGTACATGCATTGATTTCTCCTATTTTATAGCATCTCCGTAATTTTTTTAGGGCACATATTTGCATGCAACTGTATGCATGCAAAGTTCGGGGTTTACTTTCCTATGTGATTCTATAGCATACCCATAAACAGGAAAATATCAGTTTGGAATATTACATTGGTATCAGAGTTGGTTTTCCTACCAGCCTGAGTGGGAATCTATTGAGGGTTTCCATTTCATATCTACATTTAAGTTTGATGGTTAGAGTCATTGAGGGACATCTAGGCCTCGTGGCATTCATTTTTCTTCAATTCATAATCCCTAACCACAATTTGAAATACTGGCATTTGTCCTTCTGAACGAGAATTCGACAAGAAAAGTGTTGGATGCCTCGCTTGAATATATTTACTTCTTTGAGGGTTTGTAAGGTCGTCAGGGAAATTATTTTGGACCTTTTGGGAAGACTTTGAACAAATTTTCCCCAGAAAATATCGTCGTCTCGGGTGCCAGAGGTGCAGGTTGGCGGTGGCGTTTATGCTTTCTCCTTTACGTGAAGGGGTGGAACTCCACAGAGACATTATTTCGGCCTGTTTTTGAGTTGTAGTGGTTTGATTGCAAGGCAGGAGAAAAATATTTTCAAAGATTTGACACACTTCAGAAGTGGAGTCAATATTTTTCAGTGGCAGCGTCCTGTATCTTGGACTATTCGGAAGTTGAAGAAGATTCTAAAGGTGACTCAGTGTGCATCTTGAACTCTTCAAGCCAGCGGGTGACATTGTCAAAAGTAAGCCTACGACTCTTTTCATACATACGATTATGCCCACCATGTTGTAAGTGAATGCACATGAATTCTTGGGTTGGAGGGAACTCTAGAAGGAGTGGAGTACCAGGGAAAGTTGATTCAAGTTGCAGCGTTCCCAATAGGCATTGACTTAGAGAGGTTTACAAAATCACTTGAGTTACCTGAAGTCAAGGCACACATCATATTATTAGAAGAAACATTTGTTGGTCGAAAGATCAAAATCTTACAAGCCAAGTTCATGAGATTGTGGGACGCATAAATGGACAATTTGGGAATCTGATCTCTGTTCCAATCCATCACTTGGATCCATCGCTTGATTTTCATGAACTTTGTGCACCTTATGCTATTACAGCGGGATTTTTTTGACAGATGTGGCACTTGCAACGTCTTTGCATGATGGGATGAATCTCGTAAGTTATGAAGTTATAGCTTGTCAGAATTCTAAGAAAGGAGTGTTGATCCTTAGCGAGTTGCTGGGGATGCACAGTCTCTCACTTGCTGGAGCCGTCATTTTTGGGAAGAAACCGAGCCCTTATTGAGCCGTCAACCACATTGGCAGATGTGGACAGTAAGAACCCAACCTTTTTGTAGCACGAGCTTAAAACTCTAAAATTTCTTTGTAGGTACGCTGCAATTTTTCACTGTTTTCATTTATTTCTTGGGTTCAGCTTCATAATCACCAAATTGGACTTGCAAGCACACAAAAATTAAGCTCGTCGAAATCAGTTACTAGTTCATGAGGAGGTCCAATCAAACTTAAACCAGATTTATTTATTTGGTCTCTAAAGAAACGCAACTTCTGAGTCATCTATGCACATCATTTAACCTGATTATCATAGGCGTGGAGGAAGAAAAGTGTGTTGAGTGCACCTAGAAGATAAAATCGCAATCCCTTTTGAAGAACTGATTTCATGATCCATATATTCCAGGCCTGATTTCTCCTTATATTGTTGTTGTTATTCATATAAAGTGGATTCTTGCCAACTGTGGGAGTGCAAAAATTATAAATGAATGTAGGAGACCCATACAACATTACTCACAGGAGACAGAGGTATAGAGACAGAGCAGAGAAGTTAGAGGACATAGATTTGGGGAATAGAGAGTATCAATTTGAAAAAGGAAAAGAAACAATGGCCGATGATGATAAAATAGCTTTCAATAGTCACATATCAGCCATAAAAGAACTCACCATTGGGAAAAAAAAAATGATGAGCACCTTCAGGCAAATGACTGAGAAGAATGGGCCCATTCCACACAGTCCCTTATTACCCAACACTGATAGGATATCCACCAGCAGTAGTAGGGAGTACTTATATGCCAACATATAGAGCCATCCCCATATACACAAGCCTTTTCCGACCTACCATGCCTCAATTCTTAGACAATCCAACTGTAGTGCCTCTAGCACAAGCACAACCAGAAGAACCCATGAGTGCCTATTTGAGAGAATATAGAGCTTTAGGAGAGGACTTCCATTCAGCCATGACCTTCACTGACTTTTGCCACTTTAAAAGTAAGAACAAACCCAAAGCTTACAATAGGCCATTTACCCATAACTATGAGTTACAACGCACCATAGGGAAACTGACTATCCCTACCTTTGAGGGCACTCGGGGTGGCCCAACCAGGACTTGGGTACAAAAGTTGGATGCATACTTCCAGCTCAACCCCATTATTGAGACAGATGCCATTAAATTGGCTACTTTGCATTTGGACGGAGAAGCACATGAGTGGTGGTATCATGGGTTAGTGACACTGGGTCACAACACCATCAAATCATACCCAGATTTTACACAGAGGCTCATTGAGCGGTTTGATCGGAAGGATCATAAGGTACACTTTAGAAAGCTAGCACAACTCAAGCAGATAGGTAGTGCAGATACATTTATTTCAGAGTTTCAGAGGATAGCAGTCATGGTGACAGATATATCAGAGAGCAGGTTGATTATGTTGTTCACTGGGGCTCTCACTGAACCCTTACGGGGATGGGTCAAGTCTTATAGGCCCACCACCCTAGCAGATGCCATTAGACGGACTAGAGATTTATGGGATGTAGTACCCACGATTAGGCTTCCTCCCAAAACCAATTCCCCTATTGAAGATGAAGAGAGGAAACCCGACCAGAAAGAATGGATGGAAAATAATACCCGACAGGACCTTAGAAGAAAAAAGTTATGTTTGACTTGCCAGAAACCATGGGTACCAGGTCACAGATGTTCAAGGAAGGGAAATGCTTACTACATAGAGGCCTATTCTGACAATGGGGAGGATGATGATTATCCAGATCAGGAGCAGAGAGAGACACCAGAGACAGTTAGGGAGTTGCCGCCCTCAGTAGGTACCATTGCTACCATGACAGGGGTTCCTAGTTTCCACACTCTCTGAATCAGAGGTACAGTACAGGGCCACAGAATGGGATTGCTGATAGATGGTGGGGCATCCCACAACTTTATTGATGTTGCATGGGTTAAAAGGAGAGACATTCAGACTGAGAGTTTTGATGGGTTTTCAGTAGCTGCAGCAAGTCACACCATGGAGTGTAGTTAGAGGATTCGTCAATTAACAGTAACACTTGGGAATTATACGGTGATGGATACATTCTATGTGGTGGATGTACTTGACATGAAGGTGGTATTAGAATTTTAGTGGATGTATTCCCTAGGGAAGTATTCCAAAAACTACCAGACCATGGAGATGGATTTCACAAGAGCAAAGGGACAGAAGGTAGTGTTGAGAGGGATGACTACCTACCCTCCCACGCCAGTGACATCACATAGGATGGAGGCAGTACTCTGACAGGGGGATATTGAGGGAGTAGCAGAGTGTTTTGTTACCTTCAGGAAACCACTAGATAAGGCCACACAACATCCAACAGTATTCAGAGACCGTCCAGCAGGTCGACCTCTAGATAGGGGATTTGAGAGCTGCCCCCCCCCTTGATGATGAGGGGCAATTGATTCTGATTCTGGAGTGCATCTTAGAGGTGCGAGAGAGAAAACTGAGGAATAAAATCATCAGAGACTACTTGGTTCAATGGAAAGATCTGGCTATAGAGGAGGCCACTTGGGAGACAGAATAGGTATTACAGCACCCAGCTTTACAGTTGCTTGCTTGAGAACAAGCAAATTCGAGTGGAGAGGACTGTAATGTCCTCTTTTTCCTAGGCATTGAGGACCAACCTGCTAACATATGTGATTCCTTGGGTTCGAGCAGGTACTGATAGTCAGGGAATTAGCTAAAGATTGATGCCATCTGTAGAAGATCTAGGGCATCAAAATTATATCACCATTGGGTCAAAGAGGGCCACTAGAGCCAAAGGCCACTTGCATGCATGACACTTGAGCATTATTTAATGATGCATGCACCCGATTAAGTCTCCATGCGCATGCATGCAAGTCAACTGCAAATTAGAAGTTAAACTGACCTAATTAGGTCAAAAGTTAGGGTTTTCGTAGTTGAAAGTTATAAAATAAAGATAAAGCGAATGGAGAAGATACTTATGTGATAATTGATTTGTGGAGTCGAATTAGAGATCTTGGTGAGCTAACTTGGGGTTGAGCGCATGCTCAGCTAATTGGTGTATTTCAGCAACAAAATCTATCTGCCCTAGTTCATCATCACGTTGGATCATACAGGTTCAGCACTAGTTCTTCATCAGGTTACTTTCAGCAGGGTTCAAAACTTCTGCAGGCTTCTTCCATCATCATTAGAGGGGTATTGTAACCCTAGTGCACATCATCCAGGCTCGCAGCAGCAGCGTATTTATTTGATCTATATATTGATATGTACATGCATTGATTTCTCCTATTTTATAGCATCTCCATATTTTTTCCTAGGGCACATATTTGCATGCAACTGCATGCATGCAAAGTTCGGGGTTTGCTTTCCTATTTGATTCTACAGTATACCCATAAACAGGAAAATACCAGTTTGGAATATTACAACACCTTGGACCTAAGAGAAACCTTTTGCCACCAGCCTTGCCTTATATTTGTAGGTTCTTCCATCAACAAAAACCTTATACTGAAACACCCACTTGCATTGAACCAATTTCCTTCCTAGAGGAAGAGAAACTAGCTCCTAAGTAGTGTTTTTCTGAAGAGAATTCATCTCTTCATTCATGGCAACTTGCCATCTCGGATCCTTCCGAGCATAGTAGTAGGATTTTGGGTCTGAACTAATCATCAAATATCAAGTTTCGGATAGCAAATTATCAGGACAAGAGAGTGCAATACCTGCTATTTGGAAATCAGACCAGGTTCTCCTTGGATCATCCAAATTTCCAATGTTATCTCCTGCGGAGGAGAGTGTTTGTCGGGCCCATATGGGAAGAGGATTTTGCACTTCAGGTTCTGATTCAGCATCTAATGTTTGCTGCACATTGATATAAGAAATCAGAGGATGCAAATCAGGGTCATCACCCCCAATTTCATCATCCAAATTTCAGTAGACTAGGAAGGAAAATCAGCAGTTTTCTCCTTCACTAGTTCCACCTCCTGAAGAGGCTCATCGAACTTGACACTCCTTTCGATGATGATCTGTTTTGTTTTGATATCTAGCAGCTTGAAACCTTTTGATTCATCAGGATACCCAATAAATAGAGATTTGATGCTTTGTGGTTGCAAAGCCCTTCTTTTATCAAGTGGAATCCGGGCCCATGCATGGACTTAAACACCCGTAGGTTCGACACATCCGGCTTGAGTCCAAAGTATGCTTCGAAAGGGGTCTTCCCTTTCACGGATGAGTGTGGCACTTTGTTCTGAATATATGCTGCAGCATGCATGGCTTCAGCCCACAAATTTGCAGCCATCTTCTTTGATTCCAACATACAGGTGGTCATCTCCTTGAGAGACCGATTCTTCCTTTCCGCTACACCATTCTGTTGGGGAGTGTAGGGAATTGAATGTTGGACTTGAATACCACTTTGGTAGCATATGTGCAGCAACTCATTACTGGCATACTCCCTGCTATTATCAGATCTCAAGCCCAGAAGCATTCTCGATTAAGGCCTTCAGTTCAACGATTTTTTCACATACTTCAGACTTCTTTTTGAGAAAGAAGACCCATGTGTACCTTGAAAAATCATCAATAAAAGTCAGAAGATACCTTGATCCATTCATGGATGTGACATGCATCAGACCGCTGATATTAGAATGTATGAGCTCCAATATGCATGTAGCTCGGTTTGCCTTCCCACGATCGTACTTGTGCTCAGGGTGTTTTCCAACCACACAACCCTTGCAAATTCCAGTAGTTGCCTTGATGACTGGGAGGCCTTCAACCATGGAGTTTTTCTGTAATTGCTACAAATATTTGAAATTTAGATGGCCAAACCTTTCATGCCACAGCCTACTAACTTCATTTCCATGAGTTAGCAATGCGGTGGGCTTTGCATCCGCCACAAAGTGGGATAACTCATAGGCTTTTGCATGATGGTTTGCAAGGCCTTTAGCAATGAATTTCCCGGATGCAAGTTCCGTTATCTCAATATCATTTGGGTTGAAAGAAACTCTCTTAGGCACTCTTGTATGTGTCATCTGATAGACACTAAGGAGATTTGATGCCAAAGACAGTACATACAAAACATTTGAAAAATAGCCATTCTCAAGATCAACCGTACCTTGTCCTTCTGAAATTATGGTGGAGTCATCTCCCATGTGGATGGGGATGGATTTGTCGGTCTCCAAGGATGAAAAGGAGTATCTTTCATCCATCATGTGGCTTGAAGCTCCATAATCAAGCAAGAGTGCTTTGGACTTCGAAGTGCTTGCCATGAGGGCATGACCTTTTTCATGCTGTGGTTCCCGATCTTGCTGATCTCTCCTCCGAAATCTTTCCAGAAGATTGATGTGATTTCTCTCAAGGAGAGAGGTAGCTTCATGAAGCTTTTTCTTCATGCAGGCATGTTCAGGGTGGAAGCCCTTCCCGCAGTATGAACACTTGACTTTTTCCTTTCCATGATGCCCTTTTCCTTTGTTCTTCTTTGAGCCGGAAGACTCATCATGCTACTGGTTTTCAACTTTAGGCTTAGGAGCTTCGAATTTAGTTTTTGGGTTCTTTTGCTGCTTTCCTTTACCCTTCAGATTTTTGGGCCCCGAGACATGAAGGGCTTGATCACATGAGGATTTGATGATCCCCATATGGACAAGCTTATCATGTTCACTTGTTAGGGACTCAATGAAGGCATTGAGTGTAGGCATCTTCCATCCAGGGGTTGTTAGCTTCCCTGCACGGAATGTAGAGACAAAAACTGAATAATCAACTCCAAGTTTGGAGAGTATGGCGAGGATGAGCTAATCATCCTCTTTCTCCACTTAGCATTGCTTCAATAGTAAGACAATGTGCTTGAACTTTGTGAAAAATTCATTCAAGGTCTCGAAATTGAAGGCTTGGAGAGACATCAATTCATTTTTGAGCCAGTAAACTCTCAAATCATCCTGCTTTCCATACAGGGCTTCCAATTTGTCCCAAATTTATTTTGGAGTCTTCAATCCCGAAAGATGGAAAAGAAGATCCCAGGAAACAGAGAGGCACAAGAATCTGAATGCTTCATCCTTCTTGTTCAAGAATCTAGATTTGTCTATTGCAGAACTAGGCTCTTCTTCAGTGTCCATGGTGACCCTATAGAGTCCTCTGGAGCATAGCTGGATCTCCATGTATCCTTTCCATGAGTGGAAATTGAACGGAGTCAAGAGATCTATGGAAGAAGCCATATGAATATGCTGGAGCGAATGATTTCACCTATCAAAAACCTGAAAATCACAACAAAAAGGGCAATGTAAATCGGACAGCTTGCACATTTTAGGCTTTCATCACACCCAACATAGTCAATCAAGCAAGCTTGATCAACAAGTTCTTTACTTGGGGTATTAAATGGTAAGCCTTGGCTTCTGGTGCAGTGCTGGATTTTTAAGCTATTGCTCAATTTTCATGCAAGATCTGTCAAAACCTTGTTTTTGAGAGATCTGAGCTTCGTCCCGCTGTGAGCTCTGATACCATATTAATCTATCACAGTAATCTAGGGACTAAACACAAGTCTCATCAAAGATTAATAACAATAAGGCATGAAAATGGTGTAGTTGTGCTACAAAATGAGTAGTTGCTCTGTATATTCACACAAAGAATGAGTAATACAATACAAGATCATGCTGCAAGCATGAATGACAAAGCAATTCGAATTCCCAAGGAGGTCATTCAAATTGAATAAGTGAGTCTAGTTTAACTGAATGTAAGCCATAGTCAACACTCCAGTTAACCACTGATCAAAAACCTAATTGACTCAACTGAGCCCTAACTAAAGTCGGAGTGTAATAAATTACTGAGTCTAACTGAAAGTAGGTCAGACATATGTCACATCAAGCCAACCAACAAGTGGTAGCGCCTCAATAACTCCAATGAACCCCGATGAGGTTAACTGAAGTGTAACTGAACATCAGAAGTGGTTGGAGGTGCCTCTGTTGACTCCAGTTCATTAAATAATCAATAAATAATCAATTTAATGAATGAGGGTGCCTTCACTGCTCTATTTAACTAATTGTAACCATCAGTTAGCAATATGGGGCATTAATGACACTCAGATCACCCCCCGAGTGCTCCAGTTAGCCTCCCCGAATGTAGGAGAAGGCTAAGTTAGCCTCCGTGACTGAAGGTAGGCATGGGTGTGATCTAGCTGATGTCATCTAGTGCTCCTCTGATGTTAATTAAGTCAATAATAATTAGGATAGTGGTTTAACTAGGACAAATTGACCAAAAAGAGTGTGTATGGTGGTAAATGTCTCCAACAATATTGCACAGGTCAAGGAAAAGTATGGCCTGGTCAACTCTAGCAAAGAATTACTAATATCATCCATCAATGACCTTGCTACTCGTATGACAGCCACGATATCAACACACAAATTGTTGTGTGTCTTGAGACTAAAGCAATGTACTGCAAGAATAGTAATGTTGGCTACACTCTGTGCAAAAGGAGTTCAAATCAATTTCTCTCACTTCTTGCTTAACGAGCTATTACAGGATGTCGCTTCAGCACAGGAAGAAGGTACTCCTTTCCATTATGCTTGGTTATTAATTTTGATCTCATTTACTATGTGGTATGAGCCCACAGATTATCAACCGATAGACTTACCTGTCCCCTGTAGAGGAGCAAGATACCATAACTTAAGGTTCTCACCTGACAAAGCCTAACAACTGAGTAGCAACACTGAATTCTTTGTCCACACTAAAGCCTTAAGGACCATGTTAAAGCAGCAGGTAAGGCTTAATGAAACCACTATGTTCAACTTTCAACATAATGTTAATTTCAATTAGGACCACACTATGTATACATCCAACCACACTGAGACCCCTGAGCATAGTGGTTGCCAACACAAAATGTGCTCATAGAGGAAGATCTAGATACCATTATCAATGATTGGCCAGAAGAGTGGAAACATGAGGGATCACCACCTTTGGGAGAGAAGAATAACCAACAAACAAATGCCACAATCCTAGGTCAAGCTCATCCCAATCAGCCTCAGAATGACCCACCACTTGAGCAACAATAGAAGGATGCGCAGAACGACGAAGCACAAAGAGAACCACCGCACAATAAACAAAAGGCTAACAAATAAGCCAATACTTCTCGTATGAACGACGAGGAAGTCGAAGCCTTAGAAGAGGCCCTACAAAAAGCTGCACAGGCACGGTTCGATGACCTTGGACGACAGTAGAATCAATTCACTAATACCATCACAGATAGGCTAAATGATCTAGGAAGAACAATCGAAGCAATCAAACTTGCAATAGAGCATGTGCCGCAGGTACCTCCACCACAAGTACCCCCGCCATAGGTACTCTCACTGCAGGATGCACCTGGTGCATCGAAAGCACAGGAAACTCTGCAACCCAGAGAAGATCACCCCAACAAAGTACAACTAGGCAGAGATGTGCTGGAATTCAAAACCATGGACATTAGCGAGGTGGACAAAACTGCTAGCGAGATATTTTTAGATTTCTCAAAAATGCAAGTGAAGGATGTGTATGCTTTGCAAAGAGAAGCACTAACCGATTTTCGAGTTACAGAAAATTCCCTTGAAAGGCAAGTGAAACACTTGGCAAAAACTATCAGCAAAATCAAGGCCAAACTGCTAAGAACCACACAAGAAGCAAGGAAGGAAGAAGTATGTAAACAAAAGTTCAAACATGTCATTAATCTTGTTTGTTTGAATCTAGATGATGTTGAAATAGCACAAGATATGCCATCTGAAGACAAGCTCCTCTAGCTAGGCAAGATAGCGGTGAACCTTAAGAAAAAAGTAATTTAGTTAGAAGAGAAAAGGAGACCCAACACACCCCTAGAAGTGTTGGCACACAGAAGAGACGCAGCCACTCAGGCTACGAACGGAATAGAATATGCCAAGCAAACCCGTGCTAAGGTTGTGGACCACATCTCCCAGACTTGGGAAGCTCTCATGGATGGCAAGCAATCACATAGGATTGCAAGTGAGCTCATTGCATTTGAAGCAAATATAATGCAGATAATAAATGAGATAAAATAGCTGCCCTTGGAGCAGAAAAAGGTCAAGGAAACCAATATGTAGAGATTACAACAACAAATGATTATGTTGCGTACCTAGTAGCAGCAGCACAAAGAAAAGGTAGAGGAATTGCAAGCAGAATCAGAAATAGTTACTAATTTAATTCAGCCTGTACACCAGAAGGTGCGCGAGGTAGTGACATCTATAGAAAGAGTCATGTTGGAGCATGTCTGTTCCGACCTGGTGGAGCACATGCAGAAAATAGAAGAAGAAGTGCGCGCATAAAAAGAAAAGTTGCTGAAAATCGTGGAGAATTTTTAGACCAAAATCAGCGTAAGTCAGACCATGGAGGAATAGTTTGCGTGGTTCGAGACGAGCCACAGGTGAGTGTTGGGGGCCTATTGGGCCTCGAGATAGTAGGGAAAAATTCACGTGGAATTCTGCCTAAGTAAGAAGAAGGGGTATAAAAGAGTAAGAGGAAGGAGCTATGATAGAGGAAGGAGCATCAAGGAAGGATGATGCGACAGAAGAAGGAAATAAAAGAAGAATACAAAGAGAAGAAGCAGGACGAGGAAGTTGTGCTCGATGAGTAAGCCATGACAGTAGGATAGAACAATATATGAGATGAAATGGTAGAATTTCCACAAAAGCAGGCGTGTAGACATTGTAATGGTAGGAAAGTGACAATAAGTCATAACACTAAGAAAGTGACACCCCTTAGCGACTGTGGGTACGAGCTTGGCTAGAGCTGGCGGAAACCACATGCGTGAAAGAATCTTTGTAAGTAAGGCCGATAATGCCTTTTTTTATGTATTACTAGAATAGGAAAGACAACCTGTTGGTTGAAGATAGTAAGTCAGCTAGGATATCGACTGAAGAAGAGTCTGTAATGAGTCTATTAGAATGTGTATCGAGTCAGTATTGAGTATGTAACAAGCATGTATGGGATCTGTATTGAGTCTGTAATAAAGATATAAAAGAAGGAACCCAAGCTATAGTTGGGTTATACAGATAGCTAGTCGGTTTTTGTTGATTTGTCGATGCAATATTTTGAGTAACCTATAGACTCTTGGAAAAGACGCTTGAGCTAGATTAGAGATGGTTAATGACTTTGGATCGTTGAGTGCATCAGAGTAGTGGTTTTGCAGCTGACTGCGCAGACAAATAGAGGAGGTTGAGTTGATCTAGGCTGTGTGGGAATCGCTACTAGGAGTAGAGTAGAAAGAGAAAGAGAGAATATCAGAGACCATGAGCGGGAGGAAAAGTCTGTAAAGATAGAAGAGAGAAGATCTTGAACAAAGTCTGCAGCTTTGTGTGTAGACAAAAGGTGCATCTATTTCCTCATGCCATATGAAGAGCACCTTGTGGTTTTTTTCCATATGGGTTTCCACGTTATATGTTGTGTATATGTGTGAATGTTGAGTAGCTTAGTATATGCGTAAATGTTATGTTGAATGACTAGTTGATTATTGTATTATAACTGGATAAATGAATGACTGTTGCATTATATTAATGAGTATGTTTATGATGTCTATTCACTCTTAGTTCAATTAAGTCGCATAAAGAAGGATTGGATCACAGATTGGTATTGAAATATTGTGCATACAAGTAACCCACCATCCCAGTATTCGTTGGAAACCTTGGTGCAGAGTTAAGGTATTAACCCCTCCCCCCTCGCACCAACTGCGGAAACATGGTTTTGGCAGTTACCCATAAAACTGTGATATCTCGAATGAGACGAAATCTGTGTCACAGGTTTTGCCGGTTGAGCTTCACTCTGTCGGGACGATATCTTGGGATTTGTTGTGCTGAGCAGAAGGGACTGAACCTGGGTCCAGGGGCAAAGAGAGGGAAGAAATCCAACACCATTCTTCATTATATTCAAAAACACTACAAATGGACAAAACCTCATCGATCATACCTGAATCAGACTTAACTGAATTTGCCTTAGATTTGGAGTCATCTTTCTTGGATTCTTGTCTTTTCCAACAATCATTCTTGAGATGACCAGTCTTGTTACAGTACCGTAATTTTAATTTCCTCTTTCTTCCCTTTGATTTAGACCTGGAAGTACCTCTTGAATTTTCTCCTATTTCTTTGGATCAACCTCTAACAACCAAAGCTTCAGGTGTAGAAGTTTCAAAACTAGATTTCTTTCTCAATTCCTCAGACAACAATGCTCTAACCACTGTGTCAAATTCCAAGGTATCAGTTGTACTAAGGCTAATGGAAGAAAATACTTGAACCCAAGATTCAGGTAAGGTACATAAAACATTGACTGCTTTATGTTCATCATCAATTTTAACATCCATACTAGTCAACTGGAAAATAAGAGTATTAAAAACATTAAAATGATCTGCTATCTTCGCACCTTCTTTCATTGTTATACTGTACAATTGTCTCTTCAAGTAAATTATGTTTGTCAAAGATTTTGTCATATACAGACTTTCTAACTTTCTCCATAGGCTTGCTGCTGAATTTTCTTCAACAATATTAAACAACACATCAGCCACAAGACAATCGAATTGTGCTAAGTCCTTTAGCATCTAATTCCTCCCATTCATCATATGTCATAGTTATGGGTTTCATTCTCTTACTATCTAGGGATTCCTGCAACCCTTGTTGTACTAACAGATCTCGCATCTTTAATTTCCACAATTCAAAGTTATTTTTACCACTAAATTTCTCAATTTCAAATTTAGTGCTAGACATTGTTGTGATTTTTTTTAAATAATCTTTTAAAAATAGTTGTATTGTATTCTCTGAGTACTATATTCTCTAACTCTCCTAGGTGTTTATGCAGATAGACATGCCCTCCTCTTCACAAGTCTTTCTTCTCCCTAGAAGACTCTCTGCAGAATGGCTTCTCCTATTTATGGGTTCTCTTACTGATAGACTCTCTGCAATCTGGCTTCTCTATTTACGGGCTCTCTACCTGACGGACTTTATTCTCCATGTCTCCTCTACAGACAGGAACTCACGAGAGGCTCTCTACTCTAACCCTCTAGCTAGCTGCGCAGACAAGAGACGACTCTCTTCTTCTTTCTCGCTTCCTCTTCTCTACGTTAAGCAACAGATGGCCAACAACAACTACAGTTCCCAGGTGGTAGCTCTCTTCCTCTTCACGATTTTTCTCCACGATCCAACGGTGACTCTGCAGGCTTTCTTCAGCAACGACTCACAAGCTCACTTCTCCACACAATCCAACGGTGATGGCCAAAACTTTTCTCCAAGATCTGACTTTCTTCAGCCCTCCACATAACCCTCTTCACCACGGTCCATGGTCTAGCAGCCAGCCTCTTCATGGATTTTGCTTACCTCCTCTTCACGTTCAACAATGGCAATGTCCTCTTTATGGTCAACGATGGTCACTCCTTTCCCTCCTCTCTATAGACGACAGTGACTCTGCTCCTCCTCAGTGGCTGGCTCTTCGTGTTCAACAATGGCAGCATCCTCTTCACAGTCAACGATGAACAGTTCACTCCTCTCTGATATCTCTCTTCATTCGGAGCTTTGATACCACTTGTTAAACAATGAGAGACAAGAACAAAGATAAACACACCAATTCTTAATGTGGTAAAACCCCATAAGGGGAAACATCCACGCAGGAAAAGTATTGAATCTCATTAATCAACAACAAGGAGATTACAAGACGGGCCATTCTTCCATTCATCCTGCCACACATCCAAATACGTATCTAAACCATACACTATATACTTCATAAAATAAGTTACACGAGTAAAATTACTGTCGGTTATGCTCGTTACACAAACTTCCCATAAACAAATCTAGTTTTGAGTTAGTTGTCAATATTAACAAGGGACAAGGTCAAAGGCATCCTAAATTCTTTCCTGTTATCTCACAGTTCAGTTCCAGTTCATTAGACTTTGGATTAAAATATCTTGGTTTCTCTCTGAAACCAAACGATTATTGTTATAACGATTAGCTTAGCTGTGGCTTCTGCACAAAATAGAGAGCATAATTACATATTGATGTCACCAATGGCTGTCCAAAAGAGGCAGGGTGATTCTGATAAAGTCCATGCTCAAGAACATTTCTATTTATTGGCTCTCCATCGCGAATGTTCATCTAGGAATTCTTGAAAACATCAAGAGGAAAATCGAATGTTCTTAATTCTTCAAAAAAAAATGGAGGAAAATCTGTAGCTTTCTTTGGACTGGCAATTGGGAACGGGAAGGTATCCCTCTTGTTAAATGGACCGCTATTGCAAAAACCGAAAGTGTATGGAGGATGGGGGCTCAAAAATATTCATCTATTTGCTCGAGATTTAGGCCCAAAATCGATATGAAGGTTGATCAATTCCAATGGATTATGGACAAGAATACTGAAAAGCAAATACATGCATAACCTTTCCATTGAAGACTAGCTTCACTCTAACCCCATGCTGAATAACGGTACATCCACAGTTAGGAAATGTTTGATGAAATCTTTCTCCATTCTTAGTTAATGGGTGGCCTGGAAGATAGGCAAAGGCAATAAAGGTGATGATCCTTGGGTAGGCTACACAGGCAATTTCAAGCTGTCCAAAGATAAAAGTGCTTTTCGGTATTAGGGGATCTCAAAGATTTGCAATGTAGCGCAACAAGGAGTTGGGAGGAATGGGACCCAAACATGGAAATCAACAACATACTTCCTACGTAGTCGACAGAAGCTCGAAGTTAGTGGTGGTCTGGAGTATGGAAACTTGAATGCCCATTGCAAATTAAAATCTTTACCTGGTTGGCCATATCAAATAAAATTTTGAGATGGGGCGATGGTCTTAAGCGCAATAGGGATGGTCCAAGTCATTGTATCCTTTGCAAATCAAACGCTCAGACCATGAAACATCTTTTTGTGAAATGCTCTTTCTCTAAACAGGGGTGGCAAGAGGTAGTAGCAAATCTAAAAGTTCTTGTGCAATGAGCCAATGGCTCCTTAATAACATACCAAATAAAATAATATGTAAATAAAATAATAATTATATAAGTAATAAATTAATTAATATTATATATGATAAATGCAACAACTACATGAGAAGAGACCTAACTTTTAACTATTATATACTATATATATATATGTCAAAAAACTATGTATCCATATCATCTTCAATTCAATTATAAAAATATATTTATATATCTAATAAAATAAATATATAACTATTTCTCTACCATGCTTTACGATGTGGGTACTCCGAATCACCGGTAACAAGCGATCTTTGAGGAGAACGAACTTGTTGCTGCTGTAGTAGCGCACAAAGTCAGAACACTCTTGAAAGAATGTGGCATTTCAACTCAGAAATCATCTTGTAGACTTATGCAGAAACCTTTAATCAACAAGAATTATGCTTGGGCTTTCTTTGATAGGGTGTGCTAAGATGCTCCAAGGAATTGTGGATCAGGGGCTGTCATATACCTCAACGAGTCTCACTTCACTTCTTCACTCTTAAATATGGTGTGTATACAAGCTGCATCTGTGTTTATGTCTTTTTCGAATTATTGTGGTCTGGATACTATGATAACAGTTGTTTTGCTCTCATTTTGAGTTGCAATGCCTTGTAGAATAGTAGCAAATTCGTCTATGTAATGATCCTTGCTTTTTTTATTCATTTTTTAATATAATAAATAGGTTTTGATTCAATTTTTTAATATAAAAAGACAGGTTTTTTTCTTGATGAAAAAAAGTATGATGACTGTCCAGGTTCCAATAACTCTGCTGAAGCAAAACTACTATGAATCCTCCTCAGATTCGCGCTGATCACAATGACTCCAAATTGATTATTGACTGGTGCAATAAACGGTGTTTCATTTCAAATATTGCTCTGACCCTTTAAACGTTAGAGCCCTCTATCAACATATCTCTTTCTCCCACGTCTATAGAGAGAATTCAACGAGCTGGCAGATGCATAATCTGAAAAAAGCACTACAGCTGGAAGAAGGCTCTTTAATACTTCAGGAGCATAAAGACAGCGTTGCTCTTCCAAGAGTAACTCAGCTACACTTCTAAAATCTATTAATGTTTTAAGGTCTGCCATACAAGTGAATAGATTGTAATGACTGTAACATAGGGTATGCTTAAGCCTTATAGTGAATGACTGTAATCATACTTATGCTTATAAGTGGATGGATTGTAATGATAGTTTCTTGGAGGAGGTCAGAAGTTCATAACAGGTTAAGCAAGGACTCAGATGACTGTAATAATGGTTTACAGTCTTATTGTTTTCTGAACAGAGAAGCAGTCTTATTGTTTTATGAACAGAGCTTTTTGACTCATTTATGTATAGGAAAAAAAATGTTGTTATCAAATTTGAATTAAGTCCTCTTACCATATGATTTTGCAATGTTAATAACACTGATTGATATATGCAATTTCATCAATACACCATTATTCTTACACTGCTATAGAGCTTAAAAAAATGTAAGTGTAGATCGCTTTCATTTCTATTCTTAAAATTAATGCTTGCTTGGAATTTTATGAAGATTTGATCATTCCAATTTTATTGTAATGAAATTGTGAAATTTAATGTTGAAATTGTTTAATAAGAAAGTTTCCAGGTGTGTAACACTGAGTTAATAAATTGACTTATTTTTAATTCTGGTTTAAATTTTATAATAATTTTGTGAATGTCATTATTCCACTGATCATTCCAATTTTATTGTAATGAAATTGTGAAATTTAATGTTGAAATTGTTTAATAAGAAAGTTTCCAGGTGTGTAACACTGAGTTAATAAATTGACTTATTTTTAATTCTGGTTTAAATTTTATAATAATTTTGTGAATGTCATTATTCCACCTTCACTTTCTCTAAATAACTTATAATTAACTTCACCTGAGAACAATTTAATCTTCAATCATAATTAAAAAAATTCTAGAGTAAAAATTCTTGAATGATTATGGATTTTACTCAAACTGGGTCTCATAAAGATGGTTTGGTGCCTGAAATCTTTCTCCATAAGAACCAACAAATATTCATGGTATTCAAGATTGATTTGTAAAGATAATTTCAAAAACAAAACATGATTGTGCACAGACATAGATGGGAGGATCATCGTTTGTATTGCATCTAAAACTGAATGGGAAGATTATACTAGCATCTCTCAAAAATGAATGTTAAGAAACAGGGGATGTATAAAATCTCTCAAATACATAGAATATTTTTAAAATCTCTCAAAACCAAAAATAAATACAAAGATTAAGTATATGCACTAAGTAATCACTCAATTATGTTTTTGGATGTTCTAATCGGAATAATCTTAATTTATCTAAGAATAACAGGAAATAATGGTGTACTTCAAAAGTTATGCAATATATAAACTAGCATTGCAGAGCCACAGCCCTACATTTCCAATTCATATTTAATGAAGAATTACCTGGAATCAAAACCTAATCCGAAAATAGCATCAGATGGAAAAAGCGGTAAGTTACATCAAATAATATACTCCCTGCCGTTACAGAAACTTATATAAAACTTCGCCCAAAATAATGCAATCAAGCCTAGGATGTATACTCATAATATATAAACCTATACTCAAAAGCAAGCAATCAAACCTAAGATGTATACTCAGAATATTTACTGTCAGATCTTTTGTTCAAAGCTGGTCAGGCCAAAGGAAGGCTCCCATGGCGTAACTCCGCTTGAACGCCACATCTCCTCGGACCGGCAAACCGTATTCTTGCAGAAGATTGTCCAGCTTCC
The DNA here is from genome assembly GCA_001517045.1 of Pseudotsuga menziesii. NCBI lineage: Eukaryota > Viridiplantae > Streptophyta > Pinopsida > Pinales > Pinaceae > Pseudotsuga > Pseudotsuga menziesii. Next base: position 3,729 of record LPNX010777940.1, on the reverse strand, counting down.
ACTCGGCCATCGATTCGTAATCGGCCTTTGAATACCTCGGATAATTCACGGGCATCTGAAACACGCAGGGCCCAGGTCTCCCTCCATTTCTTGAGGAAAAATTCCCGTTTCCATCGCCATTAAAGGACCTTGAAAACGGTTTTTCCGATTCCGGGACCTTGGCCTCGGCCTCCAAGGCAGTTGAACTCCTTTCCCATCGCAGTTTCTTCCGTATATCTTCCAGTGAACAGACGCGCCAGAGGCCGCTGCCACGAGTCTGGTTGTGCTTTTCATTTTCAGCGGACCTTGTCTCCCTGACAGGCATTTTTGCAGATTTTCGACTATCGCTAGCTATTGAACTTTGCGAATCACAAAGGGTGACTGTCGATTAATATGTAGAGAGGGGCGGACGCTTGCGTGGGGAATCGGGAATCGGGATCCAGCAAAACTGAATCTGGACTCTGGAGAATGGCAAAGGAGTCAATGGGCGAATTATATTTATACTAGTGCCCGTGCCTATCGCCGGATTCGCCGCTGTTTAGAAAAAATAAGTTGTTTACTGCCAGTCATCACGAACGACCAACTCTGTTCGCGCCACGTGGAGATATATAAAGTATCCACGTTGTGTTTCGAGTGGAACGTGAGGCTCCGCGTGAGTTGCGGGTCGCCATCGCAAGCGTGACTGCTTTTCCTAGGGTTCTGGTCTCACAGGCTGGCCGGACATTCGAGAAGCTTCTTCATGCTCCACAATATTGCTGTTGCATTTATATATATATAATTAATTTTGGAGATTGCTGTTGCATTTAATATATATAATTATATATAATTAATTTTGGAGAGCGCTTATTAGGGAAGATTTTGAACACTTTCCATTCAGTAGTTGGAATTTGAAATCCAGCTCACCCACCAAATTTGACAATGAAAGATTTTATCAGAAGTTTTATATCTTTTAAACACCACTTATGTTGATTTGTAACTGTATTTGACTAGCAAATCGCTTTGTTTTGAACAATTTGTTGTAAATGTTTCTTGAGCTCATGGACTTAGGGATTTGAATATGTTTCAAAATATTAAAAAATATTTTATTGAGGATTATTAAATTAGTTTTGTGTTGAACAATTTGTTGTAAATGTTTCTAGAGGTCATGGACTTACGGATTCTAAGAATATGTTTCAAAATATTAAAAAATAGTTTATTGAGGATTATTAAATTAATTTTTTTTAATGACAATATTTGTTGGATTGATTTTGAGGATGGTAATTAAGTGTTTAATATATCATTTTCAATTTGTAAGAATTAAACTTTGGTGGAAAGGATGGCATTCTTCACAACAATTTAGGTTAGATTTATTTGACTTTGAAGTGTGTATTTATGAATGACATTGTTTAAAAATTTTACAATTTGGGTTGGAATATAGTGATTTTTTCAGCACAATTTTGATAAAATTCAGTAAGAATTCTTAAAAACTCAAGTTAAAATTGTCAAGTTCTGGAATTTTGGGTGTCCCACAAGTTTTTGAGGGTGTTGAATCCATTTGCAAAATAAAAAATGCCGAATTCTTTGAAAAAAAAGGTTGTTCAGTCCAAATTGTCGAATTTTTAGACATCTCCTTTATGAATTGTTTTGTCGAGTATTAAATCATGGACTTTGTTTAATTTGGCAGGTTAGTGCTTTCTAGCATACCCACTTAATGTGTTCTAGTATACTTAAGAATAATCAAGCCATATACCCACTATAGACTCCCTTACGAGTATTGCATCGTGGACCTCATTTTCATTAGCAGTCGCTCATGTGAGAACCAATTTTGGTGACTTGCCACACCTAATGGATTGCTCAATTCTTTCAATGTACCTAGTGTTCATTGAGCGTCATGCTTATTGCAAACCCCCGAGTATTGAACCGAGTACCTTGTCTAGCATGGTTGTCACTTACATGAGAACTATTTCAATTGCCCATGATAGGCATGTGAATAATAAAAATAATCTAATTTAAGGTAACAATGTATCAAGAGGCCAAATTGATGTATGAGACCCCCTTGCTCAAACTCACTTAGTGTTTTTCAATGTAACTAATTAGTGCTTTCAACATACTTGGGAATAACATATATCATGCTCATTACTACGGTGTAGACCTAGTTACTTCGCAGGTCAATGCTTTTTTACACTACCCACCCAATGGTTTTTGACATTAGAACTGAGTGACATGCTCACTACAAACCTACCTATTGGGGATTGCACTATAGACCTCATTTGGCTTGGTGATCCCTCAAGGAGAATCATTTCCACTACATGCTACACCCAAGGAATGGGTTGTGTTTTCCAACATACTTAGGAATAACTAAGCAATATAGACCCAATGTTGAGTATTGAACCATGAACCTTGTGTCACATCATTATCACTTAATCTAAAGCTAATTCGTCTATTCAAGATAGTTTTGATTACTAATATTATTTTATTTAATTTAAAGTCACAACATAGCAGAACACTTACACCACTTCTTATAAAACTTCAAATAAATTCACGTAAATATCCTTGCAGGAAAATAATTTCAAGCTCACGCATGCAAAGCTAAATATTGGAATCAATTTTAATCAATGGAAACAAGATTTGAACAACAAAGTTCACAATTTTAATGATTTTAATTTACTATATGCCAATTATATTTATCCTCAAAGTGTATACCCGCAATCAAATTTCTTCCAAAATGTAAACGTGGAAACCTTCACAAATCTAAGGTGAGATGGATTTAAGTGGATTTTTTTTATTAATAATAAGTGAAATTAGCAACAAAGTAGAGTATACATGCCTCCTAGAAATTTTTTGATGTAATAGTTTATAGATGTTTTAATGTCACTTAAAACACACAATATACATAGTTTTTTTCAAAATGTTATATGATAAACTTATAATTATATTATAGTATAAAAACACATAACAATTAAGTGTTCTCTAAGCATTGATTTCTAGTCTATGGTAAATGCATAAAGACCAAGTGTTTTGAAGATATAACATGTGGTTGAATGAAAGTGATAACTAATAGGTTGAATAACAGTTGAAAAATAACATAAATATAATTGTAGAGTTGTCTATTAAGAAAATAAGAACAAAGTTGCAAGTTTTTATTATTATGGAACAAGTTTACAACGCTATTTTTAACAAAATAGTAAAGAGTATATGTAGGAATGCTCAGATTAAACAACATGCCTTTGTGCATTTGACCTCTATTAACATTGATGATTTAAAGATCATGTATGTTGAATATCTTATGATAACCTAGAAACATATAGAAAGATATGGGTGAATCCACGGACCTGGGTAACACTTTTTGGCAAGCGCATCTTGCCAAAAACAAAAAAACGTACCTCGGTCGAGGGCTTTATAAACCCTCGACCGAGGTATTAATACCTCGACCGAGATTTTATAAAGCCCTCGACCGAGGTACGTTTTTCAAAAAAAATTATAAAAAGGGGCCGCTGGGGCCCCAAATGTCACTTTCAATCACTCGACCGAGGGACATTGCTCGACCAAGGGACAGCGAACTTGACCGAGGGACAGCGACCATCGCCCCAAAGCAACCCATCCTCATCACAATGTCGGAGCAAAGAGGTAACATTTTTCAATTTAAATGAAATTAAAAAAAAAAATTATAAATTTATAAAATTTGATAAATATATATTTTTATAATTTTGTTTTCAAATTTAGTAAATGTATGTTTTTATAGTTTTGTTTTCAAATTTAGTAAATTTATAT
>LPNX010777900.1:20099-32163 GCA_001517045.1 Pseudotsuga menziesii | reverse complement strand
ATCAAAATTGCTCATATTTAGTAGTAAATCACTTGGAAAACCTGTGGTGACTAGAATTTTTAGTCACCTAGTAGCTAATTCCTCATTTTGTACTAGTGTGGTTCTCTTGGGTTGTCGAAATCAGCGACTATGTTAACTGCTTTTGATAGGAGATCTTTTAGGCCACACAGCATCCTTCCGTCCCTTAAATTCCATTTGGGGGGGAAGATCGTTGCGATAGAGGTTGAGGTGGTTGATGCGCCCCTCGACTACAATCTCTTGCTGGGTAGGAACTAGATGTATAGTATGCAAGCCGTTGCTTCTTCCTTGTTCTGCGTTGTATGCTTTCCACATAACGGGAATATTGTAACGATTGATCAAATGACATTCAAGAATTCCTCTGTTACTGCATCTTCAGGAGCTTCGGTCTCAATCATTGAACACTCTCAGCCGGCAACTGGGAGTGTGGGTGTAGGCATGTATCCATCCCTCATGGGAAGCTTTAGTTGTCCTACGTCAGTCCTCATGATAGGATTTTGTTCTGATAAGGCTTCGAATTCTACGACCTCAGTGTCTTTTCGCACGACTCATATGGAAGACCCTTGGATTCTTCCTACACTAAGTATTTCGAGTGAGCCTATCGAGACCAATGTGCTGCTTCCTGTAGCCATGATAGCTTATCAAGCCAATCTTATGAATGTTGCAGAGCCTTGTTCTTCCTCTTCGTGGATGGAAGAGGAAGACCCCTATGTGTTGTCGGCATGGGAAGTACATTCTTCTCATACCCACGACTACCTTGATACAGTTTTCCCTTCAGATGAAGTGATCATCGAGGCTATGCCGGGCGTTGAGCCGCCATGGGAGGAACTTCATCATAGATCGTATTTCCTTCCACCGCTTGACCGTTTGGAGCATGAGGATTATAGGGAGATTCTTAGTCAGAGAGTTGGTAGTCCCATGGTTCCATTAAGCTCTCCTGGTCAGATGGCTGATGGGAACATGGCGAACATATCTTCCACAATTTCTATCAATATCTCTCGAAATCCTGGCACCATTGAGAATGTCTATATTGGGGCAGAATGTTCCCATGCTGAGATTCTTGAATATACCGAGCTATTCAAGGAATTTCATGATATATTTGCTTGGTCTTATGATGAGATGCCAGGTATTGACCCTTAGATTGTCGAACATGAGATTAAGACTTACCCCAACTCTAAGCCTGTTCAACAACGTTTACGCGCCATGAATCCTAGGAAAGGACCCGCCAGTAAGGCAGAGATATAGAAGCTGTTGAAATCCAGTTTCATCTATCCCTTTCCCTTGACGGAGTGGGTTTCAAACCCCATTTCGGTGGATAAGAAGCAGGGAGCGATCTGAATATGCACTGATTTCCATGATTTGAATTGTGCCTGTCCTAAGGATAACTTCCCCATACCATTTATAAATCAGATTTTGGATGAGTGTGCGGGTAGCGAGGTGTTCTCCTTCATGGATGGCTTTTCCGGGTATAATCAGATCCAGATTAAACCTGAGGACCAACACAAGATTGCATTTATTTGTCCTTGGGGAACATTTTCATATTGGAAAATGCGTTTCTGCCTTAAAAACACTAAAGCTACATTCAGCGGGAGATGACCTTGATTTTCCACGATCTCAAGTCTATTATTGAAGTATTTTTGGATGACCTCACAGCTCATTCTCGTATGAGAATGCATCATCCCTATCACTTGAGATTGGTCTTCGAAAGATGTTGGCACTATTCAGTTCAATTAAATCCTCATAAGTGCATCTTTTGTGTGAAGTCAGGTCGTTTACTAGGATTCATCGTTTCAAAGGAGGGCATAAGAGTCGATCCCTTAAAGGTTGAGGCAATACTTTAGTTGTCTTCCCCGAAGAACATTCGTCATCTTCAGTGTTTGCAAGGTATGGAAAACTTCTTACGAAGATTTGTGGTCAACTTTGCCAATTTGACTAGAGGCTTCATGCGTCTCTTGAAGAAGGATACTCCCTTTGAATGGGATGAGCGAGCCCAGGAGTCCTTCGATGCACTTAAGCAAGCCCTAGCATCGGCCCCGGTGATTAGTCCTCCGGATTATAGCCATGATTTCATATTATATGTGGCCGTGTCTTTAGAGACGATTGGTATGGTGCTGGTTCAAGAGGATGAGGAGCTCCAAGAGCATGTCATATATTATCTAAGCCGAAACCTTATTAACGCAGAGATTCGTTATTCTCATGTCGAGAAGCTTGCTTTAGCGATTGTACATGCGGTTCAGCGTTTGAGACGTTATATTCTCCTTCGCCAGACCTCGGTTGTGGCCCATGTCAATCCGTTTCAGTTCGTCCTCACACGAAGGAAGATTGGGCGAAAGTATAATAAATGGATTGTCATTCTGCAAGAATTCGATCTCGAATTTATTTTGGCAAAGTCAAAGAAGTCGTTAATTTTTGCAGAGCTTATATCGGATTTCCCGAGCGAGGCCAAGGAGTTGGTTTGTGAAGATACGTTGTTCGATGAACACATCTTCTTAATCTCAACATCTGACCCATGGTATGGAGATATCATAGTATATCTGCAAACACAGAGGACCCCTACTCACCTCTCGTGAGATGAACGACGACGATTACATCATGTCTCTAATAATTACCTTATAGTGGACAATACTTTGTACCATCGTGGGGTAGATTCCATTTTTACGACGTTGTTTGACTCATGAGGAGGCTGAGGTTGTGCTGAATGACTGCCACGGAGGGGCGTGTGGTGGTCATTTATCTGGGCTTTCTATAGCTCAAAAGATTTTGAGAGCGGGTTATTTCTGGCTGTCGATCTTTAAAGATTGTGTTGATGTGGTCAAGAGGTGCCACCCTTGCCAGGTGTTCGCACAAAATATGCACTCGAAGCTTGCCCCGTTACATCCCATTATCACCGCCGGTCCCTTCACCAAGTGGGGGCTCGATTTTATGGATTGCAACCCAGGTTTGGCTGGGGGGCACCATCATATTATAGTGGCTGTGGATTATTTCATGAAATGGGCTAAGGCAATGCCTACAGTAAAATCCGACGGTGAGACAGCCTCTCACTTCGTATTCAACCAAATCATTACTCGATTCGGGATTTCGAAAGAGCTTGTCACTGACCATGGCTCGCACTTTCAGAACCGTATAATGGAAGAGTTGGCATCCAAGTTAGGGTATAAGCAAGAGCACTCCTCTTCTTACTACCCCCAAGCGAATGGATAGGTTGAAGCAGTGAATAAATCACTTAAGTCCATTCTCCAACGAACCATCGCACAGAGCAAGACGAATTGGCATATTATGTTATACCCTGCTTTGTGGGCATATCGAACCACGGTTAAGACTGCCACTAGTTTTTCTCCATATCAGCTTGTGCATGGAGGGGAGTCGATATTGCCAGTTGAATGCGAGATTCCTTCGTTGAAGCTAGCTGTGGAACTCTTACCAGACACTTCACCTTTGGAGGAGCATTTGGTCCACCTCAAGCAACTTGATGAGCAGCGTCGAGATGCCTTGGTGGCTCTAGAGGTTAATAAATGTCGTGTTAAGGTCCAATATGACAAGTCTGTCTATCCAAGAGTGTTTAGTGAAGGAGACTTGGTCCTTTTGTGGGATCAATCGAAAGAACCCTTGGGGGTAGGGAAATTTAATCCTATGTGACATGGTCCTTACGTGGTCAAGCGTGTCTTAGAGAAGGGTGCCTATGAGTTAGTCGATTATGAAGGCATAGCTTTGGCGGAGCCTAGAAATGGGCTCTATCTCAAAAAATACTATGCATGATCTTTAGCCAAGGCTGCTTGTTGTATATTAGTGTACAGCTTTGCATAGTTAGGTCTTTTTCTTATCGTGATCAGGTTTGTGATTGGTTTTCGTTTCTTTTGGCAGATGTCAATGGAATCTTCCACCTACATAGGATTCGCGGAGGGTGCAAGCCGTCACACTCAGCACTTAGCCTCTGCTGCTTGGGTGATTTATACTCCTATGGGTCAGGTACTGTCTTCAGGAGGTGTATGTCTACGACCATCTTCCAACAATGTTGCTAAATATAGTGCCGTTATCGAGCTTCTACGGGATGCCATTTTACATGGAATTCTATCTCTTGAGGTACGTCTTGATTCAGAGTTAGTAGTGTCACAGCTCAATGGTTTGTACCATGTTAGAGATCCGACTTTATTGAGAAGATTCTTACATGTGAAATTGTTAGAATGACACTTTGACTATATCACATATATACACATTCCAAGAAATGATAATCAAGTTGCTGACTCATATGCTAACTACGTGTTAGATTGGCATTTGTTTCATTCATAATAAATTAATCACAAACATTTTTACACATGTAAATAAATAAACTGATCACCATAAAACCTTTTATATATAAAAAAAAATGTGGTAATACATAGTGGCATATACAAAAGTGGAGCTTTCAAAGCTTCCATCATATAATACACGGTCGTACAAAACATATGCACTCCTAGGTGTCTAATCCTATGGAGGGGGAGGGTTGTGATCATGATACGTCACTATGGCTCTAGCTAGCCATTGGAATAAATGCACCCATGCGCGTGGCACTCCCACCACCTGTCGTTGCATGGCCTCAGGAAAGTCCTCGACTTGCGCCATGGGAACTCTATGATTCAGTCGCACAAAGTTGGTATGAATGCTCTGGAGTGTTTGCTCCGCATCCACACCTGTGATGTCATCCCCTCTTCCCCTCCGTCTATGATGAGGGAGGCTCTCTAGTCACCGTGGTCCCACATCTGCACATGAATAGTAGATGTCACTATGTGTTGTCATGCCAAAACATGTCTTTTTGATTCCACATAATCAAGAAAATGAAAAAAAATTAAATAACTCAAAAAACTTTTAAAAAGAGTGAGAGTCGATATTTGGTACCTATCTCTCCATATGTCAATCCTGGTGGCAATGGCATGTTCGGATCCCCCCAGAAATCTATCCCTCCATAGGGGTAGTCATCTATGGCAACAATCTGTCGTCGCCACCATGGAAATAAGTCAGCTGGATATGGGTTGGCCACCCTACCACCCCCCAGTCTGCGCATAGCATCTTCCCAACGTAGTTGGGCCAGATATCGAACCTCGTGGAGAGGAACGTCCACTCTAGGGCTCAATCCTGGAACACGCTCGAAGAAAAACGTGCTAAGAATGATGCTGAACCTGAAGTTTCGTATCCTGCTTACCTTACACTCACTGAGCTGGTGTTTCATGTTGCTCAGTAGTGTAGTACTCTAGTCGTATATGGTCGATCTCATACACTCCACCACATAGAACATCAGTGGCCGCGAGGCCTAATGGAGTGAGGCTAAGCCTGCTATCCTACCTAGCATCAGTAGTATGGCCTTTAGGCCCAGCACCTGTATAGCATTGGTGGGGACTTGACTTCCCACCTTCTCAGTATCTGGGTAGCAGTACATAGCTACGTACTCATCGATGGTAAGCCCACCACCTGGCCCACCTCGGGAATGAAGGTTCACCACCTCCCCTCGTCTAGATAGACCTGTGATAAGGTATATGTATTCCACCTCTATGGTGAGAGACATCCCATCTATCCGGAAGGACTCTGATTCTGGATCCCAATAGTTTACCAGCATCTCTAGTAGTCTTGGTTTGGCCCTCAAACCACCAAGACACCAGAACTTGTAGAGTCCGCATGCTCTAAGAGCTTGTTGAGCCATCATGTTAGCCCTTACAGCTTCTTCTACTTCACCATGCTCGCGCTCTCTCCATTCTAGCACCATCCTGCAAGAGAAATTGCCACATTGCCCATTAAATTCTTATAAATTCACTTGCGCGGCGTCATACGTGACTGTTTTGCAAACAACCGCGTATGTACGCGGTTTCTAGCCTCTTTTCCGTGTATAGCCAGCCCTTAACATGGAAAAAGCTTCGATATCCGCTTGGGCCGCAACGCTCATGTAGAGATGGCCTAAACTACCTCATTTCACCATGAAAATCAACAAAAATTATATTAAAATGCATGAGGAGAGCATGAGTAAATACCTGGAAGAAACGGTTGTGAATTCCGCTGGCTGGATCTCCTGGAATTTGCAGTTGAAAATCAGAGCTCCAATGGGTAAAAGTTTCAAATGATTTATATTTTTTACTATTTATAGAAAAAATTTCAAATATTTGAAAATTTTTACCCCCTTTCCTATAGTTTTGACAGTTTCTAACCATTTTGGACCGTTTCTGACATAATTTGTGATGTAGAAGACCATTTTCAGTGCCGTTTCAGCCATTGGATTGACCCGTTCGTACTGATCTCAGGTATAACGTCTACATTGGCATATAGGTTAGGTTCACCATCGTTTGCATTTTGCATGACCTTATGACCATGTCACCATAACCTTAGGTACGAACCCACTCTATTATGTCACGAAACCTTCTTGCTACTTTAGAAGTGTCATAATACGAGTGGTAGAGATTCACTTTACATGGATACCCTAGTTAGCCCCTTATTTGCATTTGGTGCCCATGCCGACATTTTCTCCTTTAGGGTGTGGGAGTCCGTTGTATAGTACTGCCATGACATTTCGCAAGAGCCTCATACTCCTCTTGATCTTATGCTGGCCTATTTCCCTCCGGACTCCCCCTATGTCAAGTTGTGAATGCATTATCATGAGCTTTGCTTGCCTTATTGAGCTTTATGCCAGCTCCCCTGACATTGTGTTTCAGCCATATAGCCCGAGCTTGTCTCATGTCTAGCCATGCAGAGCCATTTTTTTTATATCCTTCGCAGCTTGATTCCCTTTTTACCGGGAGGGGATTTTCCCCCGAGTGTCGATATCCTACACATGTATCCTTGCATTGAGCATAGGTATGTTCCACTGCTTGGAACTAGTTTGTTTCCCCTGATGACACTCGTCTCCTCCTAGTTTGTAACTATAAATCTAGTTTATTCTTTTTTCAAGCTTTTCAAATAACTGAAAAAGTCCAAAAAAATCAAAAAACCAAAAAGCCGGACAAGGAAAGATGTTATCTTTGGTAGCTATCGAGTCGTGTCGCCTTCGAACAGAGCACTGTATATCACATCCATTGGTTGGGTTATAGTTTGACTTTAGGAGCTATACTCGTTTATCTAATTTTATATCCACCGACTGGTTAAGCTTCCAGTCCCTATGGAGCCTCTGTTGATGCCTCATGTGTCACAGAGATGTCCCAGTTTGTATATCAAGTCTATGCTGCCTTCATTCAGTCACCATATGCCGTTATGCTCTTGTTCGAAGGAATTTGAAACCTGTGTCAGCCATTCTTGAGTTATCTTGACTTTGCATGTCAACCATTCCCGGTACAGTTACTGGTTTGTGCACCTTATGATCGAGTCCTTCCAAATTATATAGCTTTGCTGAGTACCTTGTGTTGGATGATGGGGGATGCCTTAATTCCCTCCTTCTAGCGGATTTCATCCCATCGAATTCAGATCATTTATTCTGGGATTGGAATCTAGAGTCCTTTTGAGTGCCTTGAGACTTGCAGTCATCAGTGGCAGGTTCTCTCTCCATCGACATTTTCTTGGGAATACATCAATGTCCCCTGATCGATGGATTCTCTCAAGTGTTCAACCTCAACACATCTATTCACACTTGTTAGTTTGCACTCTAGTACCTTGATTCCCATTTTCATTATCGGTGGGTAATCTCGCATCTATTAACGGTATACATCAATGACCGGTAATCAGATGATGGACTACTATGTTCGACCTCGACACCTCTATTCACATAGTAGGACATGTACTCATAGCAGTTTGTGTAGAAGACTTTCCAGACTGGTGGCATCTCTTATATGCTACCTCCTCGATTTTGCCAGTGTTCATGAGATTTCAGCTCTCGTGACTTCATTCCAGTGTATGTCAGACATTTCCAGCCACTATGGAGATCTTGATCTATTATATATCTTCAGCCATTTTTGGAGATCATGGTCCTTTATATATATTCATCATGGATATTCTAATCTATGTATATTGTACGTGGTGAAGACCACATATGTGATATCATGTATCATGCCTATTCATGGCCATTGTACTCTTATGTATCCGAGACTGCTATATGTACTTGCATTTATATGCAGAGTTGTATTATTGTACTATGCTGATTGGGTGGCTGGTCTTCCATTTGGGATCCTTCATCACTCCACTTCCAGGATGGACTTATAATGTATTTCGGCCATCGTATGACCCCTCTGACCTCACACATTAGGGGGCATCTGTTATAGTGGATTTCACCACTCTAGGTGAATCACACTTTGTATGGCCTTCCCTTGTCCCGCTGCAGACTCTTTAGACCCCATGGATTATCTTTTATGCTTTGATGTTTCCTTGATCATCCCTAAAACTATATGAAAAATGATATAAGCGGCTTTTTACCCGATAACCGCGTACATACGTGGGTTTGACCCTTATAACCGCGTACATCGGGATGTGTGCATAATCCAAATCCTTTTGGAGTTTTCCTTGACATGGATCTGACTCATTCGACTCCTGGCCTTCCATATGCCTTGAGATCGCTCGGATTTCGACCCTTCATTATCCCTTGTGAAGCTATATAAGGAACCCCTTAGTACATTGAAGGCATATAGAGAGATTGAGAGCAACAAAACTATAGTCCATTGTTGCCGGAATTTGTACTTGAGTCTGCATCCCTTTGTCCCTTGGAGCACTGTTGTGTTCCTCCCAAGCTTTCCTTTTGCTAGTGATCTTGCTATCGAGAGATGGAGGATTGAAGTGGTGGAGGCTCAAGTGGGGGATTCAGTTTCTCCGGTTCACAGACGTGCCGTCAGAGGCTGTATCTATCTTGTAATCTCTTATTTATATTAATAAGAACTATCTTTTCCTGTCCAATGATGTGTATTTGATTGAATATTGTATCCATTGGAATATGTCAAATGCTTTTACATTATTGATTATATATGCTAGAATAGATCTAACACCATGATATATAGTATGCTTGTATTGTTTACTTGTTGTTGAGGAAGTATTATATCAATTCAAGCTGAAGATTGGAAAGCTCAACGGGGATCTACTTCAACCGTCCGGAATAAGGTACGAGGTCTGATCCTTTAGTGTTAGACATTTTATTTCTATTGCATATTGGGGAAGATTGATTTCTGGAGTCAAAGCTGTCTGTTGTGGTAACCCAAGCAATAGGAATTTCTCTTCATAACAGTACTTCCAGGTGATTCTATAGCAGGTGAGCCTACACTAGAACTGGATCCAAACTCTACACCTCTCATAGCCTCCCCTTTGTCTCCCCCTCCATTCACCTTGGAAGAGTATCCTCCGCTCCAAGGAACAACTATTCTTCCTTTAACCACTGATCCCACTAGCCCCACTACATCTCCCTCCTTTATGGATCCTTCACTCCTGAAGTCTTTGGATATTTTCTCTGACAAATCACCTATCTCTCCCTCCACCTTACCCTTCGATTCAACCAGATTCCAAAATGTTACTATTAGGAAGTCTAGGAGGAATAAATCATCGGATGATGCTGGAACTTATGGACAGTATACCCCTCTCTTATCATGCATCAAAGAAACGTCTAGATCCCTAAACTCTCCTCAAGCACTTAGATATTTGTCACTTGACTCTCAGGTTGACCCATGAAGATCATTTTTATGAATATTTGTGGTTTTGGAGGGCTTACCAAAAGAAAATCCCTCAGAACTATTGATGTATATGTAACTTCGGAATGTATTCTCCTATGTATCTTATGTATTGTAACCTGATGTTTATTCCGGGATGTTTCTATTATGTATTTGAGTCATGTTGTCTTACCCCGATGTTCCGATCAGGAGGATTAATAATGTAAACAAGTCATATCAAGTCATTAGGTAAGTCCCCACAGTTTCGGGGCACTTGACTTATTATACACTAATTAAGGTGTAGGCTCGAGTAGTAATTATTAGGTCGAGCCTACGTGTGAAATGGCAATTCAAGTGAACGAATGAATACAAATAGAGAGTGTGAGTCTCTCTATTTATCACGTGTGACATACATCACTTGCTCTCTCAAGTGTGGCGCACCTTTGGAGAAGGAAATACTTTGGCTTGACAGAAGCCAGAAGGCTACTGCTGTTTTGGGAGATCTCTTACTGTTTTGGTGTTGATTCTATCTTAGAGGAAGTTGCGGGGTTTTCTCCTTTATGGTTTCCCTGAGGAAAACTCTTTGTGTCTCTTGTCTCTTGTGATGTGATCATGTTTTATTGCTGTACTTGTTATTCTCTCAGTGAAAAGATCCTAAGATCATAATGCTAGCTTAATGTGATGAAAAACTAACATGGTATCAGAGCTAACCTGAGAAGAAGACATTGCGCAGCTGTAAAAACTAGGGCTTCCTAGTTTGTTGACCTTCCTCCACAGATTTTCAGCAAAAGTAAGGTGGAACAACTCTCCTCCTTAGGGCGCATCTTGATGTCGAGGCGGAATTTGATTCCGAGCATTTTCAGTCTTCGATGGGGAAATTAGGGCTTTCTACAGAAGAGGAATTTTTTAGTGAGACTAGCATAGGGTTATTCTCCTCATCAAAACTAAAGTTTAGAGACCTATATCAAGAAATTTGGTTGGGTGAAACTCTAGGAAAGTCAAACCCTAGTTTGACCCTGAGCTAGGAGAAACCCTAAATACTAAAACTGCTAAGTTTTGGTACAGTATCTATATTCTGAGATTGGAAAAGTCTCAGAAGCTGAAAATTGCAGGGACCAAATATAAAATCCTGATGAAGCCTGTGTCCAAAACTCAGACTCATATTTACTATACTCCAGGAGATATGATCTCTCCAAGTTAGGGTTCTAGCCTCTTCCAGAATTCATCCCTAAACAGGACATCTGGGGAGATCTGCAATATCTTGAGCTACAGAGGTCCAAATGGAATTCTTGAAGATTTTCAAGAAAGGGAACGGACTCTAATTTCGGTGGTCCAAATATCAGACTCAGAATATGAACCAGTGACATGTGGCATTCCGTACAACTTCGCTATTTTGAACAGTCCTGTAACAGGTCACCTTGGGATAAGGATCATAAATCCCAAATGGTGAAACCAATTCTGATGAAACCTGCGGTGTTGGATTAGGGACATATGAGGTTACCTCAATAAAAAATTTCATACACATAGGATTAGTAATTTCAGGGATATCACAGAAACAGTAACAGGAATTTCTGCAGAAGAAATCAGTAAACTAGGGCTTCCTGTTTCGGGAGCTTCCCTCCACTGTTTTCAGAAAAGGAGTACATTGGACAGCTCCATTTGAAGAGATATTTCTATTTGTCCAATCAGATCTGAAATATTCCAAGTTTTGAAAATTAGGGTTTCTGCGACAAACCCTAGATCAGCGAACTCCGAGACAAGGATGGACACCTCAAATCGGTAAGATCTAATCCTTTTCTATTTTCATTTGAGGTTCTTATTTCAATATGATATATCACATTAGTTTGGTGACAAGCTTGTGGAAGTTGACAACTTCCAAGCCTGGAAGTATATGATCTCTCTGAAGAAAATGGATTGGACACCTACATGAGTATGGAAGTTCCAGTTTCAGAGGGAGATGAGGTTAGAAGCCTTTCACAAGAAGAACTTCGTCAAGGCCAAAGAAGACATCATGCTCATGCTGCAGAGGATGATGAACTATCCAGAAAGAGATCCAGATATGAAAGTGAAGATTCTTCAAGCAAGGATGAATATGTTTTGATATCAGCTCTCATAGGTAACATTACTCATGGAAGTGATGATTGGCTTATAGATCGTGGGGCTTCCAAACATATGACGGGATTCAAGGAATCCTTTGTAAGACTGTCAGAACATGAATCACCTCACAAGGTGAAACTAGGAGATGACTACCAATATCCAATAACAGGTAGTGGGGAGTCTTCATACAAGCTAGACTCTGGTAAGTCTCTAACAATAAAAGAAGTATTCCAGGACTCAAGAAGAACCTTCTCTCCATTTCAGCATTGATGCAAAATGAATGCGGGTTGCATTCATAGATGGTCAAGTTATCATGTGGCCAAAAGGAAAGACTATCGATGATGCGGTAGTGATTGGAGAACAAGAAGGAGGATTTT
>LPNX010777900.1:0-19413 GCA_001517045.1 Pseudotsuga menziesii | reverse complement strand
GCTCATGGTGCTATACAACTCTCCATTGCTACTTATCTAGAATGAAACATCTTTGCTGACATATTGGATTAGTGCACAATCTCAATGTTGTCTTGGTAGAGATAGAAGGCATCTAGAAAGTTTCAGTGAGACATGGATGAATGTTGTATTGGCTAAAGTAGTTGCATGATCATATATTTATGCATAAGTAGTTACCAGTATGAATATTTTTTATGAAATGTTCTAACCATACAAATGCATTTGACTTGTAGGAAAGATCCCATACATAATCACCTACAAGCAAAGAAGAATGAAGACTTGTTTCGAAGAACAAGTGACGACATTTCAAGACAAATAATAATATGATGAATGCAGTGACATCATTGATGCAGAACCTTCCAGACAAGAAGAAGTAACTAAAGAAGAAATGGAAAACCAATTCAAGAAGAATGATGTCAGGGCGTAGTATCGAGACCTAAAGAGAAGTTCATAGTTCCATCATGTAGTAGATGGAAACATCGTGGGATACAAAGCAAGATTCATAGCATGAGGCTTCTCATGAAGAGAAGGCATAGTCTACAAAGAAACATTTACAGCTAATATAAGTGAAGTCACATGACATGCACAATCATGTGTGCAAATGAAAGAAGGCCTTGTACGAGTTCAGAAGACACCCATGGGATAACACATACATGATGAGCTTGATGAATATCTTAACCTTTGCTACAAGGTTGATAGAGGATGACAAGCTCACAGATGGGTGCAAGATGAACTTTTGAAGAAGTTCAAGATAGAGTATCTTAGTATCCAGTGATCCTAGATGGATACTACTTGTCACTCCAGTACAGAATGTTTCAGTGCATAGAGTACGAAAGACAGAGGGAGTATGATGCTCCGCTTCAGAGGGAGTGATTGCAGAAGATCCTGAGGTTCGACATGGTACGACAGGATGGGCAGATTACTGATGATTCTAGGCTTTACTGAGAGTAAAGTGGATTCCAACCTTTGATCCAAGGTTGAAGGTGGAAGACCAGTGATGCTCCTGTTATGTGTCGATGCACTACTGTTCTAGGTATGGAGGTGTGGTAGAGTACAAATGGAATCTTCTTTGGACAAGGGAAGTATGCAGTAGAGATCCTAAAGAGGTTTGGGATGATGGACTGCAAGACTATGACCACACCTATGGCATCAAACCTGAAGCTATTGAGTGATGCTTCATCAGAGACGGTTGATGCTACGATGTATCGTCAGATGATTGGGTCATTGATGTACCTGATGAACACGAGACTAGATATTTTCCTTGTTGTGAACACCTTGAGCCAGTACCTGACAGATCCGAGAAGTGTTCACTTGACAGCTGCAAAGCATATTTTGAGGTACCTGAAGGGTACAATTGATTATGGGCTCAAGTACGATGCGAATCAGAAGATTAACCTAGAGGGTTATGTTGATTCAGATTGGGCAAGCAGTGCCATCGACAGGAAGAGTACTTCGGGATGTTGCTTCAGTATGGGATCAGGTGTGATCTCTTGGTTTAGCAGGATGCAATCCTATGTGGCACTGAGTACAGCTGAAGCAGAGTATGTCACAGCTTGTTCAGCTAGTTATGAGGCAGTATGGCTGCGGAAGCTACTATCTGATATATTTGATCTCCAGTTAGATGCTACCTGTATACATTGTGACAACCAGAGTTGCGTGAAGTTGTCAGAGAATCCAGTGTTCCATGACAGGTCGAAGCATATAGAGATCAAATATCACTATATCAGGGATATGGTGCAGAGAGGAGTAGTGAAGCTCCTGTATGTTGCGACGAAGGAATAGATAGCTGATGTATTGACGAAGCCATTGGCTAGGCTGAAGTTCGAGTACTTCAGAGAGAGACTTGGTGTTCTCCAGATCGAGGCTTCCTCCCAGAGACAGTGATGAGACCCATATCCATTCTGACATGGTGAGAGGATTGGTTCCTTCCATGGTCAGATGTAAGGGCTGAGCCATTCTGTCATGGTGAGAGGGTTGCTCCCTTCCATGTCAGATATAAGTGCTGGCCATTCTGTCGAGTAGGACAGATGTAAGGGCAACTGCCATTCTAGGAATGGAGGCACCTGGTCAGTTACTAGGAACACTCAGTGTAAAAGCTAAGTATCCATTCTGATGTGATAGAGGGATGTGTTCCCACTTGATCAGATGTAAGGGATGAACCATTCTGTTCATGGCTAAAGGATTTAGTTCCTTCCATGTCAGATGTGAGTGTTGGCCATTCCGACAAGCAGGTCGGATGTAAGGGCAACTGCCATTCTCAAGGAGAATGGAGGCGCCTGGTCAGTTACCAGGTAGCTCAGTCGAGGAGGACTGGGGGCCATTCTGATGTGATTGTAGTTTACTACAAGATCAGATGTGAGTGCACGCCCTTCCATCACTGTGATAGGATGTGTTCCTTTCTAGATGGATGTAAGTGCTGAGCCAGTCTTCGCATCATGTGTTGATCAGACGTAAGTGCTGTGCCAGTCTTCGCATCATGTGTTGATCAGACGTAAGTGCAGTATCTATCTTGGCATCATGTGTTGATCAGATAGAGATGATTGAGCCAGTCTTCGCATCATGTGTTGATCAGACGTAAGTGCTGCGCTAGTCTTTGCATCATGTGTTGATCAGACGTAAGTGCAGTGCCATTCTTCGCATCATGTGTTGATCAGATGTAAGTGCAGTATCTATCTTGGCATCATGTGTTGATCAAATAGAGATGATTGAGCCAGTCTTCGCATCATGTGTTGATCAGACGTAAGTGCTGGGCCTTTCTGACGAGTAGGTCAGATGTGAGTGCTGGGCATGCCTTTCTGACGAGTAGGTCAGATGTAAGTGCTGGGGAAGACCTACATGAGGAGTAGGCCTACAACCAGCATGAAAAAGGGCTGGCTCTGTAGAACTTCCTATGATGAAAAGAATCTTGAGATAGCACCAGTGTTGATCCAGATCGAGTGATGATCCAAATCCAGTAATGATGATCCAGCAGTAGTGATCCAGATCGAGTGATGATCCAGATCCAGTCCAGTGATGATGATCCAGATCGAGAGATGATCCAGATCCAATGATGACTTGAAGACGAAGATGACTTGAAGATGAGATGATCTACCTGTTATAGAGAAGAAGACCAGTGCTGAAAAATTGTGTCGAAAGAATACCTTCCTAGTTAAGAGGGAGTGTTGATGTATATGTAACTTCGGAATGTATTCTCCTATGTATCTTATCTATTGTAACCCAATGTTTATTCCGGGATGTTTCTATTATGTATTTGAGTCATGTTGTCTTACCCTGATGTTCTGTTTGGGAGGATTAATAATGTAAACAAGTCATATCAAGTCATTAGGTAAGTCCCCACAGTTTCGGGGCACTTGAGTTATTATACACTAATTAAGGTGTAGGCTCAAGTAGTAATTATTAGGTCAAGCCTACGTGTGAAATGGCAATTCAAGTGAACGGATGAATATAAATAGAGAGTGTGAGTCTCTCTATTTATCACTTGTGAAATACATCACTTGCTCTCTCAAGTGTGGCACACTATTGAAGAAGGAAATACTGGGACTAAACAGAAGACAGAAGGCTACTGCTGTTTTGGGAGATCTCTTACTGTTTTGGTGCTGATTCTATCTTAAAGGAAGTTGTGGGGTTTTCTCCTTTATGGTTTCCCTGAGGAAAATCTCTTTGTGTCTCTTGTCTCTTGTGATGTGCTTATGTTTTATTGTTGTGCTTGTTATTCTCTCAGTGAAAAGATCCTAAGATCATAATGCTAGCTTAATGTGATGAAAAACTAACAAGAACACTCTTCTCCACTCTCAATCCTAATATGATTCTGATCCAAGAGACAATGTGTGACCACTCTTTTGCTCTTCACTTCTTCTCCAAGATGAAACCTGACTGGGAATTTTGTGCCCTGGATTCACATGGCCTTTTTGGGGGTCTTCTCACTAGTTGGAACCCTCATATTGCTCGATGCAAAGCTTTTCACTCCTATGCTGGCATTGTAATCAAGGCTAAACTCAAAGGTATCGACTTGGTTTTCTCCATCTTAAATTGATATGGACCATATTTCAACAGATCCTCCTTTTGGAATAATGTACTTACTGGTGGCATCTTTGACTTCCCCAACCAGATACTTGCTGGAGATCTGAACTTTATCCTCTCCGAATTTGAGATTTGGGGAAACAAAGCGCGCTTGGATCACATGACTCATTACTTCACTCATCTTTTGATGGATACTAACATGGTTGATCTAGCTCCTGTACATCCTGGCCCCACTTTGAGAAATGGTAGGACTGGTTCTGAGGGTGTCAGTAAATGTCTGGATAGATTTCTGGCTTCCCTTCATATTATTCTTGTACTAAACAATTTTAAATCATGGGCTCATCCCTCTGATATTTCAGAACATTACCCTATCTGTCTTGAATGGGACTCGATCAAGCATTGTCATAACTTTCCATTTAAGTTTAATAGGGCCAAGATTTGGGAACAAGATTTCATTGATGTTTTCTATTCCTCCTCGTTGGCTCAGATCACTCCCTCACTTGATCCTATGTATGCTCTGTCCACTAAAATCCTTAGACTCAAGGATTGTGTCAAATCTTGGGAAAAAAAGAGGAAACTGTCAAACCTCTTAGAACAATTGGAAGTTGATTCTAACATTCAAAAACTACTTACTGCCCATACCTCAGGTATCTTGTGTGTCTTTGAGTCTTCCCATCTCACTCAACTTAAAGAATGAAATCACACTTTACTTTCCCATGAGATCCTCACCTGGAAACTTAAGAGTAGGGCGGACTAGTTAAAAGAGGGGGATGCAAATACCAAATTCTTCCATTCTTATGCTTCTGCTAGGAGAAATTCAAAGTCTATTTAGTGCTTTTGGGATCAATTTGACACATTGATTGAAGATGATGCTCAACTTAAGCTTATGGGTGCAGCACACTTCACAAATTTTTTTATTGATAATGGTTCCACCAACATTGATGACCAACTCAAGGTTACTAGGCTTTTCCCTCCTTTCTCACTGAGGATGACAAATCCTCTTTCTTGTCTGATTTCACACTCTTTGAGATTGAAGGTGTACTTAAGGGATTCGAAAAATATAAGAGCCCAGGCCCTGATGGCTGGCCTGTTGAATTCTAAATCCATTTCTTTGACCTTGTTGGCCAGGACATACTCAATGTTGTAACTCAGTCCATATCTGAAGGTAAAGTATCTAGTGCACTTAATGCTACTTTCATAACACTTATCCCAAAGTGTGATAATCCCACATCCTTTGCAAACTACAGGCCTATATCCCTTTGCAATCTTGTATATAAGGTCTTTTCAAAATTGGATGCCAACAGACTTAAGCCCATACTGAACAGAGCCATCTCAAGGAACCAATTTGGCTTTTTACAGCATAGGCAGATCATTGAGCCCATTGGCATTTCCTGGGAAGTCATGCACTCCATAAAAGTAGAAAAGAAAAAGGTTTTGATCCTTAAACTAGTGACTTGGTCAAGGCCTTTGATAGAGTGAATTAGACCTTCCTTAGACTTGTCCTCTTACAAATTGGTATTCCTTTTGTGGGTGTTAATTGAATCCTTCGCTGTGTGGAAACTTCAAACTTTGCAGTGTTAGTTAATGGCACCCCATCCAAGTTCTTTCCGGTGTCAAGGGGCATTAGGCAAGGATGCCCACTCTCTCCCCTATTATTTATATTAATTATTAAAAGTCTAAGTCTGTTGATACAAAATGCTTAGCAAACAGGAGTCATCACTGGTGTCAAGTTCACTCCATCACTGTTTCTCACACACTTACTATTTGTAGACGATGTCTTATTATTTGGTGAGGCTACTGTTGAGGAATGGAAACATTACAAGCAGCTCCTCGATCTGTTCTGTTCCGCGACGGGCATGCAAATCAATAAGGAAAAATCTTCATTTCTTCTTACTACTATTGATGAACTTACCAAGGAAAATATTGCAGCCATCTTACCTTATAAAATGGAACCACTCACTATGGGTTTCAAGTACCTGAGCTTTTATCTGAAACCTCTCGGATACCAAGTCAAGGACTGGCGTTGGATTATCAATAAATTTTAACAAAGAATAAGTAATTGGACTCATAGACTTCTCTCCCTTGGCAGTAGACTTATCTTGGTTAAAACATTTCTCATGGGACTTGTTGTCTACTAGTTAACATTGGAAAGAATGCCAAAATATATCATGAATTATCTCCGAAGAGCAATATTTAACTTTCTCTGGGGGAACTCATATGCAAGCTACAGATCTCACTTACTGCACTGGCAATAATTATTAAGACCCTATGACTTAGGAGGTTGGAACATCAAGCAGCTAGACTGGTTCAGCACTTCTCTTAGAATTAAAAGTCTATGGCTTGTACTAAATGGGGAGGGTATCTGGTCTCATGTCATCAATTATAAATATCTCAAAGGCAGGTCTGTGGATGCTTGGCTCCGCTGCAAAGACTTTAGGGTTATTGGTACATCTTATATATGGAATGGATTTATCAGAGCCGTGTCCTGAATCACCTTCCACCTTGGTTGGAAGGTTGGTAATGGCTGCAGCATATGGGTTGGTGTGTACCCAATTGCTAGCCTTACCTCTGACTTTGTCCTCCCGGAAGATCTCAGAAGCGACCTAGAGGATTATGGCATCACCACATTAGACCAAGCATGATACACAGACTCTGGTCATCAACGCTGGCTATCAGCATCTGATCTGGACATCGATGGTACCTGGAAAGAGATCTGGACAAATTATATTAGAGGTCTTTCCCATGGTTGTATTCAACTAAGTAACAATTTGGACTCTTTGGTTTGGTTGTACAACAAAAAGATAGGAAAGGTCCCTACAAGCTTGGCTTATGAGTTGATTGTGAACAGTTCCAGTTCCATATGCCGTGATACTTCTCTGATAAAATTATGGAAGTTTAACCTGCCTCTGAAAATTATTTGTTTTTCGTGGCTCTATCTCACCAACTGTATCAACACCTGGGATACACTATGCAAAAAAGGCTAGAGTGTTCCCAATTATTGTTGTTTGTTCTTTGCTAGAACCGAAACTGTTGACCACCTCTTTTCGGACTGCAAGTTTACAAAGGAGATTATTATGGGACTCAATATGGCTCTCCATCGCCCTATATATTGGAATGAACACACTTTCAGGCATAATTGGGACAAATGGATGAACAATGAAAGAGCCCTATTATACTTACTACTGATTATGGCATGGAACATTTGGATCTCTAGGAACAAGTATAATTTTTAGAATAAAAAACCTGTACCTAAACTGATTATTTTCATTATTATGGAACAGCTTCAAACCCATACAGTGAATACTTCTCCCAAGCTTAGCAGGAGATTGAATGTCTTGCATCACGTATATACATATCCCATTGGTTTTTTTGATGGAGCCTCAGCGAACAAAATAGGTGGTGCTGGTGTTTACCTCATGATAAGCAATGATCTTCTTTACTGTGTAAAGATGGCATGTAGCCTTAGCACCAATACCCGAGCATAACTCCTTGCTCTCTGGGTTTTACTGGCCTTTGCAAAAATGATGGGGCTACCATATCTTCACATTAGAGGAGACTCTTCAACAATCATAAACTAGTTTAATGGACATGCTGACCTATCAACTCTTAAACTTGAAGGTTGGTGTTGTAATATCAAAGCCCTTCAAGCATCCTTTTCACACCTCGAATCCACCCATGTATACAGAGAATACAATAATAAAGAAGATGGCTTATCTAAGGATGCACTTGATCTGGATTCTGGGTTTCTACACTTTATGGAATTCAACAAAGGTGAATGCAGTGGTAATGGCACCTCTCAGCTATATTAGCTATTGACTTGAGTATCAGACACTGGTTTGGCTTGAATTAATGACACACACTATGGTGCTTTCAATGGCATTGTCCATTATTTTATAGTCTTGAACTCTTAGGAGTGCCTCCCTAGCTAAGCTATCCGGGTTTTGACTTGTACCTCTACTACTAGGTGATTCATGGATTGGTGATGGGACACTTGAACCTTTGATCTTGTTGTTATTGTAGACTCATAGTATATCTGATGTTTTGTATTAATTGTTGAACTCTTGACAGTCTGTGGAATCCTATGTATATGTACCTGATGAAGAAAACAGGTTACCTTTGATTCAAATGAATAACAAGGAACTTCTATTTTTCTCCTAGAAAAAAAGTATTGATAACTTCATCTATGGAAGAAAATGTACCACTAGAGAAATTCATTTATAAAAACGTTTCCTTCCAAGATGCACATATTGCATCACAATTTGTCATGACTCTTATTATCTTTATGGAATAAATAATTCTGGAAAATTTTGGGGGCAAAATTTATCCCATGGATTAATTTTCAACTTTTTTTTTCCAAAAAATCATTTTCCATTTTTTAATATGATTCACCCACACTGCATACGATTGAATTTGTTTACTAGCCAAAATTATCCAAAACTATATATATATATTTTTTTTGTAATTTAGCTTATACATAAGTGTACAGATAAATTGGGCAATCAGCCTATATGACAGAGAAAATGCTCAGTTCTGTGAGTCAAAAAGAGAGTGCTAACACTACTCAGATAAACTTTCCTATCTTCGGCTATTGGACGATATACAAGAAGACTGACATAGTCCAAAAATTCTTCAAATTGATAAATCATTAACATAAAAACTATTGATGCAAATTGATAACAGAGTCCATAGATAAAGATCCATGCCAAACCCGTCAAAACTCTGTGGTTTCGAAGCTGCTGAGTCATTTCTAAGGTTCCATGATCCAATCTTCGTCGCTGTAGGGATGGCTCTTCACTATCCTGGAAAGGGTCCATAGCTTTGTGCTTCAAGCCCCCAGAAGGAGGATCAATTGGTTTGTAGACATCTATTGTTGCAATGACCACCTCTAGTTTTAGTTCCTCTTCCTTAAAGTCTTCCCCAACACTTCCCATGTTAGCTGGAATTTGAATATGCCCATCGCTTCTACGAGGCTTGAATCGCCCTCTCTAGGATCCATGACCACAATGAGGGGTGGATGGAGAAAAGAGGTTAAACAACTTTCTCAGATTGGCACACCAATCTATCATCACTTGAACTTTTTGTTCTAACTCGCGCATTATGGTTTGCATGTCACCATCCAGGTCGCGTATTTCATGTCTAATATCCAACAATGTGTCAGTCATGGAGCCTAATTGCTAATGCTAATCCAAGGTCACTTCCCTTGCCTCTCTGGTGCAAGTAGGAAGAGAACTACCTCTTCGGCTAAGAGCAGGGTGGCGTTCCCTCACCATGCTCACACTTTCTCTACCACCCTCGCACCACTTCTCAGTATTTACACTGGCGTTCCTTATAGTGCTGTCATCGCTGAAATCTAGATACTTGGGGTTCAACTACCCACTATATAACCCTTCTGTAATACCGGGTGGCGAGATTGTCATGCCTTCATTCCTCCTTGCGCCCATAAATGCAAATTGAATGATCCATGTGACGTTGAGCATGCTAGGTCTCAAGAAGGGGCATGGTAAATGCTGGCCAAAAATAATCGGCCTGTGGCAGCAGGTTTGATGCCCCTTATTTGATGCCTGTTAGATTTCAAGCTGTTTGAGATCTAATGGGTATCAAGCTTGTTGAGGCCGCATTAAATGGTCTGCAGCAAGTTGAGTATTGCTGGGTGTGAATGTCCACCCTGCTTGTTCATCGACTCCAGCTCATTCTACGTCCCTTCACCCTTAATGCTTTGAGATTATTCTAATATAAACACATCTGAGGAGCCCAAAAACTATATAAAACTCTTAGAAATCTGTTTGTTTTTTTTTAATTATCAAACATTTTATGGTTGGAAATTTGAAAATTAGTAAGATTCTCCAAGATTTCTACATTTAAAATGGGGAATATTTTAAGAACCCATAAATTTTTTAAAGTATAGAAACCTTAACTAATCTTGCTCATTCTTAAATTTCCAACCATAAAAAGTTTAGCGATAGACAATTTAGTGATAATTAGTGTGAAATATTTTTATCCCATCAAATTTCGGGGAACTAGTTTAGAAAAAAATAATTTAGCAAATTCTTTTGGCAAAAAGGTAAAAAATTAACCCATGGACTAAATTTAGCTCCTAAAATTTTTTCGTTGACTTTTAGAAAATTATAAATTCTTAAAATTCATCAGAAATACTTGAAATTCATTCCATTAATAAAACTTGATAAGCACATTTTGCAAAGAACTTAACGTGATATATATGTGTGAGAGAAAAATAAATAATTGTTTCTATGCACCACTAGATAAAATTGAATTCATCATGCCTATGTTTGATAAAGCACAATGAATGAAATATCAAACATGCACTTACATTTGGACACTTTGATTTCTAACGGATTTTTGTTTGTCTTGCTCATGTTTGCAAACTGTCCATGGAAACTTATCACCGCACAAGCTTGTTCCGGTCTTCATTACTCATATAATGGCGTTTCTATCATTGTTTGCATAAGTTATTACCATATTAATGTGCATGAAATATGGTGCAGAATTATGCATATGCAGGCTGAGGATTAAAAATGTAAGAGAACACTTATAGGAAGGATATAAAATCAAGCAACAAAGCAAAAATATAGAACAACAACCATTATTAAATAAGACTAGGCAAAGGAAAATGAATGAAAGATGATCTTCAATGGAGCAAAATCTCAAGTTGGATGAAAAACGAAAGCCTACACTTGCAAGTAAGCTAGAATGTAATGCATAAGGAAAGCCAATTTAAACTATGCCAAAGTTACAAAGTCTTTATTGGCTTGTAAGCACAAGGATAAAAATTGTTAGTTGAAAGAGTCACATGAAGTGAATAGCAATTTTAAAATATTTAATAATTTAATTAACGAATATCCTCCTCATTCACATAAGAATAAAGACCAAAACTATGTAAGGATGGAAAGCCAAGATATTACGAAGGTCAATAGTCAATAAGATAGAAGGCCAAGAGTCATTGGCAAATCTTTTAAGTACAACCATTGCACTGATGTAAAGGGTTTTCTTTTTCACATTAAGTTATTTTCATACGCTAACAAGAGAATACGTTGTCTTGTGTCCTTATACCTTGCAAAGTGTAACTAATTGTAGACTATTCTTCCCATTCATGTTTTCTTGAAACTCATAGGTATGGATGTTGCAATCTATAGATTATTTGCATGCTTGTGATGCCTATTTTTACCTTATGTAGTGCTGACATCTAACATGAAGCAATGAATCTTTAGGTGGCTTGTGTGTTATTCTCGATTACTTTGACCCTATTATTTTGCATATGCTTTAGTTGGTAAACTATTCTCCCTAATGTTATATTCTTGATCTTGTTTTGTTCAATTTGTTGGTTAGGTAAGAGATAAGTATTCCTAGCAATGAATTATTTTCATCTTCATAGGGAAGGTGAGAGGGTTTAATGTAGGCTCATTTCTTATGGTACTTGTGGATGTTTCCCTTTGTTATCAATTGTTTTACCAACCTTCATTACTGCTCTTGGACAATATTAATTAGTTGCATTTCACACCACATTGTTTCATTATATAGTGGTTGCATTTCATTTTTCATATCTAGTTTACAATAGACAAACAATAATCATAGGGTTTAACATTCAACAAAGAAAGGTATAACTGTGCCTTTTCATTAGGTGAACCTGTGAAGTTGACAAGAGACATTTGCACATACATTATAAGGAAAATGCCTTTATGTGGAGGTTATAGCGAATGCACCTCTAAAATGATCCCAAGTATCTATTAATAGTGGAGGTCACTAGAGGAGGCAAGCGGGAGAAGATTTTAGCAAATGTTTTTTCTGGGTGCGTTTATACATCATAAACACACTGGTGTGTATAAGACAACAACACACTAATGCTGTAAATAAATCATGTGGCACCACTGCTGGAAACACCATCAAACAACATATATATATATATATATATAAACAATGCTTTACACCGGGGATAAGTATTTGAAAGCATCAAAATAGGGTAAAAAGATAGTAGAGAGCACCAAATTACTATATTTTTTATTTTTAATTTCTATCACCAATGCATTTTTTCTTATCAACCACATTGGGGTTGTATAGTCTAAGCTGCACTGTGTTAGGGTTAAATAATTATGAATTTAAAAACCACCAACTATATTGTTTATTATTTTAAAATTTTATTACCAGTGCGTTGTATATTATCTACCGCACTGGTTTGTTAGAGATTTTGCGCACTATAACAAGGTTAAATAATAATAAAAAAATTACCACATGAAAAAATCATTTTTACCACATCTACCGTGATTTTGATACCTACAACACCGATGTCGTACATCCCCTACACAAAATCCTTGACGTTCGGATCCATGTGGCAACATTGCTTGTTTCCATTGGTTGTTGACTGGATTTTAAATTTTTCCAAATAGTGGGAAAATTTTCAAATTTGACATACTCACAACCATGCCTCCTCGACGCCCAAGTGACCAGGTAAATTCTTGTTTACTTCAGAATTTAATTTTTAGTGTATTAAAATAGGAAATTAACTATATTTTTCCCCTAAATTTAAAATAAAAATAAAAACCATGTGTGGTGTGTTCGATTCGTTTGGCTTGTACCCCTAGTTGTTGCACCATGTAAATTTACAGGGTGTACCGAGAGCGACACATTTTAGGATGAAGCAACACCGTAGAAACAATGCGCTTCAATTTCATAATGCAATGATTAACTAGTTTTAAAAAACTATCAATGTAAATAGGTGCATATACTAAATCCATGCGAACTATCGAGATGATGCACTATCGTGTGCCAAGCCCACCACATAACCTAACATAATTCTACAATGTGAAGACATGTTCGCAATGCATCGGTTTAGTGGTGAAAAACTTTATAAAAAAACAAATTAAACATGTAACAGTGCACTTATTTAAACTCACCACATCGATTGTTTGGTACAACAAGAGCCACGAGGTGGCAATGTCCCCAACATTGCACCTACAGTTGTTGTTTGTTTGCAATTGCAAAAGATCAATAAAACATTGTTAAAGTTAAGTAGTAGGTACTAGGACATTTAAGTTGGCTATGCAAAGGTCAAGGTTGGAATAGCCTATAAGAGGAAAGAAATTTAACTTTTTAATTTTTAATTAACCTTTAATTTTTATCGTGCCACAAATTCTATTTAATCTTAGTTGTACTAATATTTTTAATATTAATGATATTTGCAATGTGACAGTTTTATATTCCCTAATGGTTTAACCAAGTGATGGCAGGTGGTTTTGACATGATTGTAGAGCCATTTTAGGAAGCCTTTCGTCTCCTGTGTTAGTTATATTGTACTTACACATGAAGTACCTAGTCATAGTCATGCTCTCAATGGATTAAATACTCACTTCAATGAGGAAAATAGGATAGGGCATATTGTTTTTAATTTTTAATTTTGAGGTTATAAGTTATAAATACTTATGGATTCCCTCAATTTTTCTCAAGAGACTCTCTAGAGATGCTACAACTCCAAATTTTGCACCCATACAAGATAAGGGGGGTGATGAGAGTTTCAAAGAGGAACTTCTTTTTATCCCACATCGGAAGGTTTGTTGATTTACAATTGTTTTCGAGACCAATTTATAATATTTCCACCCTCTATTGATCATTTTTTTAGTGCTATAATTCCAATTGAGTTTGTGATAGATATCAATTTTGAGATATTTGTATGAAGTCACTTACTCCGAGTTTCTATTGTCATGTAATAAATTAGCATTAGTGGGCTTGTTGGATTTAATAATCATAACTTTTGTTTATTCTTTGTTAACAATCATACCCATATTAGACCATAAATCCTTGATAGTTCTTAATTTTGTATTCTGATCAAAGGGACACCTTTCCATAAGAACAATATCATTAGCATAGAAAAAATGATGATGACTATACCTACTATTGATGTACTAATGCAACATGTTTCTTCTAACCAACCTTCTAGCTTATCGATGTATATGCTAAAAAAGATGGGGGAGAAATGACAAACTTGCTTAACTCCAATATTACAATTAATAAACTTTGACCAATACTCAATTTTTTTTAACTTGGAAATGACACTTTTGTATGACCTTATCACAGCAGCCCTCAGCTCAAAAGGAACCTTTAGCTCTTCTAATATATTCCACATATTATTTCTAAGCATTGTGTCGAAAGCTTTTCTAAAGTCCACAAAGAAACAAAAGAGATTGGATTTACTATTATGAAACTCATCCTTAATGATCCTAAGCATAACAAGGTGGTCCATGGTTGAATGGTTCCTTCTAAATACTTTCTGGTCTTTAGCCCATTTACCCTCATATTTTAGCCTTGTGTCGATCTTCTTTTCCAAAATAATACCATATAACTTGGTTAAGATGGGGCTAATCATAATGGGTCAATAATTACAAGGGGGGGTTTATCAACACTTCTAAAAATAAGAACAATGAGGCTCTCAGTCCATGGTTTATGGAAACCTTGTTTGACTGCTAAATTGAAAATCTTGTGGATGTGAGGAATGAGGACAAATCCTCCAATTTTTAGGATTTTTGTTAGGTAGCCTTCAATGTGCTTAGTTTTTCCATTTGCTAGATGCTTAATTCCAAAATATGTCTTCTAAAGAAAAACTTATTCTTATGTAATCCATGACATCGGTGGACACATAATTGTTTCTCAAGATATGAATTCTAGTCTTTCAAAATAACCATATTATTTTGTTTAGTTTTGCAAGTTAGAATTTGCCTCGATAATTTTTTAGGGGCCATCTTAGAGAAGCTTAAAAGTTTCTCCTATTTTATATTTATATAGTACATTTTTTCTATAATTAGGACTTAGTACCTATTTATCTTGCATTTTTGTGGGATTCATCAATAGCTTCCTTAAATTCTCTTCTTGCAATTTTACAATATTTATCATACCAAGAGTTGGTTTTGTTATTTCCCTTTTTACTCGATATCTTAATAGAGAACTTGTTAATGGAAAATGAGAGGGTTGTAGTAAAAGTATGGTAGAGGTATTTTATATTGTCCTTGTAGAGAAAATAATTCATTTTTTTTTATATTTAGAAAAATATCATCTCTATTTCTATCGAAGCTAAGTGTCTCTCAAAGAGATGACAAAATTAAGAGTTACAATTAAAAGTCTATGATCTGAGTTAGGCTCATGGTTGTTTAAGATGGAAAAATTTATTATTTTTAATGTAAAGTGATATCGTATATTAAATAATGAACACTAGTCATCTAACTAGAATTTAGCCATTTTCTTAGACCATTGCAAACTATTAGATCTTGAACACTACAAAGCTTGACTAGCTCAGAACCAAACAATTTTTCACCTAGATCTTCATAACTTGTTTTTGTACGTGCCAGTTGAAATCAAATCCTTTTTAAATTTAAATAACCCAATTAAATATTTTTAAAAACCTATTTCACTATTCTCTCTTTTACCAATTGTAAAAATAACCAAGGTTTTGTATATAATAATAAAAATGATTTAATAGTTGTATACATAAGATTATAAAAACCTTTATAGATTTGAATAAATTTATATTATTGTTTAGACAATAAATTATAATAATGTCATCACAATTATAAATTATGGATCAATATTATAAAAAAAAAAGAGTTATTAAACAAAATAGGTTTAAATGTGGATCAATGATTGTCTTAAAAATGAATTTTATTTATTTTTCTAAGTTTAAAGCATTAAGAAATTTTTTTTCCCTAAATGTTTCGTACATAAAAATAGAAACTTCACATACAATTTACAGAGAATTGTTTACATCATCTCAAATCATAATCATGTAATTATTAAATCCTTCAAAAACACAAAACACATAACAATAGAAGCTTCTCATGCAAATTTACCAAAAATTGTTTACATCATCTCAAATCATAATCATGTTACTTTACATGTAATTTCTTTATTATATAAAATTAAAAAAATTCACAACCACATTACTTTATAGATGAGATTAAAAAAGATATGGATTGAGTTTATCTTTAGCCATACATTGCAACTAATCATAGTGATATTAGTTCATATCTGATTTATTACACAAAACATTAAGAGCGATATAACTTAAAATTTTATTTGTTAACCAAAACAAATAATTATGCACATAATCTTTAATCATATAATTGTAATTTCATAATTACACAAAATATTAAAAAGATGTCATTCACATTTTGTTAATATAAGACATCTAATCACATATTAGTTTACATGCAATTTATTTAAGAAATATATTTTAAAATTTTCTTAATCATTATAATGATGATTGATTCAACCAAAACAAATAATTATGCACATCATCTTTAATCATATAATTATGTGATTTTATAACTACACAAGATATTAAAAAGATGTTATTCACACATTTCATATAATTAATTCATATTATATCATTTTTTAATAATACTAAAGTTTATATGTGATTTCTTATTACTAATTTTTAAAAAATAATTTTAATGGTATGTTATAGAAAAACAAATTTTATTAATAGTATTCAAAGCATTATTTTTACTCATAATTATGTGATTTCATAATTACATAAAATATTAAAAATGATTTAATTTTACATATTATTTCTTTATTGATGATAATGATAGTTAGATCATATTATTAGTTGTGTTAATATTTTTTTATATGTTATAGAGATATATATTTTAAAAATATGTCTCCAAAATTTTTAAAAGGATTAAATTTATTTATTTCATTATTTTTTTGGATTAAATTTATTTATTTTACAAATTTTTTTCAAATATTTAATTTATAAATTGGTTTAAAATTTAATAACCAGTTTAATAACCATACTTTTTTTATAAATTAATAAAATATATTTTCATAATAAAATTCAAATTCAAATTTTATGAAAAAATTGAATTTAAAAAATTTAAATTCAATTTAATATAAAAACACAAATTTCAAAATTCTGAATTGAAAAAAAAACATAAACTGTATTTTTTTTTATAAAATCCAAAAATGCATTCCTTAAAATTTTAAAAAATATTGAAACTACTATAATACATTCCTTAAAATTAAAAAATTAAAAACGACTAATACATTTGGCATATAGTAATTTGAAGATGTTTAAAAGTGTTGCATAGAAAAAATGCTCTTCCAAAATGCTCTTGGAGTGTTCTTTAAAACTTTTTTTCTTTTGGCAAAAACATGTTGCAATGTCGGGGACATTGCCACCACGTGGCTCTTGTTGTACAATAAACTAAATGTATAAAACATTAGCCATTGTGCATTATACTCAATGTAACACATTTTTAAAAATTCACCTATATTTACTTATATGAAAACAGTTTTCTTTAAAGTATTTTATTTATTTATTTATAATTTTACTGATTTATTAATACAAATAAATGAAAAACACTGAAGAATCCTGATAACTTACACTATTTTCAAATAACGTTCATATTGCTTTGAAGAATCTTGATAAGTTGCAATTTTTCAAATAAGAGAATAAAAAAAGTACAATCAATGTCGAACTCACCATAAAGGGAATGCCTTTTGAAAAATTGAACCTCTCTGAAACACTTGAAGACAACATATCTTTTGGATGAAAAAGTGGGATAATGTGGAGATCATTGAAGGGATGGCAAACCTTCCTCCCTATGTCAAATCATATGTTTATGAAGAGCTTCCTCCCTATGTTAAATCATGTTTATGAAGGAAGCTCCATAAACTTATTCAGAGGAACACAAACTTATTCAGAGGAACACATGTATCATTAGAAGTTGACTTATACGAATTTATAACAATAAGAATCTATAAGAATGAAGGATTCCTTGTCATAGTATTTTCTTCCTTTATAAGTTAGTTCAAAAAGGAACATCGATCAACCAAGATTCCAAACTCAGTAATCTAATATCTTAGATCCGAAACCATTTTTTATCATAATTTTTCTTCGCTCGTAAGTTTTTTTTTTCAGAGTAAATATCCACGGGAAACCCAGCAATACTTCCCCACATTAGTGGATGGTAGAGGTGGTAAACCGCCGGCATTCCTCACAGAAGGCCTAACCCCAATGGACTCAAGGCCCGAACCCGTGACCTCCCCCCGTACCGAGAGAGTGTGCGCACGTCTTACCAATTGAGCTAACCCTTGGGGCTCTTCGCTCGTAAGTTAGTTAAAAAGGAACATCAATCAACCAAGATTCCAAAGTGAGTAAAAATATCTTACATAGAATATTTGTTCCCCTTGAGTGATATTGATTAAGAATTTAAATTAAAATATTGATCTTACGAAAGGAGAATATTTAAAAATGATTGAAGACGTGTTCGAGTGATGATTATAATAGCCTTCTCAAAACGTGTGGCAAATGTGTTCGGTTGGAAATTGGAATGATGAAAATACCCCTTCTATGCATTGATTTCCGGACTGCATGATTCATTTCTCAAAAACCAATTATGACCCGGCACTCCCTACCCTACCCCATACACTATATACACCCTTTCACCCATCTCATCTCAACCAGCCTTGCTTGACCAGCAACCTGCTCCATAATAACTCCAAGTGGCTATCAAAAACTAATGCGTAAAGGTAAATTGGGATTCGAAAAGGAAACTAAGGTTAAAGGCACAATTAGGATTCGAAAAGGCAAAGCAATATTTCCATCCATCGAAAATCATCAAAACATCACCTGTAGACCGGACGATTGAATGTAAGGCTATCAAATACTAAATGATAAAAAAGGGAAATATTTGTCTGGTTTAATACTTCACCCATCATCAAAGACAATCTCCAAATGCAAATACCAAGGATCGTGTTGGGAGTTCATAGGTGTGTTTGAAATCTTTTGTTATGGACTAAGGCCCATGTTTCTTCCTATAACATTATTAAAAATGTAATACTCATACATAATATAAAAAACATGATAATGGTGTCATTGTCCTCTAAGTGATGTAAATAATACCCTTAATAGGTCATGTGTAGTGGTTCAAAGTGTTGTTTTTTTCCTTTGATGCCCAAAAAAAATTATTAGTCACTTAGGCCTCACTTTCCTCCCTCAAACATGTCAAGGGTCTTTACACCAATATATAGCCCTTAAAGGCTATTAGTGACATTTATAAACCCAATATAAGGCCAAGGATACCTTTAAGATGTATCATGTGATAATTTGAGGTATACTTGTTAATCTTATATGCCTATATGTTTCTTCTAAGGTCCACATCGTAGGTTTCCTTCATTAATCATATATATGCCCCAAATAATTATACATGCATTTATTTCCTGTGATTCAACACTATATCCCTATTATAAGTCCATGGTCCTTTCAAAACATCAATCATTAGAGGAAATTTGGGGTCTAAAATGGGCCTTATAAGAAAACGTGCCAAAATAAGTTTTTGTGAGTTGGAATTCAAGAACCAATAGGATTTCAAT
>LPNX010777884.1:67698-80755 GCA_001517045.1 Pseudotsuga menziesii | reverse complement strand
TTCTCCTCTTCATGAAAGCAATGATCAAACATGGTGTTTTATAATATAAATCTTTTTAGTACTTCGTTCACCTCAAATATAGTATAGAGCATGTCTTAGAGTATTATAGTATAAAATTATGTGTGGAATTTCATTCAATTTGGATTATTCCCACATAATATATCTCATTGTCTCAAAGATTTTAACATCTACAAAATTATTAATATTCATAGACTCATCAGGATTTATGTCCAACCCATCTAGTTCTAATTGAGATGTAATATTTCCTATACTAGTTCTATTTGAGATGTAATATTTCCTTTTGAATGGTTGAATACTAAAGTTTTACTTGAAATAAATAAAAAAATATTAATTGAGAAAATACTTCATTGGATTAATTATTCCAAATTTAATGGAATAGTTCTTTGAGTTGATTTTTCTAGATTTAATAGAATATGTATTTAGAGATTTACAAAAAAACTCAATGTGGATGAAGTCCTTGTAATAGAATATTTCCAAATTTAATGAAATATGTGTTATAACATAGTTTATGGATTATCATGCATGGAAGAGAAGTGAAGATGGTGTTAAGCAAATGCCTAGAGATGGTTATGCATTTAGGGACATTTACAAAATATGGCCTATTTTTAAAGAAGAACCTCGTAATGTCATACTTTCAATGGAAAATGATTGTGTTAATCTATTTGGAAAGATCATATCCATTTACATCATTTTGGCCTGTTTTTGTTTTTAATGATAAGCTTAATCCTTGATGTGAATACAAAAAGAGCATATAATTTTCACATTAATTGTTATTGTATTTATTTAAGGAATTATAACAACATAATAATTCATTTTTAAATTTGTTTATCTCTGTTACATTTTCTCCATGAACAATGACTTAATTATTTCTATTTTGAAATAACTAGGTCAGAATCAAGTTAGAGATATCAGTGTATATATTGAGCCTCTTATTGATGAAATTTCAAAGTTACAGGACACCATAAATATGTATGAAATATTCAAATCAATAGATAAAAAATAATATTAATTCCATGGAATAATTACATGGAAAATTCATGCGTTAAGGATTACACATTTTTGTGGTATGTAAATTTACAATGTAACATTATATATTTTTTATAAGAATATTTTGGCATTGTAATAACATTATTTTATTTCTTTTAGGGATTTAAATAGAGGGTAAATATGTATGTCTAGTATATGGTCCTAGAAAAATATCTAGACATTAAAGAAGTTTATGAAAGGAGGTGTATAATGAGTTCAAATATTTCCTCCCTAAGAATCATAGGTATTGAAATACCAAAAAGCTTCTCTTTAATGAGTATGAAGAGGGTTGAAAAACACCATGAAGAATGATGCCTCAAGTATGGGAAAACGATTTTGAAAATAGATATGGTAAGCAATTTGTATCAATTACATCCATTGTTATTTGTATTTTTTTTTTCCGATTTTTTCTATTTGCTCTAAGAAAAAATATATTTCCATTCTTGTTTCTCAAAGGTCACTAGGGTGATATTCTAAAAAGTTTGAAACGATCATAATCCATTCAATTTAGCTAGTTTCCTTACTATCAACACCTACAAGTATCTCATTTGTTTGACATAATTCATATTAAAAGAATGTCACATAAATCTTATGGAAAATTATAGATACGAAGAATAACAATGACATAGCTTCTAATAATATATTGAGAAAGTTAACATATTGCAATATTTGACTTATTCTCATAGCAATGGACAATTGACCGATATTCCATGTTTATGTTATATGTTTATTAACATAGTAAAAGAGTTATGTTGTAAAAGAGGTGGGTGAGCAATCATAGGCGTGAGAGGAGTAATTGCACCTATGTTCCTTCCTTCCTTCATAAGCGTAAAGTATGCCAAGGCTTGCAAAGCTCCGCCTCCACACTTTTATGTACTATGGTCGGGACATAATAGTTATGTTCTAATATCCCTATGGTCGGGACATAATAGTTATGTTCTATCTCAATAAGTAGTGTTTCGACATCTACACATTTTCGAAGAGGTGATGTTTCGACATCCACAAGTGTTGCAAGAAATTGATCTGACCTCGTTTAGCCTTACTCACCCAATAATTTCTTTTTTCCAATGAAAATAACATATTTTTTATAAAAATATTGGTAATTTTATGTACAAAATAGTCACAAAAAGAGAGGCTCGGAAAGACATAACTATGTCCAAAAAAATAGGNTTTCCAATGAAAATAACATATTTTTTATAAAAATATTGGTAATTTTATGTACAAAATAGTCACAAAAAGAGAGGCTCGGAAAGACATAACTATGTCCAAAAAAAAAGGCAGCCTAAATACAAAATATAGTTAGGTCAAAGACAGCCGATTCAGATCTTTGACAGCCGATAGACATAGAAAAGCACCGAAAATTGAAATGGAGACAACAACAGAGGACACATTAATGCCCAGTATAAGCCAGGCCAATAGTCATGCAACCATGCATTCCCTGGGGAAGATTTGTCCATCCTCAGACCATCTCTCAGACAAGATGAAACCTCCTTCTACCTTTAACACACGATTTGATAAAGAATCCGCCATTTGGTTATGTTCCCAGAAATGTGGGAGAACGATATCCATTTGAATCAATCAATCAAGCTTCTAACATGAACTAGCCACGGATCCAGGTGAAAGAGAAGAATACAGTGCACACCCATAGCCCAGTCGATGATGACTTTTGAGTCACCACATATGTGAATTCCGTCTAAGCCACGATCCAAGGTAAAACGAAGGAGGATCCACAATCCCAATAGTTATCCCTTAGCGTTTGAACCCGGGCAACAGTTCATCCACAACTTATAGTAGCTTTGATCTACCATCCGGAGTATAGCACCAACTCCACATAGGTTGGTGGCCTCCTGCGAAGCCCCATAAAAAAACCATTAAGACTGTGTTCAAGAGCTAATGTCTTTGGCACCCTTGAGTCTTGATGAGTGCAACCACTAGTGGATAGATCACCACCAAATTCTGAAAATTCTTTCACGGCTCTGATAGTAATAATCGAAGGGCCTGTCATCTTACCTTAAAAAATTAATAGATTCCTGCTCCGCCACAATTCCCATAGAATGAAGCATGGGAGCATTCCCTAGGTCAGATAGTTTTTACGCCATGATAAAAAGCATGACGAAAGGGATTCACTACTCCACAAAGAAACCATACTGAACACTTGACTGATCACCTTCCAAACAAACTGGCAGAAGCTATGTGACACAAATAAATGAAGAATGTTTTCATTTGTTGAGCCACATAATAAACAAAGTCCAGGACCCATCATACCTCTACGATTAAGATTATCTCATGTAAGTAGACGGTTTTCAAGCGCCAACCAGTAGCAAACTATTACCTGAGGAGGGGCCTTCCAATGCCACAATCAGTACCACCACTCATGGTTACCCAAAAAGTTCTCCATGAGTTGTTGATAAGCCTTCTTTGCAGAAATCACCCTTAAGACAACATCATAGGACCAACATAAATGATCTAGAGTGCAGCCTAAACTAATTGCCCCCTTTTGTAGTCCTATACCATATTCCTACCATTCAGCAGCCATTACCCCATAAAGTCCCAATTGTGCCGTTGCAATCCATCTCTGATGTGTCATATGACTAGGAAATCCTAGAGAAATATGATTAAGGATGAAAAATACCTTACAATGTAGAAGATAAAGAATGTCCTGAGATAAAAAATTGTTTTGGGCCCCCCCGACAATAGGATCTTCACATAGGCGGACACCTCTGCCATCCCCTGGGGCCCAAGCCAGCCAAGACGAGAAGAGTTTGAAAGCGCCAAGTAGGCCTGCCCAAACATTTGATATGCTTCTGCCCTATTTCTGAAAGCTCCTGACCCATTGGATCTTTAATATTTTTCGAAAGTATTTTTTCTTCATGACTTTAGACCACAACCCATTGTTGGTGAACACCATCCAAAGGATTTTTGCCCAAAGAGCCAAACAAAAGAGGTGCAAGTTCTTCAATCCCCGGCCTCCATAAGCCACTGGTCTGGTAATGTCTTCCCACCGAACCAAATGGAATTTGGACTGCACTCGATCTCCTAACCAAAGGAAGGCCATAATCTTCATCCTTATCTTGTTAGTTATGGACTTAGGGACTTTACACAAAGAAAAAGTAAAATGCCATATTAGTTAGGACATAATGAACAATGTTAATATTCCACTCAATGAGAACCATCTCCATCCCCAGTGGTTTATTTTGCGGTCAAATCACTTCAGCAACGATAACCAGTCCCCAAAAGCCCAATAATTGACCAGGGGTGGATGCTTTTCTTCCATTTTTTTATGATTCTCGAGTCTTATATGCTTACTTTATATAGAAGATTAGGTTACGCTCGTTTTAAATTTCCTACTCGTTTTGCTTTGAATAGAAATAATATATTGATGAAAAAATGTGATTTTTGTGTGGCAACGACTCATGATGGGCATGACTTTATTAATGTTGGAAATTTTTACTATTTATCATCTTATTATATAAACAATGATGTGTTAACAATAGATGTTGGTTTCTAATGAAAATTAAACAATTAATGTTTCTTCCTTGTTATAGTATGTATGGATAGGCACTTGTACTACAGAAATAATAAAAATGGATTTGGAAGGTATGGCACCCAAATTGGAATATGAAATTGGAGTACCAAATATTGTTTACAATAAAATAATAAAAATATATATATGATCTTCATAAGTACTTCAAAATTACATGGGGTAGGTTAAAAATTGCAGCTGAAATGTTACTTGTAGAACTTGTTCACATTAGACTTGTTTGAATTTTATCATTTTATGTTGATGCATGGTTTCTTTGCACTTTTAGATGATTGTTTTTTAAATAAATTCATATGAGGATATTAAGTATTGAAGGAGAAATATTCCCTATTTAATGGGTGAAATGCAAAATTTTCTACCTCTATGCTTTTTTAATGCACAAGAACATTAGCTCATACACCTAGTCAAGGAGATTCAAATATGTGGACCCATACAACCAAGGTCAATGTGGTTGGTGGAGAGGAATTTGAATTAATTGAAGTATTTTGTTGGAAAAATATCACATCTAGAAGGCTCAATGGTTGAAAGGTATATGGTGTATTAGTCCACTGTGTACTTTAGTATTTACCCAAGTAGTGGGTGATATTAAAGCTCCTTTGGTATGTCAATTCCACTAACAAATTGAAGGGGAGGTGTTGTCGGGGAAAGAAAGATGAAGAAAAGTGAAAAGTATATTTATCCTTTATTGTATTTTCTTTTGGTAAGGCTCGCACCCACGAAGTTCCGTACCGGTGACCTTACACAAGGAGTTCCTTAATAGTACTCCCATTCACCATCTATGCTATGCACCATGGGCACATTTATCTTTTATTGTAATTACTATTTTATAGCATAATTTGTAAACATTAATTTGTTCACTAACCTTTTTATTTTTTATCATGATCTAAGTAGTTGAGAGTGGGATGCAATGCATTTATACATTGCAAATAATCTTGAATGTATGAAGATATGATAGAATGCCACATTGAAGTTTTCCATATCTTATCATGGAGTTGGATGGTGAATTTGATTAAAACATATTACTTTGATAGTCATACAAATATTGGACAATCATAAAAATATGACATTGAATGAAATTGATTTAGCATATTGTGCAAAAGATGGAAATGTAAGAATTTACTATTTATTTTTAGAAATTAATTCACATTTTCTGTTTTTATTTTGTTGATCAAATTACCTTATACATATAGCTATTAATTCATGACAATTCATTTATAACATGTCAAGCATGTAGGTGAAACATCACAAAGCTATGTGGCGCAATGACAAAAAGATCACACCAAACAGTTGGATGATAAGAGGAAAACTTGTGACAGTGGAATAATTGCAATTCTCCAGGTTACTAATATTTTCCATAGGGTTGACATACATCCAATCACATCTAATTTGAGGTACTATGGCTATTTGGAAGATATATTGAATATAGTATTTAAATCCTTCAAAGTGGTTTTTTTTAAGGTCATGTGGTACAAATTGTTGCTACAATTAGGTGATGATCAAATTACTATTATTGATCATGATAATGGATTTACCATGATTATTACCACTAGGGTTGAACCAAATACAAATCTTCGTGTACTTCCAAGTCAATGTGAGCAAGTATTTTATTAACAAGTGATAGGTAGAGCAGGTTGGTCATTTGTTTTTAGAAGTGATCCAAGAGGAAGATCTATAAAGTATATTTTTCCTTAAGAAGATGTTTGTGAAGAATATGAAGAAGATGCGGGAGAGTAGGAAGGTCTAGTTATTGGGTCACATGATCTTATTCTTGATCTTGATGATGATGATGTTTTTACTAATGATGACTTAGTGCTAGTCATCATATGTGTTGTTATGGACAATCCTATCAATGATTTTGAAGGGTTGGATACAAATTATGATCTTGATGAGTTAGATATTGAATTAGATGAAGTTCAATATCAATCTAAGATGGATATGTAATAAATATTTTTTAATAAATTATTTAGTTGATTCAAATGAGTAATCTAATGGTTTTCCCTTCTTGATTTGAGATCCTTATTAATTCTCATCTTAACGGTGAATTGCTTCTCACATGATATGCGAGTTGAAAATGTTAGATAACTTGATAATGTTATTGGTCCTTAGCTTAATAGGTAGTATTCCTCTATGGGAATCTTTTTTTTATTTAAATAAAAGCAATGGAGTTTCTATGTACACTTAACTAATTTTTGTAGTCAAGTAAAAATGTAACAATACATGTTGAAAATGAAGTCACTAATATACACAAGCACTTTTACAATAGTAAGGAATCATCATTCGCATCATCTTCAACATTTTTATGTTTATTTTTATTTTTATTATTTATATAAAACGATGATGATTCTGATGAAAATAATGAAAATTGATGATGCACTACTACATTTGGTATCCCATTTCAACGTTTTCATCGAGTTTAATGAAAAAATATTTTTTCAACATCGAATTAAATTTGAATGTGCTCAAAATTTAAGACAAAAACCATCCATGTCCTGTGAAATATCGCTTAAGAGAGGTTGGGTGAGTAATGCCTCTTAAGCCATATAGGATAATGTCACTTAAGCAATGTTAGGTAACATAACTTAAGTGACTTTACCTAACATTGATTACTAGACACACATTGCATGCCTCTTCAAAGGGACATTCATATTGTTTTTAGGTATTTTTCTTTTTCTGTGACATTGAAAAAATTGATCGAACCAAAGAAAATAATACATTTTTTGAAGAAAATTGGGAGAAGGATAAATTTGGTTAGAGGTAGATTTTCTTATGGCTTGAGATTATCTTTTAAATTAATATTTATGCTTGAATTAAATAGAGTATTAATATTTGGCATTTCATCATGATGTACCCTAGTCTATATTGGTTTTTCCTTGCAAGTATGATTGTATTCTTTGAAGTATTTTCTATTTTTTTGAGATGATTAGGGAAAGTTGTTACTGATTTTTGTGCATCATAAATCACCACAATTATATTAAAGTGATTAGTTTCATCCATAAAGATATATTTACTTCTCAAAGAAAAATAATTATTGTACATTTCCAATACATGAAATTATCT
The DNA here is from genome assembly GCA_001517045.1 of Pseudotsuga menziesii. NCBI lineage: Eukaryota > Viridiplantae > Streptophyta > Pinopsida > Pinales > Pinaceae > Pseudotsuga > Pseudotsuga menziesii. The sequence goes on along the minus strand of LPNX010777884.1, from coordinate 73,110 downwards.
TATTATTTAGTTTTAAAGACTAAATGCTTTAACACACAATAATATCCTATCAAACTCACTAAATTCCCCCATATGGACCACACAAGAATTTAGTAGCTAGATAGGAACTTGGGTCTAGGTATCCAAATGATTCCCTATGGTTGTTCTTATTTTGAAGCATAGTAAGTTGTTTAAATAGGGATCTTTAAAAAATCCTCCATCATCAAGTGTTCAAGAATACCCAAGGAATGACTCATCGTGTAAGAGAAGGTCAAACTTGGGGTGAGGTTGTTTTTGTTCTCCCGGGGGGATCCCAACACCTTGATTTGGAGGTGACATCTCATCGTTGAAGGGATAATCTCTTCTCCACACTTGACAGAGGTAATCTAGTGGACAAATTTAGGGAATCTACCTTATAAGTGAATGTTGTGGGAAGCACCGATACCTCGATCATATTTTGGTGGCCACTTGTACCACTCACAATTATCCTCATTATAACTTATCCTTCTGCACCTTCAATAGTTATCCCTAGTGGATTGATGACCATATAGATTGATATCTCTTAGAATTCCCATTTCTATTTGAGTGGAAGGTTGTAGCTAGGTCACTATGGATTTTTACATGCATAGATTTGGAAGACACATATTTAGCATCCATTTGTAAGTGAAATCATTCAACACATGCACTCATAATTGTATTTGTTTCATTTCATACTTAATTTAGTTGTATGATTTGATCTTATTAAATAAATGTTATTGCTTCTTGGATCGGCATGAGGAACATCCCCTCCCCCTAGTCACTCACCTTTACTAGTTTGGGGAAGCCTCATGTTTCTCCCCTCTTTATCACCCAAGACTTACAAATTCTGAAGGAAGAGATCCTCTTTATATTTACGTTTGCATTAGTGGCTTGAGATAAATTTTGATAACTCAAGAATAATTTCTTGTTTTATTAAGGATTCACCTAGTTGAATGAAGCCCCATCATTGATGGGACTTCATAAGTATAACTTGGGCCTCCTATATTGGTTAACATTAATCATTTCATACTTGGTTTGTGCACTTTTATCTCATCCTTCCTTCTTTGTTCTCGTTTATCCTTTTACACTTTATTGCTTCCTAGTCACTGCCCTCTCTTTCTTTACCTCCCAAATGGTTGATATCTATCTACATCATCATTTCAAGTAGGGCATGACTCGAGACAGTTGCATATTGGTGTGATTAACCATTGTGTTATCCCTATGAGACATGGAATGTGGTTGTTGCATCCTATAGACTACTTATATGAGATCACCTTACCAATCTGACCTGTTTTAAATTTTCCCTCTTTCCTTGATTAGGCCTATATTCATATCATTACCTTCCTTATCATCCTTTTATCAAAATATCCCTAGCATTACCACCTTATACCTTTTCCTTTTCCTTTTCCTTTTCCTTTCTCCTTTGTCCTTTACCCAAGAGTTGGTGTCACTATCCTATCCGACATCACTTAAGATACATGTCAAATGTCCATGGAATGACGCTTAACTGTCAAATATATGCCCATGTATGGGAAACTTCATCTATATGATTGAATAATTTTACCACGTTTATGTACATCAAACATTCAAAACACTACCCCATGAAGAGACATTTTGCACAGAGTTGAATTTTGTTAATATATATTTTTTAATTTTCTATTTGTGAATTTATTTGTCTTTATCTTATAGTATAGTACGATTTGTGTTTGTAATTTGTTGAGATAGAGAACAATGTTAGGTAACCCTATCCACTGATTCTGTAGTATATCTAAACGACATGATGGTATACAATTGGTTCTTGATTATGTATCCAGTGTTATTAGTGTTAAATGTACAACACCACGAGTCATTCTCCAATCCAATCTTGTGAAACCAGGATTGGACCTCATGTGTTGAAGTAGGGAAGCTTGAGTTGGAATCAGGTGCTTGGAGTATATTCTTAGGGTTGGACCCAAAGGATGACTAAGACTTTCAGTTATAAAAGGTTATTCCTCATGTGTTAAGGTGAATGCTTTGATTTATCAAATTGATGATGTTGAAAGTCTTGTTGTATAAGCCTAAAGACTTATGTGTATATCAAACCAAGATTCCCATGAGATGGACCTCTAGTTATAGTAGGTTACTATGGGGTGGACCTCTAGTTATATAGATAGTTGATACTCATCCATACCTCCAGTTATAGTAGGTACCCATCGATTGGACCTCCAATTATAGTAGGTACCCATGGGGTGGACCTCCTCTTATAGAGGTGTCACATACCCCAATTTTGCAAAAACAATTTTATATTATTTGGTATTATTTGAGGACAATATGTTAAATTTTATGCTAAGTTGTAATTGATGACTCAACAGAGTCAAGGATATTTAATGTAATTCTGAATATTTTATTTATAAATAAATAAAGGAGGACACAAAAACTTAGGAGAGTTGCTAAAAGAGTGTTTAATGGTCAAATTGGTGGAGGAGACTGGGTGGAGAGCAAACTGACATGTGGCAGCATTCTCAAACCACTTCCAACTGTTGCAGGTGGCAACCTCCCTACATTTGGGGTCATGATTCCCCAAGAAAGTGGAATCAGAGCAAGTGGCTCAATTAATGAAAACTGACCCAAAAGACCTAGGCAATCTTTATAAAAATTCCCATTGAAGAGAGCTAAGGCTGCTCATTCTAGAGAAGTGATCATTTAGATGAATGAATGTACTTCAGAGAAATTCAATGGAAGGGAATTGTGGAAAGAGTTTGAGGGGATAACTGTTGAGTGATCTAGTGCAGCTTTTAAGCTGAAAGATCTTACTACTGAGAGCAGGGTGTTTTACTGAGTTATTGGACTAGTCTACTGTTTGCATGTTCCACTAGTTCTCAACCAAGAAGACCAGGAACATGTTCGAGGGTCCTGAGGAAGCATTGTTTTAGCGCTCTTCAGGAGATTGGTAGGGAGGAACGGCCTCCTAACGCTGTTGTCATTTGTCCTAAACAGGTTCTACATTATTTTGTTTTACTGTATTAGATAAATCAATCTGATTTCGACTGATATGTGAATGTTACAGAGTTAGTTTGTAGAATGTTAGAATCTAGTAGTATTTTTAAATGATTGAATAAATGAACTTGGTTAGAAAAGTAATGTGTTAGAATATAAATAATTTCTAGAATGTGTTTTTCCACACTTGGAAAATCCAGGTAGTACTCTAGCACAGGTAGAATGTTTAAGAAGATAAGAAAATGTTTGAGTAGATAAGAATGTGTATTTACAGACAGTAGAGTAATTTTATTCATGTTAAAATATTGTGGAGGTTAAACAGTGTTATGATATGTTTATATTTCTCTGTTTTCACATAGTAATTGAATGAAATGCAGCAAAAAATTACATTAGAGTTACATTGATTACATACAGTTAAGTAAATAAACAAGCTACTAATCACTTCGTTTATTTTCTAACAATATCAACTAAATCTAGGACTAATATTTACTATAAACCAAATAGGGTAAAATTTAAAAGTAGATTATAAAGAGTAAATTGAGTTACAGAATTTATGTTATATCTTTTCAAAAACTCTGAGTAAATTCTACCTGACAGTTTATTGAATAAAAGCAATACAAATATAATTAATAACTAGTATAAAACTAAATAATACCTATGTAGAAATTATTTATAATTACTGATGGGTTTATACCTGTAAATATAAATCTTTAGGGTCGAAACCCTAACCAAGTTATTTAACTATTATAAATAAAAACATCTAAGCTGCAAACCATTTACTCGGATAATAATATATATAAACAATTAGTCTACTGTAAACTGCTTACAGTCCTTTCTGAAAACAAATTTACATTTACGCAACACACCTGTAATAATAATTTAACTAAATTAACAAGTAACAAAACCTAATCATTAATAAACTGAAGAACTTAATTAGACAAGGGTTTCATTTCAGGAAAACCCTAGCTTGTATATCGCGAACGAGTAAGTTAATATTATAAATTACACACTATGACTGAGTTACAGTCTTAAATAATAACAATAATTTATTTACAAAAGATATTTAGAGAGTGATGTTCTTCATTAACAGTCAAATAGGAAAAACCCTATTGTACATAGAGTTACAATATACAAGATTACTGCAAAAACGAAACAGAGCTCGAAGTAAAATCCTTTTTTTTAAACCCAATGTATTACATTGACAGGCCGTAAGGCTACAAACTTAACCAAATTACAACACCTAGCTCAGGGCTGGTGTACCCAGCATCGTGGCATGGGTTTTTAAAACCAAACTTACATTCAATTTATTAAAACCTACATTCCTGTATATCCTTTATAAGTAAAAAAAAAAGTAATACAAGTCACGGCATCGAATGCCGGAGCCACCCTGCTATATGCAAGGGTTTAATAACGAAAAACAAATCTTAAAAACTGAAGACCAAACATCCCAAAATGGGAGGAACCGAGGTCGTAACTTCTTCCCAACTGAAACCATTTTTCCCCTAAGTTTGTACAAGTAGGGAGTTGCCACATAGTAATCGGGGCTTACCCGTAGGACTTGATGCCAATCCAAACATGGAGAGGATTCTTCCAAACGAAAAGGCAAACCATCACCTGCAAGTAAAGACCAAATTCTTGTTTAGAAACTGAGTTTATAACTGTAACTATAATTTTAAAAGCTTATAACATTTGTAGGATGAATTTATTTTCCTGGAAGCGAAAGATTTAGAAGGAGAGGAGGATTTGAGCCCACACCACGAGCAGCACAACCCTTGTGCTCACCAGTGACAAAGGCGATGGGGCTCACAATACGTTCTACACCACGAGCAGGAGTAAACTTTGGCAATGGCCATGAAGGAAAAGAACACCAAAAAAAAACTATTGACAAAGCTACACTACCCTCACGCACATCAAAGTATTGTATGCAGGAAGAAAAACCTAATGCGAGCTGTAAAATTTGCAATCCATACACTAGAGTGGCAACACTTCATGATACACAAACAATGCAGCTGAAGATGAGCACAAGCGAGCCCTCATGGCCACAGTAAACTAGACAGAGCAGAGACCAAAACCCTCGACGAAGAATGAGGAGTTAGGGTTGCATTATGAGCTTTTAAGTTATGCATTGCACGGTGGTGGACGTTCCACGTGCCCACCAGATTATTCAATCCAAAATGGGTCGAATGATATAGTTGTCACTGCATTGTCGGGACAACAAATTATTGTCAATAATTTGAACAATGACTATAATGATGGTATAATATATAATGTCAAACATATCTTCACAATGTTAAACCATAGGGTAAGCAATGGTAAAGGATGAGATTTTTATTTGCATCATTAACCCTTGCTTTATGTAACCTTGAAATCTTTCAATGTAAAAATAACAACTATGGAAAGATCCATAGTAGGGTATATGCCCTTGGTCTTAAGGTAGTA
>LPNX010777884.1:39686-52962 GCA_001517045.1 Pseudotsuga menziesii | reverse complement strand
GGAAAAGGATATGATCGAGTGGCTCTCCGATAGGAAGACTCTGATGTCGGTGTGGGAATTGGCCAAGGGAATTGAGTATCACGAACCTATGGTAACTGGCTGGAAANGGAAAAGGATATGATCGAGTGGCTCTCCGATAGGAAGACTCTGATGTCGGTGTGGGAATTGGCCAAGGGAATTGAGTATCACGAACCTATGGTAACTGGCTGGAACCCTCCCACCGCCATACGCCATATAACCGAGAAGGAATGCAAGGCCGTGCAAAAACAGTGGCATATTTTGGTCGACGGTGATTCAATCCCTCCTCCTATAAAAAATTTCAAGGATATGAGGCTTCCGGAACAGATTTTAAAGAAGCTTAAAGCTAAAGGAATTGTTCAGCCGACTCCTGTGTAGGTCCAGGGTCTTCCTGTGGTACTTACGGGCAGAGATATGATAGGTATTGCGTTTACGGGCTCCGAGAAAACTATGGTCTTCGTTCTGCCTTTGATTATAGTTGCTTTGCAGGAAGAGGTGTATATGCATATTATTCCCGGCGAAGGGCCCTTTGGATTGGTGATTTTCTCGTCTCGTAAGGTTGCTAGACAGACATTCGAGGTTGTGGAGGAGTTTCTCGCCGTACTGCACGAGCGGGGGTACCCGGAACTGCGGTGGATGCTCTGCATAGGTGCTATTGATATGATATCTCAGCTAGAAGTTGTGAAGAGAGGTGTGCACAGCCGACTCCTGTGCAAGTCCAGGGTCTTCATGTGGTACTTACGGGCAGAGATATGATAGGTATTGCATTTATGGGCTCCGGGAAAACTCTGGTTTTCGTTCTGCCTTTGATTATGGTTGCTTTGCAGGAAGAGGTGTCTATGCCGATTATTCCCAACAAAGGGCCCTTTGGATTGGTGATTTTCTCGTCTCGCGAGCTTGCGAGACAGACATTCGAGGTTGTGGAGGAGTTTCTTGCCGTGCTACACGAGCGGGAATACACAGAACTACGGCCGATGCTCTGCATCGGTGGTATTGATATGAGATCTCAGCTAGAAGTTGTGAAGAGAGGTGTGCACATTGTTATAGCGACGTCGGTCCGGCTGAAGGATATGCTAGCCAAAAAGAAGATGAATCTGGAAAATTGCAGGTCAGAATTCATTTCAGGTTTTGAAATTTAGCAAATTATACTTCCATTGTAGGATAATCCTTCTCCCTTACAAGCCCCACAGAGCACACTACTAATCAATAAAATATTAATGTTCTCATTCACAACAATTGACCTGGTCTGTGTGGTTTCCAACCCATACTTTTGTGGAATTAAACAAGGCACAACAACATCAAAACGAACTTAATGTCCATACAAACAACATACACACAAAGGCAATATAAACAGGAACGCAGAGACAACAGAGTTTATCTAAGAGCAGAAAAAAAGCATCATATTATATTTAAATATGTTGTATATAAAGCAACAGAAAAAGAATCCTTAAAAATAGGTGGGAGAACCCAACATTTAATGTGGTTGGTTGAGATCTATACCAACCAGATTTACTCACCAGCATGGGCTTATTTGCAATGTACACCCAACACCCCCCTTAGGCGAGAGGAATAGGTAACGACAAGACTGAGTTAGTAATAGGTAACGAAAAAAATAGGTAACCCCAAAGCATTAGTAATCCATCCTCTAAATGAGACGACTGAGTTTGTACATGAGCAGAGAAATATTGTTCATAGAACTCTGAGATGAATGTAACAAAAATTTCTAAAATCAAGAAAGCCCTAGAAGGCTTACTGCTGCTATCCTTCTGTTGCTGCCACGTGGACTGTTTTTTTATTGCTGCCACCTCAACTTTACTGCTGCCACGTGGACTGCTGCTACCCTTCACTGAGTCCTGTAGTAGCCTGCTGCCCTTCACTGAGTATTGTAGCAGCCTCATGGGTGCTGCTGCTGCTAACCCTATCACCACCGAGAGCTGTAGCAGCCTCTCGGGTGCTGCTGTTGCTAACCCTGTCACCATCGAGAGCTGAGATCCCACAGTGAGCTCTGCTCCTGCTAACCGTGACCACCATGGAGGATGCTGCTGCTAATCGTGACCTTCAACAAGACTTATCATGAGCTGTAGCAACTCTACCTTTGCTGAGGTTGTCTTTGGATATATAGAAATGACTATGTCTTAACAGTCGTCACTCTACTATAACTACTATATGCTGTCATCATCTTCAATATGTTGCTTCAAAGGGATGTGATTATTGTCCCTGGTATGGGGACTCTTGTTTTGTCCCCCTTGTAGATGGAAGTCATGTATGCCTTAAGCAATTAGAGGAGTGGCTTTACATCCCAAGTCGATCAGGTTTGCCAAACTTGATAAGCGAACCTCATTTCAAACCAATTAAGCAAACTTGATGCACAATTGAACCCTAAGCAATCTTGAAGGGAAAAATTCAATTTTCAGTTTTTTAGAAAGTTTAAAAATGAATTAGGCTAAAAACCTACCCTATTGGGTTAAAAACTATACTCAATATAGAAAGGTTCTTGGATTATCACTGTGTTGGTAGTAGGTACATCAACTCTAACACAGTGATAATCCAAAAGCCTTTCTGTAATGTCTACCCGCTGTGGAGGCATCCATAATCAAACTTTACTCAATCCAAGAAAAGAAACAAATTATTATCTACAAGGTTGGAAGACCTTGTTTATGTTTGCAGTAATTTACAATTGGCCTTGAGCAGTGTGCTAAATGTTCATCTAGTTTGTATTGCCAATGATTTGTGCCTATTCCCAGTGTGGAAGAAGATGATATTGGCACTCATGGTGATATTAGTAATGAGCCTAGTGATGATAGAGTTCCACTTAATTATGAATATGATGATCATAATTCTAGTGCTTTTACTACCCCATGTGTTCTAGATGATTAGAGCCTTATGATGTTACAAGTAGGCCTCAAGAATAGAAATTTTGACGATGTTTAATTTTTTTGAGCAATTTCAGGGATTATAACTATTTGACATTTCCTTTTAAATTCTGAAAGTTGAAGACTATGTTCTACTTCATTTTGCAATTTTCAGTTCTGTAATGCTTTATGTGTTCAAATTTTGATCATGTTTTAAATTTTGTGAATTTTTTACGGATTACAAGTATTTGACATTATGGACATCCTTTCAAATTTTGATGTTTGAAAGGAAATATTAGGTCAAATTAATGTTTGCCTAAATTGAACTGAGTTTTTCCTTGCTCTAAAGTAAGTCATGGTCTACTTCAAAGAAGATTTCTGGAGTTTACTTGGTTCACCTTGACAGAAATTACACGATTGAAGCTATATATCATTTAAGAATATCAATAACTGCTAACTGCCTTCAATCCTATGTGCTCATTTCCTTGTAGTATTGAAGGTATCTAAGAATACTAATTATAACAAACCTTCCCTCAATCCCCTGTGCATAAATTACTTTACAGTACTGCCATAAGAAGTATAAGAAAATTCTCAGGAGATCTCTTAATTTGCCCGAGAATTATCCATCTTAAATGGTCTGACATAAAATTCTGTTGACAATGGTCCAATGCTATAAAAAATGCAGTGTATCTCGTAAAAATAGTGCACATGTTTAAGGTTTTTGTTTGGAACTAATCACAATGTTCAGTAATCCAAGAGAAAGCATGATACTGCCCCTATATGGAACAAATCCTTAGATCTCCCAACAGAGCAGACCAGGTGACTTTAAAAAGAAAAATTTCCCTTGCTACTTAACTAATCTGTGTCTTGTTTGAGTAAGATAACATTAATTATATTATTTTTTTCACAATTAAAGCAATAAAGGTCATTTGGAAATGTTTTTTGTACTTAGAAACGTACCAAATATACCATCTTACAAGAACTAGCAGTTAGTTCGATATTCCAATTTTTAGTTATTAACTTATTTCACTACGTGATTTGGAAATGCTCTATGGTATGATGTTACTTGAGTGCTAGCAATTTGGCCCTAATTCTAAGTCCTAAGCCACCTACATGTGCATCTTGGGATATAGTTACTTTCCCAAGGAATATGCATTTTAAATTTTAGTTATGTATTGGGGTTGGCTCTTATATGGTTTTCCATTACATGGTGGTTATTGTATATTGTACTATATATACCTTATGTGTGAATACAAGATGGATTTTGGCTCTCATCTCTTTCCGCCATCTTCTTGTCTTTATGGTTATCTTGATTTTCTTGCTCTTGTTATTTCCTTCCATTGCTATCAGAGCAATGTGTGATATTTGCATGCATGAAGGTAGAATGATTTAAGAGAGCATGTATGGTTTTAATGTCTTGGTGATTGTATAGATTGAATGCCTGGATTATATAAGAACTCCATATGATGAGAAGAGTTTAGGATAAAGGCAATGGTAAATATATAGCTAATTATTGCTTTTGCATTGAATACCACAATGAAAATTTTGTTAAAGAATATGATCGTGGAGGTGTAGGATGGCATTAAAACACATGCCAAGGTATTGATTCTATTAACTGCAAAGGTTGCAACATCTTGAAGAGGATGAGAGCAGCCAAAAAAATCCTAATCAGAACACATTAGTTGATGTGAGAATGACGCTGAGAATCCGCAAACCACAACAAATATTCTAACCGTCAACTCTTTGAATTGGCATTGGATGAGTACGAATTAATCTTCAAAGGCTAGTAGGGCAGGAAAATTGACTCGTTGAGTTTTTCTTTCTTTTGGAAGATGATGTTGTTATCCACCTACTTGTAATTTCTAAGTTAAATTTATAATTAAAAAAGGATCATATTTTATTGTTATGATTGTAAAAGAGTAAGTTAAACTTCAGATAATTTGCGTAATTTCTAAGTTAAATTTATAATTAAAAAAAGATCATATTTTATTGTTATGATTGTAAAAGAGTAAGTTAAACTTCAGATAATTTGCATTTAGTTTTTGGTCATTTTTTTCAATGTGAAATTGTTGAAATGATAGTTTTGGTTTGTTGAAATTGCAATAGTTTTGAGTTGTTGAAAATTGAAATTGCATAATCAAAGTGTTACAAGGGTAATTAATCAAAATTGAAATTCCAACAACTCAAATTGTGGTTTCAGCTATTTCCCATCACCATTAGCTCACTACCATTATTAATTATGATATTTGATAGCTTCATCGTGACATGAAGTAATAGTTGTAAAAAAACTAAAACTTTTAACTGTATAATAATTTCGAAAAAATATGCGAGAATAAAATATTTGTTATCCATCGTTTCTATTGGCATAAAAATAATTAAGTTCAGCTCATTTGAATGAAATGGCATAAAAAGAATTAAGTTCAGCTCATTTGAATGAAATTGGTTGTGCTTTGTGCAAAGGAAAGATTGTTAATCCATTCAAAGCTTTTTTAAAAGAGAATTTTTTTTATATAGAATGTTTTTCTAAAAGTGGTTTTTTTTTATTGAATGAGGATTATTCTTTACCTCTTTTACTTAAATTATGTGAATATATCTCATCTCATGAAAATAGTGCCAAGGTGGAAATTGAACTTTAGTCATTTGTTGTTTGAATAAACCATTCTTATATGAATCCAGCCATGACTGTTTTAATGCTTTGTTAAATACTAGGATATTTTTTAAAAAATCACTTAGAAATGACATCTCTAAAAAAAACAATGTACTTAATTCTATTTTGACTAAAAAATGGACATAAGAATCACTTAAAAAAAAATTGAGTTCTAACTAAATGTGTGCTTTTGATATTATTTGAAGGACTAATTGAAACTCTTGTATTGAGGTTGTTTCATTATTAAGTAGCAAAGATGATCTTGTATAACTTGCAGAATGTAAAAGATAGTTGATTGGGTTTTTGTGTTATGGATGTATAGTTATATGGAGTCAATGTTTTGGACATAAACTTGTCACAAGTTTATAAGAGGCAAATAACTCTCCTTCACATTTGGGTGGAGATTAAACTTAATTTCAAATCGAAAAATGATTTTTGTGATAAGTTATACATTTGTAATTCAATAAAGAAGATGGAGAAGTTTATTGCTTTTATAGGAAAATGATTTACAAATTTGAGAAGTTCATTGCTTTGATAAGTTTGTTTGATAGGTGTGCATGTGCATTAATATTAAGAATGTTATAAGATCGGGAAGCTCCAAGAAGTTCATTGTTTTTTTCCTTGTAAGGAATAGTTTAATTCATTATTAGTGATATATGCACATTCATGCATGACTTAAATTTTTCATTCCATCTCTACCAAATTATTTAAATGCTTCATTATCTAGTGGAACTTTTATTATGAACCCTGAGAATAAAGTAGATGGAATTTTTAATTTTCTTTATATACAGGGATGAAAATTATTAGGAAATTTTGATATCATATTATATTATTGTGATTGGTTCTAAATTTTAGCTTGTTTGGGAAAAAGGCTATAGTGAAGAATATGTTTAATATATTCTTGTCTCTACATGTTCATTGATCAAGAATAGGGGTGTCTTTCATGATAATGTATTAGAAAACATAAATATGCCTTTTGCCTTTTATAGGAGACCATTTTGTACTTCTGCTTTATAATGACATCATTGTATTCTGTAGCCCATTGGACCTACTTTCATGGTCATTAGTTGGACATTAATAAAATGATCTTATCTCGTTTGATTCTTTTAAGTTTTGATTTTCTAAAGCTCTTATGTTATATTTATGTTTCTGTGCAGAGTATTGCACGAGAGGTTAAACACTTGGATTCCATCATGCTGTCACCAGTTTATGCCTAGTTTGGGGAAGCATTAAATGGTTTGGCAGAAATTCGTGCATACCAAGCATATGACCACATGGCAATGATAAATGGGAAAGCAATGGACAATAATATCCGGTTTACATTGGTAAACATGAGCTCCAACCGCTGGCTTGGTATAAGACTGGAAACTTTAGGAGGTCCTATGATCTTGTTGATAGCAACATTTGTTGTTTTGCAGAACCAACATGTTAACTCTTCAGAATTTGCTCCATTGATGGGTCTATTCCTTAGTTATACCTTAAATATTACTAGCAACAACCACATTAAATTAATTAATTTGTCTGAATACGTCGATAGGCGTAAATTTAAGCACATACTATAGGGAAAAACATTAATATAAAAAATATGTGCCTAAATTTACGCCTATTGGCGTATTCAAACACATTAATTAATTTAATGTGGTTGTTGCTAGTAACCGGTGGGCATGTAAGCATATCTTCAAAGTATTAGTAACAATAATATTATAATATTATTTAAATAATTGTAATAAGATTATACTTAATTAAACAAAAATATCTCTTATTAAAACAATCTTAATGAAGTGATTTGATTTGATTAATTAACAATGTAAAAATTAATTATTAATAATATATTTTAATTATGATGTTACATATTAATTAATTAATTACATTGGAGATATGTTCTTTAATTAAATTACTATATTCAAAGTAATAATGAAATATTATTAATAATTCACTATAACATTATATATCATTTAACACCTAGGGTTATATCATAATGTCTACGGGACATGAATATTATAGGGAAAAAATTGGTTATATCATAATGTCTGCAGGATATGAATATTAAATATTAGAGGAAAAAATTTCTAGATTATTATAAGTGCAAACATAGGCATTTGATTAATTTTTTTGATTCATGGTTAATATTTGATTTAATGAAGACTATGGTTGTACATAAATATTTTTTTTCTTGAGATATATTTTGATCATGCTCAAAGAAATTTTAAGATATAAAATAAGAAAATAATGTATTTATATTTCAAAATGAAAAAAACAACTCTAAATCAAAATTATTAATTAATAATATGAAAATTTAAAGTCTAAAATATTATCTTTTAGAATTTAGTATAGTAATTTAATAAGATATAATAATGATAAAAATCATATTTTATTCAAAACAATTTATTTTTCGCATATATATATATATATATATATAGTCATTTGACAAAAGAAATGGTTTAAACCACACTCTAGACAATTGACTTCAAATGATTATATATATATATATATATATATATATCAAGAAAATTCTTAAAGAATTTTTCTAAACATACAAAGACACATTATTAATTTGTGACATCTTGGGCATTATCCCAATGTGACATAACCCTTGACAAATATCACAATGTGACATAACTCTTCATGAATGTCGCTAATGCAACATAACTTGTGATAAACGTTACAATGCGACACAACCCTTATTAAACGCCCAATATCACATTATTAATGTGTCACATCTTTGGTTGTGGTTACATATACCAACCAAACATTGTAATAAACCATGGCTTAACGTCGTAATGTGATGTAACCCTTGATAACGTTGCAATGAAACGTAAACCTTGATAAGCATCACAATGCGACATAACATTCTACATTACTATGTAGAATGTGGATGGGTTAAGTCATTTCTTTTGTGAATTTCAATATCCATGAATAAATGTTTTGATCGTTGTGATGAATGTCTTAATGCAACAAAACCATTAAGGAATGCACTATTGAGGAATGTCACAATCCAACATAAGTATTGATAAATGTCGTAATATCGAAACATTGTTTGTGTACACAAATGAATTTTTTTCGCTTTTCAAAAGTAAAAGTTTTAATGTGAAATAAAAATACATCATTTTGGTCATATTTAACCATGGTTGACTTTGGTGAACCATGTGGCCATAGTTCATAATGCAAAAAGAAATTTTCTAAACATCCAAAGACACATTAGTAATGTGTCACATATGGACCATTATCGCAATGTGACATAACCCTTGATAACGTCGGAGTGAAACGTAAACCTTGATAAACATCACAATGCGACATAACATTCTACATTACTATGCAGAATGTGGATGGTTTAAACCATTTCTTTTGTCAAACGACTATATATATATATCAAGAAAATTCTTACAACATGATGGTGAATAATGTGAGACAACCATTGAGGAATGATGAATTTCAATTTCCATGAATAAATGTTTCGTTTGTTGCGATGAATGTCCTAATGCAACAAAACCATTAAAAAATGCACTATTGAGGAATGTCGCAATCCAACATAAGTATTGATAAATGTCGTAATATCAAAACATTGTTTGTGTACACAGATGAATTTTTTTCGCTTTTCAAAAGTAAAAGTTTTAACGTGACAGAAAAATACATCATTTTGGCCACACTTAACCATGGTTGACTTTGGTGAACCAAGTGACCATAGTTGATAATGCAACAAGAAATTTTCTAAACGTCCAATGACACATTATTAATGTGTCACATTTGGGGCATTATCGCAATGTGACATAACCCTTGACAAATATCACAATGTGACATAACCCTTAATGAATGTCGTTAATGTAACATAACCTGGGATAAACGTTATAATGCGACATAACGCTTATTAAAAGCTCACTATCACATATTTAATGTGTCAAATCTTGGGCATTATCACAATGTGACATAACCTTTGACAAATATCACAATGTGACATAACTTTTCATGAATGTGGCTAATGCAACATAACATGTGATAAACGTTACAATGCGACATAACCTTTATTAAACGTCCAATATCACATTATTAATGTGTCACATCTTTGGTTGTGGTTACATATACCAACCAAATGCTGTAACAAACCATGGCTTAACGTCGTAATGTGATATAACCCTTGATAACGTCGTAGTGAAACGTAAACCTTGATAAACATCACAATGCGACATAACATTCTACATTACTATGTAGGATGTGGATGGTTTAAACCATTTCTTTTGTCAAATGACTATATATATATCAAGAAAATTCTTACAACATGATGACGAATAATGTGACATAACCATTGAGGAATGATGAATTTCAATATACATGAATAAATGTTTCGATCGTTGCGATGAATGTCCTAATGCAACAAAACCATTAAGGAATGCACTATTGAAGAATGTCACAATCCAACATTAGTATTGATAAATGTTGTAATATCAAAACATTGTTTGTGTACATAGATGAATTTTTTTCGCTTTTCAAAAGTAAATGTCTTCACGTGAAAGAAAAATACATCATTTTGGCCATACTTAACCATGGTTGACTTTGGTGAACTACGTGACCATAATTGATAATGCAACAAGAAAATTTCTAAACATCCAAAGACACATTATTAATGTGTCACATCTGGGGCATTATCGCAATGTGACATAACCCTTGACAAATATCACAATGTGACATAACCCTTGACAAATATCACAATGTGACATAACCCTTTATGAATGTCGCTAATGTAACATAACCTGCGATAAACGTCACAATGCGACATAACGTTTATTAAACACCCACTATTACATTATTAATGTGTCACATCTTGGGCATTATCGCAATGTGACATAACCCTTCATGAATGTCGCTAATGTAACATAACCTGTGATAAACGTCACAATGCGACATAACGTTTATTAAACGCCCACCATCACATTATAAATGTGTCACATCATGGGTTGTGTTGACATATACCAACCAAACATTGTAACAAACCATGGCTTAACGTCATAATGTGATATAACCTTTGATAACGTCATAGTGAAACGTAAACCTTCATAAACATCACAATGCGACATAACATTCTATATTACTATGTAGAATCTGGATGGTTTAAACCGTTTCTTTTTTCAAACGAATATATATATATATATATATATATATATATATATATATATATATTAAGCAAATTCTTAAAGAAATTTTCTAAATATCCAAAGACACATTATTAATGTGTCACATCCTTGGCATTATCGCAAAGTGACATAACCCTTGACAAATAACACAATGTGACATAACCCTTGATGAATGTCACTAATGTAACATAACGTGTGATAAACGCCACGATGCGACATAACCCTTATTAAACACCCACTATCACATTATTGATGTATCACGTGTTTTGTTGTGTTGACATATACCAACCAAACAGTGTAACAAAGCATGTATGAATGTCATAATATGATATAACCCTTGATAACGTCGCAGTGAAACGTAAACCTTGATAAACATCACAATGCGACATAACATTCTACATTACTATGTAGAATGTGGATGGTTTAAACCATTTCTTTTGTCAAACGACTATATATATATATCAATTTTTTTTTTACCTTTGCTCAATGTCGCATTGCGACATAACCATTGATGAACACGACAATGCAGCATAATACAAGATATACATCACAATGTGAACGTGATGAACGCGACAATGCAGTATAATACATGATATACATTACAATGTGAACGTCGAATGTCACATTATTAATGTGTCACATATTAGGTTGTTTTATTGTATATCATTTTTTAATCCGTAATGAATGTTGCAATGTGACAACCTTATCACATTATTAGTGTGTAACATCATGGGCATGGTTGCCACATTATTACTGTGTAACATCATGGGCATTGTTAGCATTTTTGAAAAAACCAGTCAAAATGCAACATAACATTAATAATCCATGAATGCAAAATAATCCATGAATGTTGAATGCCACATTTTCACCCTTTGTCATATTATACATATGACCTTTAAAGAACGCCATGAGATAACCTCTTACTCCAAAGTAATATTATATAATATTAATGTGCCTAAAACTCCATTTAATGTGATGTTTTGGATCCATCATACAACTAAATTTCACACCAGCTCTTGAACGAAAAACTGGTTTGGCTTTTCTGCTAACATTTAAACATGACTTCAGTTATTGTTATTTATGTTTTCATTATTGTCAAGGTCTTTCATATTGTAAAGGTTAATTCCTTTTAGATTATGTGATACTTAATATTATATGTTTATGTTTAAAGAAGTTAGATTTATTTTATTTATGAAGATGTTATAAATGTTCATCCTACCTCTCTATTTAAGAAAAAAATAGCCACATCCATAACAATCATTGGAAAACTATTTATATATATATACACACACATACATATATAATTTTTGGAAAGAGTTGTCTAGATACATTTTAGACAACTTTTTCTTTCATTGTTGACATTGAGGCAACATGTAGCATAGGGAAGGTCCAACACACTTGTGATAATTCTTCTTCATCATGGTTTGATTATTAATTCAAGATACCTTTAGTTTATGTATTAATGGTAAGCATGTACATTTACTCCAATATATACACATTTAATACTATGTATACTTCTCTTAAGGCTTTGTCACTATATGATGGAAATGAAAAACTTATAATTTAGGTGTAGTTGTATGAGGCATACTTCCAATTTCTAGGTTTTACATTTCAAATAAAGTTCATTATTCTTAGTCTTTCTCTTAAAGTACTACCATTATATGATGGAAATGTAAAACCTATAATTTGCTTTTTTGTATAGAGGCATACCTCTAATTTTATGTTTTATATTTCAAATAAAATCTATGAGAGGATTTTATATATATATATATATATATATATATATATAATACAATTGTTAAATAAAAATTAAAAAAATGAGATTAAACTTAAACATAATATAAAAGTTTATTTTATACCATAATCTTTTCATAACAATTTTAATATTTAATACATTAATGTGATGAATATTAACATCACATTTTCAATTTGTTAAAAAAATATTTTAATTTTATTTTTTAATTAATAAAATATCCTTAATTTGTTGAAAGTTTATTTTATTTATATTTCTTAATTAATAAAATATCCTTAATATTAAGAGAAAAAACCATTTGTAATTTAAGTATATATATAAAAGACTTTTAATATTATGGAAAAAAACTATTCATAATGAAACTGGGTGAATCCGCGGACCTGGGTAACACTTTTTGGCAAGCGCATTTCGGCAAAAATAGAAAAACGCACCTCAGTCGAGGGCTTGTTAAGCCCTCGACCGAGGTCTTAATACCTCGACTGAGGTTTTATCAAGCCCTTGACCGAGGTATCTAAATACCTCGGTCGAGGTATCTTAATACCTCGACCGAGGTATTTAGGGCTTTACAAACCCTTGGTCGAGGTCTTGTTAATACCTCGACTGAGGTATTTAAATACCTCGGTCGAGGGTTTAAAAAAACAGACTTAGCCCTCATTCAAACAAATGAAAAATTTCCTGTGCCTTGCAGAGGTGTAAACCTTGCCATTCCTAGCACATAACTGAGCGGAGTTGATACTCATAAATTCACCAACGAATCTTCTATCCATTGAGGTATCATACACGCATTTTGGCATTCATATGCAATTTATTTTTTAATTACTTCTAAAACTTATACTTAGAAAACCACACTGCAACTTCGAAGCAGTTCAAAGAAAAATCT
>LPNX010777884.1:0-39514 GCA_001517045.1 Pseudotsuga menziesii | reverse complement strand
TATGCGTTTTGAGGGCTTCTATTTAGCACATGAGTAAAAAATCAGGTTTTCATCGCCAAATTTGGCCAAAAAGTGTTACCCATCTTCATGGAATCACCCAACTTATAAATTATGAAAAGGTAATTCGAAAGTTATGAATGCTAGTTAAATAAAGGCTGTCACAACTCCACAACTCCATACAATGTTATTAATCATTATAAACAAAATTGAAATTGAAGATGAAATATTTTGAAAAGAATTAAAAAATTACATTTTGTAATATATATATATATATATATATATTTCATGAAGTATGATAAAAAAAATTTAAATATTTATGGTTAATGTTTAACTTATTTTTTCAACCTTTAAATGATACCATAGTTTTGTAAATTAACACACTCTCTCTATATATAAAAATTAGATAATTTTAATTAAATATATTTCATTAAAATTACGAGTCAAATTTTTGAGCTCTTGCATTTCACAAGAAAAGTGATGATAGAAGTCAAATCTTATGTGTACTAAATTTCTTTTTGCTAACATCAAAGCCAACTGTGGACCTTGCATAAGAACAAATTAGAATTTCCAAGAGAACTAGGGTGTAGACAACCTCAAAGATTGGGTCAAGAGAAAAATAAATATAAAACTTTATTGCAGATTTACAATACTATAATACCCACATAATATAGGTTTTAGACACTCAAAAGATATCCCAATCCCATCTATTAGCCTCGTTTTGGAAAGTGTAAGTTATCTTCTAAACCTTTGTATGAACACAACCTACAAGTACACATGAATGTGAAAGACCATCGCTTATAATCTAAGCTGATTTTGTTCTATAAAATTATTTGTTTTTTTCCAATCCAAGTCTTCTCTAGTGTCAAAGTTTAGCTCATAATCTAAGGTGTTGTTTAATAAAGTTTTCTTTTTTCCCAATAAGGTTTCTTCCATCTAAAAGTTAACTTTATGAATGATATAGGTTTTGGTTTTATTGAACCAAACATGACATTGAATCTAACATAGTAGCCTTTACTTAAAAGATAAAAGAAAATTACACAACTCTATACCATGTTATTAATTTAAAGTTTTTGTTTGATTTAGTTTCACTTCGACATAATAGTTAAATCTAGGAACGGTTTTTTAGACTACTTATTTTCTGATACAACATATAACCAATGTCATAGTCTTTAATGCCATATAGCTTTAGTTCTATCAAATACTTGAACTGCAAATTTTATCTTGTTTTTTTATGTTGCAAAGCTTTTGTTCTGAAAATAGCTGCAACAATTTTAGAAAACAACTAAGTCCATTAGCCTTTTTCATTTATTGTAATCGATTCTTTTATAAAACTTAATTTACGTGACATAGTTTTCATGTTTTCACTGACATGCAACTTTCTGCCCTTTCAATAACATACCACTTTTTGCTTTTCATACTAGTTTTCGAAGCAAAAATGGTTTAAGTTATCTATTAAAGTTGTTCGTTTAATCCAACTTCTATGGACATTGCCACTCTGCATACCATTGTAATTATTATCAAAGTGTCACCTTAAAATAACCCACCAAACTTTTAATAAAAACATATTTACATTGATTTGATTCATACACAAAATATATATTATATATAAAGAGAAGTGAATCATCTACTTTATCAAGGGGCAGACAGAATAATACACGTGCATCAATCTTCTTTAACGAAAGGAAGGAGAAAAAGACGTATGTTAAAGCATCCTCTTTAACCCTTCGAGGTTGGAATGTTTCTTTGAAAGATGCGGGCATGGAACTTTAGGGCAGCTATACCCACTATTAAAAGGAGAGTATTCTCGGTGCAATGAACAATTTCTTGATCTTCATGCTTTCTAGCACCATATTCGCCGTGTCTATGCCTGTGAATCCAATTTAAAATAAAAATATTAAGGCAACTTCAATGTCTGTAAATTAAGAATCACCCAAGCAAAAGCTGCACATAGACCTGAAAGGTAGGCACCATGGACATATCCATTGAATTTCTCGCTAGTATGTTCTTCGGTAAAGTAAATGGGACCTACCGGCGCCTGCATTCAAATCACACTTTCTCCATTTCAATTTCAAACTGATACAGATCTTCAGACAATTTATATTATAGCAAACTACCGTATTAGATCTACTATGCCATTTATTGGCCATTGTTCCAAGGTGGAAACCTTTTAAGCGTCTGCTAGCTAGTATATAATACAGAAGCTGCTAGCATAGATGGATAGTATTTCAACATTTACTGTGTACAAAGGATTCGATTTGTTTAAAATATCATCAACACAAAGAGCATCCGGGTCCTGAAGTTGTATCTCGTTTTGTTTTGTTATGCCTCTTTGAGAGGAAAAATATCTGCCTGTACATATCTGCCGTCCTATCCTTTACAAGATAATCTTTCTCGAAGGGGAACACATAAACTGCTCCAAGATGCAAGATGTCCAGAAGATGCAAATGTAGAACATTAACCCCACCTGTAATTTATTTAGTCCATTCCAAGTTAGTATGAGACAGAATTAATAACAACAAAACTATGAATGATCATGATCTCACCTGATATCTGACTTGGGCTTCAGTCTCAATCTTGGATTTCCACCACAGAAGACCCAGAAGAATTGCAACTCCAGTGGCTTGAAACAATCGCAAGTTATCGAAGTAGTCTCTGTAACGCTCCCTGTATGTCGTCTTTGACAGAACACGAATTTGCTCCCACCAAGATGTCGCCCAGTCCTTCCGAACTTGAACAAATGATTGCAAATGATTAGGAGCATTTCCATATCTCTGCAGAGCTTCCTTCTCTTGGCCTTCCAAGAGAATCTGCCTGAAAATAATCACGAGGTCAGGAGAATCACTGCGATGGATTGCAGTTATGACAACTAATCTGCCTTCCATATCTCTGCCTTCTCTTGGCCTTGCAAATGATCAGGAGAATCACTGCGATGGATTGTAGTTACGACAACTAGTGGGCGTAACCTCCACCACCGGGAAGGGCTCCATTTCGCCACATTGCAGCGTAAACTACAATCACCCACGATCAGCCACACGTGGACGCCATTTCCATAACAACATTTACCTGATTTTGTAAACAAACCTCTAGTTAAGCTAAACGGCTAGTTAAAAGATTAGACGATTCAAATCATCTCGGTCATACACTTGGCATGTTTTGGTGGATCTTGATGATCTGCTCAAGCAAGTCCATCCCCAAAATATCACATATAAACGCCTATCGGTGTAACTAGTCTATTGACGACAACTTTGCGTTTAGCAAGTATGGCAGAGAATAGTCTTAATGCTGTAGAAAGAGTTGGAAACTATATAGAATTGCCTTCTGAAGCCCCACTTGTTATTGATAACAATAGGACACCACCTCGGTGGCCTTCATCTGGAGTTGTTAAATTAAAAAATGTTGTAATGTGGTATCGTCAAGAACTTCCTCTTGTTCTTCATGATGTATCATTCAGAGTAATGCCAAGTGAGAAAGTTGGAATAGTTGGACGCACTGGTGCAGGCAAGTTGAGCATGTTCAATACCTTGTTTCGCATTGTTGAACTAGAGAGTGGGAATATTCTCATTGATGAATGCAAAATTTCTAAGATTGGACTCGATGATTTGCGCAAATCTCTAGGCATCATACCACAAGCACCAATTCTATTTTCAGGTAGTCTTCTCTCTAGTTATGGTATATTGTATCTCACTCTCCATTACTCGTGCACTTAAAATAAGAGTTGTGTTTGTTATGGATAGTAATAAATTAGAGACATTTTATGTAACATTTTCCCCATTTGGAATTTATAAGATTAATACCCGAAGAAAGATGTCATTTCCTGAAGGTAGGCATATGCCACCTTATTGAAGCATAATCAAGTGTGGAAAAATAGGAAAACTAATATCTGCCATAACATTTTGAGCTTTTAAAGCTGAGATTGCTGCTTACCCATTAGTGTTATCTTAATCGATACTTGTGGTAACCAACAGACTGCTAGTAACCTAGTACTTATAGAAGGATCATAAAATTATGAATTTGAAAATGACATGTAAAAAGGCTACACTATAACATCATATCCACCTATTATTTTCTGAACATAGTTAAAATTTTGCAGGGACAGTACGGTTCAATCTTGATCCATTTGGTGAACATAATGATTTTGATCTTTGGGAGTCTTTGGAAAGGGCACAACTAAAATATGTTATCAGGAGTAGTTCTTTGGGACTTGATACTGAGGTACTCTCATATTTTACCTTCCTCTCATCATTAGCTCCAATATTACCATTTCAGCATTTCAGAAAGGGGTATATATTCTAGAGAATGTGCCATGCACTATTATATTTAGGTTTATAAGTTGTCTTATTAGTTCTCCATTTACAATTGTGGCTTATATGTAGATAATCTATAGATAACCTTAAATATTCCATAGATGGAGGGCACATACATGCTACACTTATAGAATCATATAGGTGTCCATTTTAATGCAATTTTCCTTTTAGAAAATCATTAACCCATAAACTCTTTTAGGGTGATAAAATTAATGTATGTACATGAAATGTGATGGATTATTTGATGCTTCGAAATATTAGGTTTTTTCTGATTATTTTCTTTTAAATAATTATGTCTTAAAAATTATAATGGGAAAAGAGAACTCTAGTAATGATTTTCATCATTTTTAGTCTCTTTGGAAACCTGCTGTCCCAAAGTTTGACCTTGTATTATAGAAATTATATTTGTGGTTGGATAGACGAGCTTTTCATCTAAATGTTCACCCCTCATAGAAATTATCAAAACATAGTTCACATCATTTTTTTATTTTCCCTGCGCTCTCTCAAATGTTTTTCTCTAAATGGCATGCTTTGATACTCATATTATATATTATACAGTACCAATTAAAATTTTATTGTTATTAAAAGAGAAAACAAAACTCTGGACCCGCAATATAATAGGGACCAGAAGGTGATGACATTCAACTGATCTCATCCAAGAATGAAGGTGATAATACAATATATGCAGCTCAGCTTACATAAACCAGACTAAATTTTGGGTTTTTAGTTGATCAGCTTCCCTTGACTAATGTATGATCCAAAAACCCTATTCTCTTTTTCCTCTCTCTTTCTCTTTGTTGCTTTATGTTTTTAATTGTAAATACCTAGGGTTTTAAGTAAATTCCTTGGTATTGTCATCCTTAATGGATAGGATCCTTGGATGATCCGGCTTAGGGAAGTATTGTGCCATTGATGCCATGTATGTGTGGCCAGGGTAAGAAAAGAAAAAATAATTGCCACTGCTTAACTTTTTTGATGCCATGCATGGTAGCCATTGATCGGGTTTCCGTCTCTGTGATATTTCCATATTTTCATGAACTTTCTTAATCGTCTGGTCTAGTCTTGCAGCTACTTCTGATGCCTGTCACCATCCTCACAAGACTGCGCGTAGATATCTGAGAATTTCGTTCAGTGATGACTACATTTTGACTGTATTCATAAGGATGCCAATAATAGCTCTTTATATCCTAAGAAGGTTCCACTCTCGACAAAGATGATCTGGCTTCCTCACGCATTTAAATGACAATGTTTTTCTTAGATTTTGAGTGTCTAGGAATCTTGAAGCTCTGCTTCTAGATTTCTGCTCCCCGTATCCGTTATCCTCTTCTCGTTATTCAACGTTTTCTTCCCATGCCATGCTCTTGGCTCCGTGGAGGATGTCTATTATGTCAAAATTCATATGATTTGGACTGTTCCAATAACTCAGCGAGCCAACGAATAAGATTCAGTACACAGACTAGATGAAATTCAGCAAAAACAAAGAAACTGTCATCAATTATTTAAAAGCTAGTCGAAGAATATCTGTGTTCTGATCGATTAGCTGAATTTTGACCAAGTTTAGCCAAGTTTTGAACACTCAGCAAGTTTTTTGAGTTGTGAACGAGTCCTGAATTTGCTGATTCTTGACTGGGTCAAGCCAATTATCTTGTTTGGAGGGAGAGCTGATGTTTCTAGGAAAGCTTAACCAGTACCCGATTTTATCATTGTATATGTTGGATCAATCACAATGTTCAAGAATGTCTTATCTGCTGCTTACTAGCACGGAATCTAGGGTGATACTTGCTGCATACCGGGTGTCTTATTCTGTCACAACTTAATATGGCTGTCAGTACTACTGTATCATAAGTGGCCACTTTACCGCTATCTTTTCTTCAAGATACAGTTTCAGTTGTAACTTTTTTCCAAACTTAACAACAAGAATCTGCCTCCATCATGGGATGTTCTTATTTACGGCTGGGTTGGTGCTTAATTATGGATAGCTAGATAAGCCATTCTAGCTATAGCTTTGTTCAAACTTTGATTTCCTTTTTTATGCAAGAATTATGCATCTTAGGTATTTTTGTGGACATATTCATGATCTTCTCCTTTGCGTCCTGTATTGCCTGATTATTCAAAATTAGCATTTTTTTGAAGAAAGCACCCAGAAGTAATTAGGAAAATTAATGTGTGAGGATGACATAGTCATTATGGCCCCTATTCACCCCTCCACCTCCTTATGTTCTTGCATTGCCTTAATCAGTCATGTGAAAATTTAGTTTCTACAAACCTGCTCAGGTTTGATTTTTGGATGGTGTGGTCCTTTGGGGAAAAAGTAGTCTAAACTTTGGAGTGTTAACATTAACTTGTTAGGAAATATTTGTTAAATACTTATAGTATTTGTACTTCATTATCAATGGTTATAGTGTTGTTTGTTTGTGATCTATCTTAGGAAATTTTATGTTTCAGTGGATTCTAGATTGTTTTCACTTTCTCTTGTGAATGGTTTGAAACTTTGAACCCTAACCACATCTTTGTCATTCACAAGCATTTACATCTACTGGCATCAAGAAAAAAGGAGAGTTTTTTCTGGGAGATCTGAACACACAGCTAAAGAATAATAATATTACCACTGATATTAAAGTGGATACAAGTTCCAATGTATGGTGTTCTGCATTTGTTTTATATTTTCTATCATTTATTTGATTGCTTTTACTTACTCAACCCAAATCTTATCATTAATCCCAAAAGATGAAACTCTTCTCCTGGCAATATGTAGAGTTCAATTATTTTTAATCTAAAGTTGATTTTCTCTTACTGTTTTCATCACACAAATTTGTTATTAATGTAAGAGGGGCGTGCTTTATAGTGTTGTCACGTACTGCTTTTCTCACATGTAGTGTTGAAATATTCATGGTTTTCTATTGTGTTTGGTTAATAGTTATTTGCAACTGTCACAATTGATGAACTGACACTGGGTTTGAAGACAATCTTGAGCTTTACTATTCCAGATCAAATATCTGGAAAGGTATGAGACTTTGCTTTCATGAATACAAAGTATGCATGCTTGTGTTATGGTTAAAACATTTATTATGCATAAAAGAATTGTAAATTCTGTAATGTCAAGGCTTAAAACTATGCTAAAGTTTAAGGCACTGAGATTTCTATTGTAGGTTTGAGTTGGGTCCTCTTTTATGCTTACACATATCTTTGGCTAGAAAAGGGTTCACCTGCTGAAATAATAAATGCCTTTAATATGGGATCCTTTCACAAAGGACAACAATGTAATAAAGGCTAAAATAAGATAACGTGACAAATAATTTTACATCAAAAATTTTAACTTTATGTTCCTTCTATATTAGCTAATATACTGTTCCCTGAAGGCTACCCAGAAGGTCTCAATTTCAACCATAGTTTTTTTTCCGATGTTATTCAAACAAGCGATCAAAATCACTTTTTGTCATTTCTGTGATACATTCACTATTACAAGTGCTGCTTTTGCAATCTCTTCCGAAACTCTCTTAACTTAGAGTTCTGCTCTTTTTTGTCATTGATGCTATCCTCTACCCTGGATTTTTTGATTTCTTTCTTATGTTCTTGAAGCACTCTGTAGACTTATTCCTTGTTTAAGGGATTTTGTTTGTTAGGTTGATTTCCGTTTCACAACCGAAAGCCTCATGACCATATTCAAAATAGGTTCTACACCTAAATACACCAATTTTATAATCCAAACTGTGTTCACAGGTAAACTTGCAGAAATCTAGAAAGATTTTTTCTATTAAACATTTTCCCAAATCCATTTCAATATAGACTTTGGCATAGATAAGTAGAAGTTCCTCCTGTATATTCTCTAGGATGGAGATGAAGGTTTTGGGAGAGGTATGAAGGACAAGAAATGAGTTCATTCCTCCTTATTTCCAGTAGCTTGTGGTCCTTTATTTTAAGGAGGGAGAAATATTTTTTTTTCGAGTAATCATTGCTAGCCCAGGGCATTGAGCTAAAATATGCTTAAGCTTTATATGCATAGCTTTGTATTTGCAATTATACCACTTTATTCATGGGGAAGGAGCCAGGATTGTGGGTGGGTTTTGTTGTCGAGTGAGATGAATGTTTTGAATGGAGGAGTCTTGAGTAGCTTCTGAAAGAATATGATCAGGAATTCAGAATTTTCATGATGGTGGTTGGAAGGGTAAAGAAAGTAGGGAGAAAATGTAGTAGCTAGGACTTGTTAGCTGGGGCATAGAGTAGCCAGTCTAAGTACACATTTTAGGAAAAAAAGGAATCAATAGAGGGTGATCAGATGTTAAAGGTCAGTCAGAGTGCGATAGATATGCAGAATAGTAGAGAGGTTGGTCAGTACATAATCGAGCCCACTAGCATCCCCTTTATGGGGAAAGCAAATAAAATTTCTAATATAAGACTCAGTGAGGTAGAAAATTTTGTTCAAAATAGAGAGATCATTGGACTCATCTATCTCCAGAAGATGTCTTCCTAGATGGCTGGGTTTGTTTTGTCTTCTGAACCCCAGTTAAGCCCAATTTCTTCAAGATCAATATTGTGAAGCCATTTGTTACTTTGGTCATAGACTCATATCAGGTTCCTTATTCTATTGATTCATATGATTTCACCTATTCAGGGTTATGCCATTCGGTTTGAGTATGCCTCCAGTATAAATTGACTCACTTTTTCACATTGTTTGTATTAATCTCATTTCTTCTAATTGTTTGGGTTCGTATCTATTCATTTTCTCTAAACCTCTATTGTTTGTTCATTTGATTTCTCTTCTGCTTTTAATTTGAATTTCTCTTTTCCTATTGTAGTGCTACTCTTGCAAGTGCCAATCCATGTTTTGTCTCTTGCACTTTTTCTTTTATATGCTTATTGTAAGTGCTTGTTAGTATGTTAACAGCCCTGCAGTACTCTGTATTAATCCGTACATTGCTACATTCGATAAGTTGAATCACTCTTTCAGTTATATTCATTTATTTTTTATCAAATAGAAACATGGGACAATTAAAGTGATGAGACATTTGTTGCAATTGTGCCTCGTATTCCCTTTGATAGTCAGTTAATGAGATTTTATATTCTATGGTCCCCGATTTGAGGGCATATGGAAAACTACTTGCATTAACTATGGTCCACTGCCCATGTTCTTTAAAGCATTTATTTGCAATATGTTCTAGTTTTTACCTGGAGTTTGCTCTCCCACTCCCTCATTCGAGAAGGGAATCAAATTGCCAGTTCACCATTTTGAAATAGGCCTTTTAAAAGGTTTTGAAAAATAGTAAATTGTATGTATATGTGAGAAGCATTGCAATAAGAACATTTTATTTTTGTTTGTCTGGAACCTTTTCTTTATAATATTTTAGACATTTTTCTCAGACATCTTTATAAGTTAGGCTTCAGCTTGTTCCCTAGTTTTTATTATCAGTAGCCACAAGGTTATATATGCTGTGAAATTTAAAGCTGGTATGTTGTGATAAACACAATGCTAAAGAGAATTCTTCAAGATTTATATTGATAAAAATAGAAATTGTTCATGACATTGATTGTACTAAAACTTTGCTTACATTATATATTGTATTGTTACCGGGTTGAGCTTCAATATCTACATGATTATGCAGGGGTCAGCACAAGCATTGGGTTGATACCATCTCCTACAACACACTTCTCAGGAGTAATTGGAAATGAGACTTTTTCTGTAGGTGGTGAAGTTTCTTTTGACATGGCATCAGGAAACTTCCTGAAATATGATGCAGGCTTGAGTTTTTCAAAGCCTGATTTTGTTTTTTCTGTGACCTTGTAAGATTTATCTCTTGTCATCCCTTGAAGCTGAAATAGTTGGTTTTAGTGTGTTTTCTGGTAGAAGATAAGGCAATTGCAATTTTTTTAATGAAGCATTGCATAGAAAGCTTTCCAGTTTCATACTGAATGTGACCTATGCTTTTGCAGAACTGGTAAGGGTGATACCTTGAAGGCATCCTATTTGCACACTATGATCCCTCTGACAAAAACTGATGTAGGAGTAGAGATATCTCACAGCTTTTCAACGAGTGAGAATACATTCACCATAGGCACTCAGCATGCTTTGGACCCGCTAACAATAGTTAAGGGGCACCTCAACAAATATGGAAGGGAAACCGCACTACTTTAGCATGAGTGGAGACCTAAAAGTTTTGTTACTCTTTTTGGAGAGGTAGACACCAAAGCCCTTCACAATAGTGCGAAAGTGGGGTTATCTCTGATTTTGAAGCCTTGAAGAATCTGTCAAATTTTGATTGGAATTTTTGAGTTTTTCCTTTCAGAATAATTATTTCAATGCTTGTATTTTCAATTGAAGCACATAACCAGTTCAACACCTTGACTTAATTAGCTAGGTGATTTTTTTAAGTTAGATGCTGGTAATTTTTTAAGGCTATGCTCTTGAAAATGGGTGTTTCCAAACATGGTTGGCTAGAGCTTGAATTTGGTTGATAAAAACATTTTTTTTGGTTTTAGACAATGGTAAGGAATATTAATTGAGCTCTTCAGTATTTGATATGGATGGGGTTTTGTTTTGGCCCTTCATTTCATGTTGGCTTTAATTTTGATGAAGGCTTATACCTTCCCATTTTTATTGAATTAATAATTTGAGGGTGAATATATTCTGGTAAGTAGTTTAACTGAATCTGCAGCAGTGTGACTAATAATATGATGCCAACTATATGGTTACATTTCTCTTTTTAGTGTGGTTCTATCAGACGTGCTGCAATAGTTGCACTGCATTGATGTTTATGTTTAATGCCTGTAACCTAAGCCTGCTATAAGTAACAAAGTATA
This sequence comes from Pseudotsuga menziesii, assembly GCA_001517045.1. Lineage (NCBI taxonomy): Eukaryota > Viridiplantae > Streptophyta > Pinopsida > Pinales > Pinaceae > Pseudotsuga > Pseudotsuga menziesii. Next base: position 28,415 of record LPNX010777884.1, on the reverse strand, counting down.
GGGGGGATTAGAAAGTTAGAGCGTCCAAAAAAACACAACAAACATAACTATTCTGAATCTAGACTTTTCCAAAGTTATTAAGATAGCTCTTTTATTAACTGCATTGTGAAGTAGCTTGAGAGAACTGTGCTATGTTAGTAGAGATCACATTCGAGATATGGCTATGTTAGTAGAGATCACATTCGAGAACTATGCTATGATATGGCCATTTATTTATCAATTATCATTGATGATTATTTTAAAGATACTCATCTTGTCAGTGATGGGTTTCAATATCAGGTCACAGTTGCAATGCCTACAGATAAGGCTAAGAAGTGTAATCACAAGGAAGCTCAGAAGATTGCGGCTAATAAATCTGTTGGTTTGGTAAAGGCGCCCCTAGATATTACAGCTAACAAAGCATTGGATTATTTTTACTTGAATGCAAAAGTTACCCATCTTGATGCCAAACCTATGGAGGTGTGAGTCATATTGCTATGTGAAAAATTTGTGTTCCTCTAGCTATTTTTAGATTATTACCAACCTTTGGAGGTGTGAACTATATATGGAAATCCTTAATTTAATGTGAGACTTGCAATATCTTGGATATTTGAGTTGGGTGCCAAGTGTTGTTTGTATGAGCTTATCACTTGCTATATGTCTAATGTTAAACTTATTTTATGTTGTATTCAAGGTTTCTACTATGGCAGATCCATATGAAGTTGTTTTTCTTTCATTGCCTACTTCTGTTACAGATCATTTGCTTCGGATCTTTTGCCAAGGTTTTGCTACTCGATATGATGTAAGTGGTAGTTTTTGTATGCTTTTGCAGACTGTTTTTTGGCTATAATAATGGCCTGTTATTATGGCATAAAATTAAGCATGTCCCTTCCACTATCATATTTTGAAGACGTACCTAAAGTGGACTGAATTAGTGTTTGGTCAAAATTATTGTTATTGTCCATAGAAGAACTCCTATAAAGAATTTTGTAGTATTAATGGTCAATAAAAATAAGGAATGTAGCCAATCAGTTAACCTAGACATATATCTATTCCAGAAAAATGGTTCAGTGTTATTATTATTTTCCTAATTTATTTGGATATCTCTCATCTCTTCTAAAATGCGAGATGGATCTATATCTCTTATCTCTTCCGCATACAAAAAAGTCTGAGACTTAAATTTTTTATCATTATGACTTCCAGGCAGCAGCGAATTAGCCTTTTGAAAGTCTCTTCTTTGCTTCTTTCCTTCACAGAAATTAGACACAATGCTACTGAGCACATATTAACTAGTAAGGTTGTTGTCTTTCCTTCTAAGTAGAGGCATGTTGATAGGAATTTTACTCCTCTTTGCCCCTCAGTATTTTTCCAAAACCTATTAGCACAGTATATTTTTTCAGTTTAGATTGTTCATGTTTGGCTTCTTCAAGCTGTACAAGCTCATATCCTGATTGGGGAGATAAATATAAGATAATTTTTTCTATTGTCCAACTAGTGACCATATATTAGTAAAAGGGACTACAGGGTACATCAAGAACAATATGTAGATATTTTCCACTTGCATTAAGTTACTCATTAATGCTAAGGAATCTCTAGCTTTTCCTTTGAAGGACTTGCCGCTAACATCATGCACTCAAAACAATGGTCAAGCAAGAGACAAAGTTATATTATTTCTTGTAGAACAACTGAAATGTTGTAATTGGGATCTTGGAAAGGATAATAGCATGTTGTCCCTGCCATATCATGTTTTGGATCTAATTTTTCATGAAAACAATACAACTTGTGAAATTGCTGTTGACAATGGTCTTGTTAGTGTTTTGTTGGATATCTTGTCTAGTTTTTACCTGGATTCATAAAAAAGTGACAGCCTTCCATATTTTAAGTATGTGATCCCCGTGCTACTAGGATCCTCATACGCTTCAGGCAGCTATGGACTTAGAAATTTGATAAGATATTGTAGCTGCTTTAAATCAAAATATAAGTGGAAGGTTGAGTCCTCATACTTTTATCTCAAACTTAGCTCTTGTTATCTCAAACTTAGCTTGGTTGAGTTGAAGGTGATTTTTTGTTTGATCCGTTCCATGTGATGCCTATTAAAAACGTTTTTGGGAAAAATCGACGATAGGGAAATACTACCTCTATCTATAATATTATAGGAAGGAATCATGATTGTGGAATGACATTTCAACAGCCACTTCTCATTAGACCATCTACCCCATTTAGATCAGTTTTTCATTGAGCAATATGTAATTTTTAAAATTTCTGGTCGTTGAACACCTGCTAGATTATAAATTGTTTTTCTTGGATTCGAACTTTAGAATTAAAAGTTTAAGGACATATATAATGTAATGTGCCTATGATTGTAGTGAATGATAGGGTTGTAGTAGAGAGTAATATTGAAAGTACTTCAGCTCCGTCCCATTTGGATTCTATTTACTAAACACTTCGAAGTGGGCGACCAATAAATCGTTTGAGTAGCTGGGTTGATGATAGTCAACAATTTAGAGGAATGAGTGGCACTACAATAGAATTAGGAATTGAGGATAATTTTTTTCTCAGTTGTAGAGGGCTCAACCAGTTGATGACACTCGATTAGATTAGGCCCATGATACCACTAGATCACAGTAAAAAGGTGATGCTACTACCTCACAAGCTGCAGATGTTGGTACTGTAATGATAGGAACTTTATAATCATAGTAAAATGATATACAGAGAACTAAGGAACGCAATCAATCCCATGTTGAATATAATACAATCTATCATCCTTTGTCGACCATTAGATACTCAAAGTTGTGTATTGATCATTTTTACCATTATAGAGGACTCTGTAAGTTAGGTTCCCAAATTCTTAAAGGGTTCTAGCTCAATGGAAGAGCATCTTCCTTACAAGCAGGAGGTTGGTGGTTCGATTCCTCCATGCCTTAATGATATTATAGTATCGGTTAAAAACAACTAAATTAGTAAGCAAAAAATAAGAGATAGGTGACAAAAATAAATGACCTAAACTTGTATATAAAATTACTAAAAATGACTAAATTGGTGACCAAAACATGAGAGATGTGAAACTAGGAATTAAAAAGGATGCAACACGTGGCGCTAATGATGAAGCCAAACATGGTGTCGATATGGTAGAAAAATAAGACATTATTTTGGATGCAAAAAATGGCGCTACATAGGAAGCAAAATATGGTGCAACAATAGAAGAAATATTTGGCTTTACTTTGGTAGAAAAACATGAAGCAAAAATTGGTGTAGATTTGGAAGCGAAAATTGGCACATATTTGGAAGTAAAACATGGTGCAAAATGGGATGGTAAATTGGTAGCAAAAATGGATGCAATATTGGATGCTAACATGGTGCTATTAAGGATGCAAATATGGCGCTAACGGGGGTGTCATTTAAGAAGAAAAAGTGGACACTTGCTAGGAAGCAAAATATGACGTTATTTAGGAAGCAAACCTCAACGTTGTTTAGGAAGAAAAGCTAGATGCTATTATGGAAGAAAGCCTCGACATTGTTTAGGAAGAAAAGTTGGACAATATTCTGGAAGCAAAAAAAGACACTATATTGGATGTCATAAAGGATGCTATTTAGGAAGCAAAAAAATACATTTTTTGAGACGCTTTAAGTTTTCTCCATGACGCGTCCCATTTAGCGTCTAGTTTGACCACTCAATGTAAAAAAAAATTACACTAAAAAGGGACGCTAAATGGGATGATAATTCCAGGATTTGTTGTAATGGAAGGTGCATGAGCTATTTTTGTTTTGATGTCATTAAACACGACTTTCTCAACATCAGTCCATTTGAATTGCACACTTTGCTTCACCATTTGTGCAAAGTCCGATACAAACCTTAAAACACAATTTATTGTACCCATAAATTATTGCATAGCTTTCTTATTACGGGGTAATGGAATTTGAGATATAACTTCAATTCTTTCGGGGTCTATGGAGATTCCCTTCTTTGAAATAATATCAGCCAACAACTTTCCTTCTAGAATTGCAAAAATGCTTTTCTTCAGATTCAAAGATATGCCATATTTCCTACAACGATAAAACATTTGTTTTAAATGAAAAGCATGATCTTCCCTTTTCTTAGAGAAAACCGTCACATGTTGACATAAAACCAGTCGACAGGGGTTTGCTCTCTATCGACACTCAAACCACCACGATCTCCCTGAGCACCGGCCCAGATGGGTTTTACCCCTTTCGGCAACACCTACATAGAAGATGAAGTGTCAACTGAGATATTCTTGGGAGAGATGATGGAACTAAGTTTCTGTAGTATGGAGGAGGACCACGTGTCTACTTAGTGACTTGGCGCAACATTATTGCATAGATCTAACCATTCATATTATGCATTAACAAAATTTTGTCATCATTCAACAGATCACAATAACATAATTAAATCACCACAAAACATTGATGCACAGATAGATCTAGCAGTATATAATCATCTAAAGTAGAAAAACTTCGCATCATTCATAGATCCATATCGCAAATACGCATTACAGTTACATCTGGATCATAGAAAACAAGAGAATAGGAAAACAAGAAAAGACAAAATGATTCTGCTCAACCTCTGTGATGTCATATTAACCTTAGCAACAAAACATAGAGTCTCCAAAACAATTCCTTAGCTCACATACACAAATCAACATTGACAATCTCAAATGTTGAAGTCGCTAAAAATAGAGCTTAGAGAAATTCAGAACTAGTCGAAGAGAAGAAGATTTAACACTTGCAATTCGATATCTATTTATAGGCTTGCACCTTCCTAGATAATTCTCAATAGACTCTACAAAATAGTGACCACTATCCACAAAATATGGTCCAAAACTACAAAATATGACCAAAATACACAAAATATTGCAATTACGACTTGGCGTCGTTTTCCACCTTACGCGTGGATGATGCGCAGCTAGCTTACCCCAAAAATGCCTGCCAATAGGCCCTCGACACAATCTTATGGCTTGCCCTTGAGCCATGTCAGCGGGACATGGTGTATTCACTGATAGTTTTCTTGAAGTCCTCGTACTACTGAGTGATCTTCTTGACCTAATCTTTGACCTTCTCAACAATCTCCCAGCTTCCTGCCAAATCACGTGCTAATGGATGGTCAATAATTTTATCAGTAACATCCTTTTTTCCTTCCTAAACTATCGGCATCACAGAGAATGCCTTAACTGAAAGTTGCGCTCCGATGTCTTGGAACTCATCCAAATGTGTATTGCACCTCCGCTGACGCTCCCGTGCCTTTACCATGTGATGCTGTAATTCCTTCAGCTCCACAAACTTGCTAATTTGAACAATTGGTGGCAGTTCTCTCAACAATGTATTCAATGTTTCTAGATGCCCCTCGTCATCCTACAATTGTATGTTCAGTTGCTCCAATTTCTCATCCTGGACTACATTGCCCCAAAATTTGTGTAGTCACATCAGTCACTTTCTTGGATTCTTGTCCCATCTCCTCTAGCTGCGTTGCCAGGTCCTCCATGGCACTTTTCCTCTCTACTGCTTGTTCTGGCGAGGTGTCTGGATGTACTAGTTCCTACAATTCCACATTGTCACACTGCAATTGTGCATTGACCACCCTAAGCAGTGCTACTTTCGCCAATGCCAGGGATAATTTTAGGGACGAATTTTAGCCCAGTGGGCTATTTTTCCATGTTTTTCTCCCAAAAAAGATTCGTCATAATGCATTTTTTGAAGCCTTGTTTCACGCAATTTTGATGGGGTAAAATTGTTTCACCCTAAAAATTGCCAAATTATTATAAAAATGATATAAAATCCTTGGAAATTAAAATATTTTTTGAAAAATATCGCCAATCATTTTATAGTTGGCATTTTAAGAATTGGTAATATTCACCAACATTTATACACTTTTAAATAAGTATGGTTCCTTAAAATCATCCCTGTTCACCACCGCATCCAGCTCCACCATGCTCTCAAATATGTGCTGACACGCATTTGTAACTACCTCTTCCAACTGCACTTTGCTGTCCTAGAGATGCCCTTTATTGACCACTAGTCGATCCTATTCCTTTTTATATCCTCAACTCCCTTGGCATTCTTGGCCATCAACTGCTCTTGTTCCTTCTTTTTGGCTTCAATTTCTTTCCACACTTCTGCCTCTTTCTCCCGTGATCACAAGAATTGACCACTGATACTTTGTTCTCTGCCTTCCAACTCCTGATTGGAGACCCTCTGCATATGCACCAATCCCTGTGTGGACATTGCATTTATTTCTATGGACAAATCTTGTAACTGCTACAGGGAGGCATTGAGATCCTCATTATTGGTTTCGATTACATGCAGTTGAATTTGCACATTCCAGATCTACGTCCCAGTGCTGATCGAGCCAAGGGTCTATACAGTGGATGCCTCCAGTGCCTTCTTCACAACTACATCAAATAATGAGTCAAGTCGAGTTCTTACCTCACCAATTCCATATTGCACTTAATTCTTTATCTGCTTAGCTGCTGCATCTGTTGCGGTTCTAATGGCTGTAATAAGACGGTTTACTGTGCCTAAGTCACTGGGGTTGTGCTACTTGTCGCACCCTGCTCTAGTCGCTTCTTCATTCTTGACTTTTCAAATTTTTCTATCTGCTTATGATTCAGTGGGGGTTTGCAATGAATCTTCATCTGAATCATGGTGGTTCTACTGGTTAGGCTTAGGTACAGGATCAACTAGTGCATACGTTGGTGGACCCGTCGATATTTTGTCTAGGCTGACAGGTTCTCTCCATGCTACAGGCCAATCATCAACAATTGTCTCCAACTTCACATCAGATAAATTGTATGGTGTCGAAAACCACTACTTCTCTGGGTCACTCCATGCTTGCACATGAATGGCGTGTGGTCCAATCGCAAATCAAGCAATTTGTTGTAATTTTGTCACAGCCTCCTTAGAAAGTCATGGAACTTTCACAGCTGCAGCCTGCAGCGCTTCCCAATAGATCCAGAACTGAACAACACAATCCTTAAGTCGATCAGGATCCTTCACCCATGAGAGATTCTGGTAGTGTGCTCCCTTGCAAACTTTTACTACATCCACATCCATTCCTTGGTAATATTCTGGTTCCATCCACACTACGAGCGCAATCAAAATCAACAACCAGTATGCGAACGACCGCTACCAATCCTAGATTTCCAATGCGTCATCTGTCAACTGGTTCATTAAGAACATCGACTAGTTCATTTGTACTCCTTATGCACATTTCTCTGCACATGCAATAACCCCTAAATTACACTGGTTGGGTTAGTTCATCCTCACAATTTTACTAGCCAAAATTCATGCTGCAATGCGAACAACCGGATAATTTATGTTGTCGACACAGTACGCCCATCCATCATGTTGCAAACCATATTTATTCTTGACCCTTGTGGAAACCTTCCTATCATTGGCTCTCCACAGTGGCTGCGACCGACCAGTCCAGCCATAAAATATCAATGTGGAAGCACTCCAAGAGCTGCTTCGTGCACGCATTCGCTTTGTACAACCACCCAAAGTGTTGCATGCTAATAAGATCAACAACCCGCATATTTGAAAACCTCGTGCCCAGTCCTATGGGATGCATACTATTGGGCCGCCTCCAAATGCTACCATAAGTTCATAGGGACCCTTCGTGATCTCTGTCGACACGAGAATATTGTGATCATCATACTTCATTTGCATCAGCGGAGGCACGATGTCCGTGGTGCATACCATGCCCCGCAGTATCACCAGCATCCTCATTGGGTACTTCTCATTCTTTGTTATCTTCCTGGGTTTCACATCAGGTCATGTGGGAGGAACATACCCAGGAATGTCCGAAGTAGACACCCCTACATGTGATGATGATTCTACATCCCTTGAAGTTGAGGGACCTATCTGTGCAGGTGCCTCCTCCTGTGCTCGTGAAGACGTTGCAACGAAACCATTTGTTGACACAAAACCAGTCGATAGGGGTCACTCTTTGTCGACACCCAAATGACCGTGATCTCCTTGAGCATTGACCCAGACAGGTTTTACCCCATCTGGAAAAACCTGCATAGTAGTTGAATTCTCACTCGAGATGTTCGAGGGAGAGATGACAGAACCATGTTTCCGCAGTATGGAGGAGGACCATGCATCTGCTTAGTGACTTAGCGCAACATTATTCCACAGATCTAACCATTCATATTATGCATTAACAAAATTGTTTCATCATTCAATAGATCGCAATAAAATAACTGAATCACCACAAAACATTGATGCACAGATAGATCTAGCAGTATATCATCATATAAATAAGAATAATATTGCATCATTCATATATCCATATCGCAGATACGCATTATAGTCACATTTGGATCGCAGAAAACAGGAAAAGACACAATGATTCTGCTCAACCTCCATCATGTCATATTAACCTTCGCAACAAAATGCAGAGTCTCCAAAATAGTTCCTCAACTCACATACATAGATCAAGATTCACAATCTCAGATCTTGAAGTCTCTAAAAACAGAGCTTAGAGAAATTCAGAACTAAATGAAGAGAAGAAGATTTAACACTTGCAATTCGATATCTATTTATAGGCTTGCGCCTTTACCTCGCTGGTCCACTTAACCAAATTCCTAACTAATTCTCAATAGGATCTACAAAAAAGTGACCACTATCCACAAAATACGGTCAAAACTACAAAATATGACCAAAATACATAAAATATTGCAATTCAGGCTTGCGCGTTGTTTTCCACCTTGCGCAGCATCCGCGATGCTGCGCATCTAGCTTACCCTAAAACTTCTTGCCAACATCACATCTTCTAGATATACCACCACATAGTGGCTGATCAATCCCTAGAATGCGATGTCCATAGCCCTTTGAAATGTAGCTTTGACATTTATGAGACGAAAGGGCATTCTTCTATAGGAAATTGTTCCCCACTTCATGCGAAATGTAGTTTTCAGCCTATCTTGTTCAACCACCAATAATTGGTTATAACCTAAAAATCCGTCTAGTAAGGAGAACAATTCCGAACCTAATACCATCTGGAGAATTTGTTCCATTGGTGGAACTGGATAGTTGTCTTTATTTGAAGCTTTGTTCAGATTTCAGAAGTCGACACATAGCCTTATTTCTCCTGACTTATTTCTCACTGGAACCAAATTGGCTACCAATTATGAATGCCGGACTCTGAAAATAATCTTTGTATCAAGTAATTTCTTTACCTCATTTTGGATTAAAGGTTCCAACTAGTGATGCATTTTCCTTAGTTGTTGCAGGAATGGTTTCACGCCCGTTTTAATAGGAATAATGTGTTGAATGATGCATGTGTCATATGTCTTCAGGTCTTCACATGTCCAAGCAAATATATCCTTATATTACTGAAACACATTGATAAATTGACTCCTTTCTCTGGGCGAGAAACACTTTCCCAGGTTCACGTACTTGGGCTCATCCTCTGTCCCTAAATTTATCAGTTCATATTGCTTGGTTGAACTGTTGGTTTTGATGTTGGCCGGATTCCTGAATTTTTTATGTAAATCAAACATTCCTTCCAGTGTCCTTACTCCTTTGGGAATAAAATTCCCTTTGGTCGTTTCTCCATTTTGTAGATTTTCCTAATGCTCTTCATCACCAATCACAAAGTCCTTGAAAGTTTCATCATTTGTCAGAAAATTTATGATATGTTCATAATCATCAAACACCCTCAAATTTGTAACATTATCTGGTACTAATGGCGTGAAAATAAGTTCAATAGAACACTGGTTATTAGTTGGCACTAACCTAGCAGCAGAAACAACTAAAAAAACAGCGCTAACATTTTGTAATCTAAGAATTGAGTTGATATTAAAACCATTGAAATGTGATATCAGATTCCAGACTCCAGTTTGATATCCATTTATGTGTGGTAACAAACAATGAATTGTGTCTCTGATTTGTCTCACTACTACCTCAGAATCACCGAAATTTTTTAAATTTCTAACATTAAAGTTCAATGCCTTTTTTTCAGGCCCTAGACTAGAGCTTCATACTCAGCTGTATTGTTTGTGCATTCAAACTCTAGTCTACAAGAGAGAAACCATTTCTTCTTTTCTGGGTCAATCAGTACACAACCAGCTCCTGATCCCTCTTGCGTTTTGAAACCATCAAAATATAACAACCAAAACCTATCTTCTAACTCTACCTGATTAGTATCATTTCCTATGTTAGTGACTAAGTTTAATATATTACAGTCAATATCATCAGTCCATGAAAATTGAATGAGATCGGATTGCATGTCTAATTCACATCTGACTTCTTATGCTTGATAATTCCCTCGCTTAAGTTCCAAAAAAACCGAGGATGATAAATTCACAGGCTCATTCTTTCCTTCCAACTGAGTTACATTATGCTTCATATGCAGTTCCATTAATACCTTAATCTTGTTTTGACTATTTTGATATGACAACCACATGTGGGACCAATCAGTTGCAAAGTATCCATTAAGTTTTGCAGACCAGTCCCTACTCAATATCAGCACATAATATTTTGGTATGTCTACCACCATGATATCTATGAATTGACAAACCCTATCATCCATAGATAATTGGATCAACACATCCTTCATTTCCCCTATCACTTTAACATAAGATCTGTCCAATTGAATGATTTGACAAGGGGATGGTGTGGGTTGAACATTAATCTTCTTACATATCGAGAGTGACATAACGTTGGATGAGGCCCCTGAATCTACCAAACAATTATGCAATCATATCAAATGATAACAAAAAAGGAAAGGTACAAGACTTAGATTTCCCTCCAATGCTTGCTTCATTTATTTCAGTATCAGGTTCAATGGTTTCTGGGGTAATGCCGGGTTGTGGATCAAATGCTTCCATAAGCTTCTTTCTTTGCTACAGAAAATTACATAATTCAAATAGAGAAATGTTTTCTTTGTTCTTCTTAATGTTTTATACAATGTTAAGGCCATGTCATGTTCTACCAAACCTTTCTTGGTGCCTTCTATTTTATTTACCATGGTCTTTACAGGTTTGTTGACTACTGGGTTTGTCTCTTTTATAATTACCAGATTAGACTTAGGTGTTGTTTGAGTAGTAATGAGAATTTAGGCTTCATGTTTTCTTTCATCTTCTTTATTTTAGGAAGTACTAAACTTTCAGCCACTACCAGTCCTTTACTTCTAGTCATGACATTTATTGATGACATTTGTACTTCTTCAGTTGGTTCCTCTTCATTTAGCCCTAATGTGGGTGCCCAATCTCATAAGACCATTTTGGTTTCCTCTGGTTCATTGGTTTGGTTTTATTCTACCTCAGGTTCTAACAATTGGGCATCTAATAGTTGATTCATAACCAAACTCATCGAGTTTATCCATTGCGGGAATCTCTTTTCAGAATGATACTCCTGATGGAAAGTATAGAAATGGTCCATGCCTACCTCATTAAAATTCAGGACAATAGAATTATATAGAGGGGGTTGAGACGATCCACTTTATTCCCTTTTCTTGTAGTAAGGTTTAAATATCCTCTTCTTTGTCCTTTTCCAGGTCTACTATTTTATTCAATAACTTCTTAACCATCTTAACTACATTCTCCATCTCACTCGAATGCTCTTCCTTGGGTCTGGTTAACAACAAGGGTTTTTTTACTAGTTGCTGGTTTTACCTCTGATTCTGAAGTGTGTTTCTCTATACTATCAAGTTTGGCTTCCACTTCATTGGCCTCCTCATAATTTTATATCAACGTATGCTTGAATTCTCTTTTCACAAACATTGCTATAGGGGAATATAGTGCTAAAGTATAGTATTCTACCAAAGTTTCTTCGGCTGGTTTTGTTGTAGAACCAAAATTACTTAGAAGAGTGGTAAACCTCTAGTTGAAATATTGAACCTTTTATTTCTTATCCATCTTCATAGAGAACAATTATTTCAGAAGGGAAGCGATGGTTCGTTGAGTACTGAATTTGATGCTAAACACCCTTTCAAAAGTGTCCCAGCTTGTTATTGAATTGGCTTGTAGACTGAAAAACTAAGAGGATTCTTTAGCTTTATAGGTATGTGGGAAAATCCTGCATACAACATCTTCATGTTCAAAAACTAAAATTTCTAGAGATAAAAAAATGTTTTCAAGTGGTCTTCTGTGGAAATGCCTTTCCCAGGGTCAAACTTTGGTAGCGCCCTTTCTAGGTGCTTAGGAAAATCATGCAAAGGTGCAACCAGATTAAGTAGTGTTCTTTCCCTCCACGCTGGGTGATTAACATCAGCCATAACTTGACGAGGAGACTATGGTGGAGACTGAGCTATAGGGAATTTGGTTCCAACTAATCAAGCAGTTGGATGATTTCTTGTATGGATAAATCCACTAACTCTTCCAAAATTTCCACTAGTTTCGAATATTGAGTATACGAAATTTCCTTCTAGGTAATGCACAAATTGCTTTCAATCCTCCAAGATTCTTTATGTAAGATATTGTATGTCTTTGTAAGTGATTAAATTATTAGAATGGAACAACGTACAAGCGTTCTGAACCTTCTTCTTCAGAACCTACCTTCTCTTGTTCTTCAAGAACGAGATCTTCAGGAAACTTAGTTTTAGATGTATCACCAGTGGAATAATTCCTTGCAAATGGAATTCCTCTTCCAGCCATGCATTGGAGGCCCTCCTTCTAGCACCAAAACTATTGATGCCTGAAAAATTCCTAGGTACCGACAATAGGGACCCTCCCCAATAATCGATCCCAACTAGATCGTTCACTGTTTGGCATGAGGAACTCATCCGGTTAGCGACCCGACTACTGTATAAATAAAGCGTGTTTAATTCTTTTACCGGTTGAATCCCGGTCCACTGTTTATGTAATTTTATTTATTAAGGATTAAATTCATATGCCTAAGCTAAATGCAAGTGACTAGTGAACAAAAACCTCACTAGAGATGCGTACGTTCTTACCCCCCGTCTTACCGCTCTTGCTCCTCAATCACTTCTATAAATCAAAACAATTACGTTCTAGTCTACTCTAAGCTAATTGATCCTATCCCCTTAGGGATCAAATTTAAAGGAAAGAGAGTATTGTATTGTAATTACACATAATGAATTTTGCTGCTAACTATTCCAATCCATACACTTAGTTACAATAGAAAGATTAACAAAGATAGCTTTGAAATAAGAAAGCATTCATTACTCCATTTATACACAAAATTTTAAATGAAAAGAAAAATCATTCATCATTCAAGAAATAGTTCACAAAGTTAGAACGATTTCACAGTATATGGAAACTCAATAGAAGTAGTCCCAGATTTGAAATTCCACATAATCCATGTAAAACCTCGTGCAGTCCTCTCCCAAAAAAATTGTCTTTCTTTATTAGTAGAAAAGTAGTTCTTCTTAAAAAATAAACTCAGACTTCTTATGCCAACTAAAAGTCCTCACTATTCTACCTCCTACCTCTATTTATAATACAATTATTAATGACTCTTTGACTTCGTTGACTTTAGGACTTCCAAAATTTTGTCCTTTAGTGCCTTGCATTAGGAAAAGAGAAAACAATAACAAATTACATAAAGTGACAAAATGTAGAAAAGAAAAAATTTCAGGCAGGACATGCTGGCCTTGCAATGTATTTACCCCAAGCATTAGCCTCTCCTGTAATAATCTGATAATCTATTGGCTCCAACAATCTCACGGTCACTTCATGTATGACCAGATTTCCCTCCACAAGTGTAAATTTTGCTGGAGTTAATCTGTACAGGTCTTCCAAGAGATAATTACTAACAGAGGCTTTTTTAATCTAGGTTTTAACCAATTCTTCACCAATGGATTCAAATTTCTGAATCTTTTGTTCATCTTCATGCAATCTATCTTGAAGATACACCATATGCTAATCCTTGTCTGAGAAGTCACTGAATTTTGTAACTGAAGAAAGTGTCGGGTCCTGAAAATTCCCCTTTTTTACCACACCTATCATACCCTTTTTGCCTTGTCTTACTCCATTCTATGGACCAGACATATGTTCTTTCCTCATATTGAGCCTTGAATCTTATAGGTATGATTAATTATTGTTTTATCTTATTAATGCCTATGATTGTTATGTTTGGAAATCTGTCTCTTGAATTATGCTAATACATTGTGATTTTATAAAGATAGTTCAAGCTTTGAGAAGTATAGGTTTATCATCCATGTCGCTTGAAGAGGAGATGAAATTTCATTGCCAGTTGTTACCTACGAATCGCAGCCCTATACGCTGAGCGCAAACATAGGTCATTATTCCATATTTAGATGCAACAGACTCAGATGGGACAACACGCCGATGATTAAGGATTTAGCTGAAATAGAAAGGGTATTCATTGAATTGGTTCTGTTATCACTAATGGCTCACGCAACAACATTCCCTATATTCACTGTTTTCATTCGATTCTACTCATAGCTGTACAACTTGTTGTAACAGGGCAGCCTGAAGATTGTAGATCTTCATGGCTTCCCGATATTAGTGGGAAAAGGTTATGATTGATCATGTATAAATATGGGAAAACATTCTGAGCCAAGGGTTGGTTGATATCGTATTATATTGTGTAAGCTGTGACAGAGAACTGTACTTTCATTTTACAATTTTAATATAAGGAGTGGGATTCTTCAGACTTCTATGTTTTAATCTGTTTTAGTTCCAGCGTCTCTGTTTGAAGGTTGGGCCCGCCTTCTCACAGAGACCACCGATTTAATTAGATGTTTTGATTACTCTATTGTCTGGTGTGGAAATTATAGTAAATGAATTCCTTTTAGTAGCTGCAACATTGATGGTTAATCGTTGTGCTTTCTTTGGTAATTACTATCTGCATTTCTCTTAAGCTGCAATAGTGTGGTGTGACAGTTGATTGTGTAGGTTAGTTTCTATTATGCAAGTGTGTGTTAGCTGTAACAGTTAAGCTCATCTCTATCATCTTTCAATTGCTTCTCTTTTCAGGTTTGCTAATTTAGTCATATTATAGTTGAGAGTTGTTTGGTTCAATTTATGTTATGTCCAATTCTTAAATTAGTGGAATTAAACTAGTGAAGAGTGATCTGCATATAGTTTGGTAAAGTTAGGATTTAAATTCTTGCAAAATTAGTCTAGTTCTTTATTTCTGGAATTATTAGTTGCTGGATTAAAGTTGTAGGAAGGTAATTGTAATTCTGAAATTTTGAAGTGGGTAATTTTGATTAGTTAATCATGAGAGGAGTTTGACTGAGCAGATAGGTAGGACAATTAATTATTCATTCAATTAATCAGCTACTTAGTGTTTATGCACAGATAGTGTGAATTATCTTTGAAATAAAAATACTTCCCTGGGTTGACTATTTATATTGAGCATTCTGCATGTTAGCTGTAACTAACTATCATATAGAGTGACCAATATTTTGGCACTGTTGCTAGGGAAGATAATTATCAGACACCATAGTAGTTGCGTCTGTTCATTTTTCTTCAATTTTTAAGCTTACATGTTTTGGGTTGTATGGATACGAGGAGAGTAAAATGTGACATTCCCCGAACCCCCAGAACTCCCCAGAATAATAATTTTGCAGGTGATCAAGGTCATGGAAGAAACCCAGCGCTGGGAAGAAGGATGTTCATTGGTGATTTGGTTTCAAGAACCAACTCCTCTATCAGATCTCGCCATCAAGGATTATCTTTCAGAAGAAGCTCGGTTACCCCTAGGGTGGAATCATCAGTTTTCATAGTGGAGAATACGGGAGGAGCTGCGACACCATCATGTGTCGCTAGGGACAAAGACAAAGTTAGTGCTATGGGAGTAGGTGACCAAGAGGTGGTTTACCAAATTGACAGGAGGAAGGTGACAAAGGAGGAGTGGAAACGACTTCATCATAAGTGGGAAGATCAGAGAAGGAAAAGACATGAGAAAGCAGAGGAAAACATGAACAATGGATGTGAACCTGAAGATCATGAGGAAGTGATGGCGGACAACCATCATAATGACGACGACCCCCTCGCAAGAGGGGACAATCACCACACTCCAGTTCCCCATTCGTTAACCAGCTGAACAAGCCCCCATGAAAAATATATCACCATCAGTATTACCACATTTTCATGGGAAGGATACAGAGGATACAGAGGAGTTCCTCTTTGAGTTTGACATCCTCTGCCACAGTTATGACTACACCTCCAATGAGAAGAAATTAAAAAAAAATTCCTGCTACTTTGAAGGATATTGCTCTGCGTTGGTTTATGAGCCTAGGTGGTGAGACTATCACCACCTGGGATCAAATGAAACAGGTGTTCCTTGAGAAATACTAGGAGTTCTGTAACACTAAGGATAAAAGAGAAGAGATGTTGAAGATGGTACATAAGGATGAAGAGAGTTTGGAAGATTTCGTTGAAAGGATTCTGTACAATGCACAAAGGGCAAGACATACTACTATGGGGCTAGATGTGCTCAAGATTATCCTACTTAGTGGGATTAGAGAAGATTTCCTAGGCATGTTGAACCTGCTAGGGAAGGGTGATATCTCAAAGGAACCGTTTGAAAATATTGTTGAATTATGCAGAAGGTGTTCTAGAGGATCCTCTAGAACCAACAAATGGGACAAAATAGAACGATATGTATTCGATAGAGCACATAAGTCATCCAATGGAGGAGCCACTCAAGCAGAAATAGGAAACCTTCTAGAGAACTTTAAAACATAGATGATGAGTTCCATCTCCTCATAAATAGATGTGCTGAGAGCAAAGCAGAAGTAAGTAATAGAAGATTTAACACTTGGAGTATTCTTCCTAAGATGCAGGAAGAAGCACCCCTTGAAGGAATGTCCACTTGACAAGGTGGAATTGTGTCAGCTTTGTGAACTAAACCATGATACGGAGGAGTGTCCCTCACTGCCCCAAGTGAAGGTAGTCCTGTAGGCATCAACTCCAGATGTGGAACCAACCTACTTCATCGCCCAGAAGAAGCCTTGGTAGAACCAAGGTATGAATCCACATTCATTTCCCTTTCAGAATAGCATGAATAGGATGAATCATATGAATACACAATTCCCTTCACACTATTCTAACCATCAATGGAATCCATCTCAGCCTTCTATGCAGAATTTTAACTCTTGGTCACCATGGTCACAACCACTAAATCAACAGAATTCCTGGTCTCCTGGGTGGAGGAACTCCCATCCAGGAAATCAGTTTTCTCATAACCAAAATCCTCACCAACAATTTCCCAATCAACAATTTCCTCACCAACAATACCCTCCTCAAAATTATCCTAAGAATTACCCTCACCAATAGTTCTAGCAACCGCGGTTATAGCTCCAGAACAATGCTGCACTAATGAACATGCCTATAAGACCGCAACTGCCTGCCCAACCTAACCCCAACCCAAACAATAAAGCAGTCCACCAGTTTGAGACTGCCAACATGCCAGCTTAATCCATCACTCTAGTTCCCTGTAATGAAATACACTTACGATCAGGGAGAGTGGTGGCCGAACCTTTAGCCATTGAGGATGTTCCAACTTCAGTGACTGAAGTAAGGGTGAATCAACAATATCCATCCAACACAACAATCCCCATTATTTAGGATGATGAAAGTCCCACCAAGACCCCAGCTGAAACACAAGGAGAAATAGTTATTGAAACACATCCTACACAATTAATTAGGGAACCGCCATATCCTGAATGACTAACACAACATAAAACAACAGAACAACCCTAGTTTAACCTCCTTAGATAATTGAAGAACTTATATGTCAAAATTCCACTGCTGTAAACCCTCCATGATGTGCCTATCTATGCCAAGACTGTCCGGGACCTTTGTGTAAGAAAAATAGGAAGAAAACCCAGGGATCCGCATACTGTCCACGTTTTGGGAAAATTCTCTAAACTGATAATGGTAAATACCCCCTTAGCCAAATACGATGATCCTGGGAGTTCCACTGTCACAGTCCAGATTGGGGATACACAGATACTGAATGTTTTGGTGTATTTAGGTGCAACCATCAATGTTATGACCATAGAAACTGTACAAAAACTTGGGCTCACCAACCTTCATCCAACCCCCTACTATTTCAGAACTTGCTAACAGGTCCACCATCAAACACACAGGAATCTTGGATAACCTTCTTGTCTTAGTAGATTCGTGGGAATAACCCGTAGACTTCTTGGTGTTACAGCCAAAGTCACAGCTAGGGGGACACCCGCTGATCCTGGGAAGACCTTGGTTATCCACGACAGATGCTTACATCAGCTATCGGTAAGGGTCTATGACCATTTCAGATGGGACCGAAACAAAAAGCCTTTCCTTATACCCTCCAGCCCAACCTAGCTTAGAAGCTGAAACTCCACTATGGATGGAGCTAGAATAGGAAGATAGGGTTTAGCCTCTGTTAACGATAGGGAAAGCCTTAACCTTCAAATATGAAATAGAGGACGATGCTATCAATAGTTTCATCACTGAGCCTACATCTATCAATGCGCATGTTTACCAGATCTTGAATAGTACCCTAGATGAAGAAAAGCAGGAAAATCTTACAGAGGAAACTTTAGTCAGTGACACTAGTATAATTCTAGTACTCAGAAATTCAAAAAGTATTCTAGTTGAGATAGAGCCAGGCAAAACACGAAATATCAATCTGAACCTCACTCTTGATGAATTGGAACGTTTGGTCACACTCCTGAAATAACATAAAGGAGATTTTGCTTGGGATTACACAGATATGAATGGTATCCCTTCTAATCTGTGCACCGACAACATCTACATTAAAAGTGACTCTCGACCTGTGTGCCAACCACAATGAAGGATGAACTCCAACCTTAGGGAAATCGTGAAAGAGGAAATTCAAAAGCTTTTGGAAGTAGGGTTTATTTACCTGATCTCAGATAATTGGGCTCTTCCTTTTCATATCTCTTCTAATGCCTTTGACACTTCCATTGGAATAGTGCTGGGACAACAGGATGGTCAAGCTCCATATGCAATTTACTATATCAGTAAAAAATTGGCCCCTGCTGAACTCAATTACACTGTTACAGAAAAGGAATTTTTAGCCATCGTCTATTCCAGCAATAAAATCAGACACTACATCACTGGATATCCCACTTTTGTGCACATTGACCATTCAGTCATCAAGTATTTAATGAATAAACCTATTACAAATGCTAGGATAACTAGATGGTTGTTAATATTGCAAGAGTTAAATATTACAATCATTGATAGACCTGGAAAAGAGAATGCTGTTTCTAATTTTTTTATCTCATTTTACTAATAGTGATGACAACATGCCAGTTGAAGATTATTTTCCAAACGAACATTTGTTTGCAGTATCAGCTCATTCCCCCTAGTACGCAAATGTTGCTAACTATTTGGCTGCAGGTAACCTTTCACCACATCTGTTAAAGAGAGAGAAAAGGAAGATCATCCAATAAAGTGCCAGGTACTACTGGATAGATGGCCATCTTTTCTACACAGGCCTTGATCTTGAAATCAGAAGATGTGTCAGAGAAGATGAAATTTTTCAGTATCTTGAAGGCCTTTCATGATGAGTCTTGTGGGGAACACTTTGCTGATAAACGTACATGTCATAAGGTATTATGAATGGGCTATTACTGGCCAAAATTTTTCAGGGATGTGAAGAGGTATGTACAGTCTTGTGATAGCTGTCCGAGGATGGGACAACCTAACAGACTGGATGAGATGCCCCTTCAACCATAGCTGGTGGTTGAACCCTTTGATAGATGGGTCTTGGATTTCATTGGGCCCATCAACCCTCCCTTGAAGCAGAAAGTTTACATCTTAGTTTGCACTGATTACATGAAAAAATGGGTGGAGGCTGTGGCTTTGGTGAAATCCAATGACCAAGCTGTGATAGAATTCCTGTATGGAGAAATCTTCACTCAGTTTGGAGTACCTAAGGAGATAATCACAGATGGAGGACCATAGTTTGTGTCACATAAATTGGAAGCTCTGTTACAGAAGTATCATATTCAACACATAATAACTTCACCCAATCACCCATAGGCCAATGGCCAGGTGGAAAGTACTAACAAATTAATTAAATATATTCTCACAAAGACACTCAAAATCTATCGCAGGGACTGGGATGACATAATTCCAGAGGCACTTTGGGCCTATCACACAACTTGGCGCAATACTATGGTATTTTCCCCCTATGACTTGGTGTACAATAGGAATGTTGTCTTTCCTATTGAATTCGAAATCAGAAACTTAAAGGCGGCTATGGAAGAAAATTTAGATTTAACAAAATCTCAGAGGAATAGATTGAACCAGTTAAATGAACTCGACAAAAAATGCACAATTGCTGTACATCAGACAGAATTGATTCAACAACAACGATATAAGTGGCATGATCGGTTCATAAAGAAGAAATTATTCTATGAAGGAGACAGGGCATTGCTATATGATTCTAGGTTCAAGAGGGACTTCAAAGGTAAGCTTCGAACAAGATGGTTGGGTCCATATCAGATAGACAGGGTATTTGACAATGGTACAGTCCGCTTGGTTACTATTGGTGAAGATCATACGCCATTATTTGCTAATGGGCACACGCTGCGACTGTATCACAATCCAATCTCAAGGGATGCATTTATTTCACAAGTTGTAGCTGATCTAGGATACCAGCTAAAGAAAGGACAATAATTTTTCTCTGGCCCAGTCAATATTTAAAAGGACACTGTGATTTCCACACATGAATTTGTATATAAATAAATTGATGTTTGCTTTATTTTTACTACCACTAGAGGGGGAACCCATTTACTATCACTAGATGGGACACCCATTTACTATTAGAGATATTATAGATGAAACCAGCATTGAGAAGTTTTTGTAACTCCTGCTTTCCTATATCTTTTAGAGCAGGATTCATCCTCCTCTGAGGCTGTCTCACAAGTGGAATGGTTGGATCCATGTAGATATGGTGAATACATGTGTCAAGGTGTATACCTTTCATGTCAATGTATTCCCATGCAAATGCTCCAGAATGGTTTTTAAATACCTTAAGCAATTGTTCTTGTTGACTCTCGGTTAACCCTGCATTTATGTGTAAAACCTTTCCAGGGCTAACTTCACAAGGTACAACATAAGACCCTATGTGTTCTTCAATTGCAAAGACACATGGTGTTTCTAAAAAAGTTGAGAGAGCCATATTTTCTTGAAACTCATCTCCAAATATCTGATCAAGTTGGGCAAAATACTGCGAAAAATATATAGAAGTTGTGGAAGAGACAAACTAGTTTAATATATTCTCAGTAGTTTTCTCTTGAAGTGCCCAGGAGTAGTCACTAGGAAAGAAGAGATATTCAATATTTTCATCCCCAAAGGGGAAATCTAACCACCACAATGTTTCAGGTACAAGTTGTGCTGGGGGATATAAAATAAGTATCTGTGTGGACAACCCATTTGAAATGGTCATTTCCCCATCCCTACATCCTATAAAGGCATTAGTAGTGGATAAACATGGTATCCCTAAGATAATATGATGTTATTTAGAAGGATCCTTTGATTCTATAACCATAAGGTCGACAGGGTATTCCCATGAAGCTACTGATACAATAATGTCGTCCAGGACTCCAGTAGGTTTTACCGTGGTATGGTCTGCTAGTTCTAGGATTTAAGGAGTAGGTTGGAGAATTGTCCCAACTATAAAAATTCTAAAAATCCGGTGGTCATCATATTGATAGAAGATCCTAAATAGATAAGTGCATTATATGTATAATTATTATTTACAATCATAGTCACTACTAGAGCTCATGGATTTGTATATTTCACAATCCTAGATTTGTCTCTCATACATTCAGACATCTCTCCTATAACATGAATTGTGAGGGGGTATTTTTGATTCTTTCCTAAATGCTTAAGGCATAGTTACTTTATTACCTTGCTATAAATTGGTATATCCTTAATATCCTGTAATAGAAGGATTTTGACACATATATTCTTTAACTCATTCATAATGTCATATTCGGGATGAACTACAAGTTTTTCTATTGATAGTCGCTCTGAAAATGGAGGAATCCTTTGTTCTTGAATGGGTTCTTGCTGAGGATGGGTATGCACTGAAATATTTGGAATATCCACATCCTGCAGAATATCATCATTCATGACTTCATTTGAATCTTCTTCATCATTTGCTTCACGAATGATGACCGACGATTTGGGTCTGTCATTTACAACTCTTCCAGATCGTAGTTGTATCTCATGTACAGGTATAGTCGAAATAATGGAGGATGGAAGAGTTTGAAACTCAATGCTATTAAGAGCTTGAGTTGGCCTATTATTTGGATTAGGTATTAGTTGTGTAGGTAACAATGTAGGTCGTGGAGGGTTTGTATTTTGAAAGTGATGAGGTTGTTGTGTAATAAGGGGAACTGGAGGCACAAACCCTGGTAAAAATTGTTGGGTATTGGATGATTGCTAAGGATACAGGTTATTAGGTGTAGAGACAGGTGGTGGTTGGGGGTAGGATTGTCCACTCCACCCCTATGGCCAATACTGTTGCTGAGTTAAATGAGGAGGAGGAGGGTACTAGGGTGGCCACTGCTACCAACTTGTAGTGTTCCACTGTTGAGGTGGTTAGTAAGGTTGGTAATAAGCTGGAGGCTATTGTGACAAATTCAAATATGGTGGCGAATCCATTGGTTTCCAAGGAGGCCTCCTAGATGTTTCACCAAGATCCCCACTCTTGTATATGGCTTGCAACCCCGATAACGATGGGAAATCGTCTGTTGGATTCTCTTCCGTACAAATGTGACATACGGAGATGTGATTTAATGGAAATTCCCATTAGGGATGTTTAGTCCTTCATCTTGGACAAAAAATACTCATCGCTACTCATTCCTCGTCTTGCCTTCTCTTAGCTTGTAACGCATCTAGTTGGGAACCCATTGCTCCTAAAATATCAGTTTTGAAATTTTCCAATAGGCTTTTTAATTCCATCCTTCTAACTCCTCTTGAACTAGGAGTATTTCCGTTTATTTTTCTATTATAAGGCTCTCAAAAAGTTCTCCCAAATTTCTCCCTACTCCTAGAGTAATTTCTACATATCTCCCCAATTTGTGCAAAAGGTTTATGAGAGATATCACAAAATTCCATGAGATTAAGGATTTCTACCAGGTCTTCTGAAATCCCCTTAAGGAAGAGTGTTCGTACTTCTTCTTCTCGAAGGTCATTATGTTTAGATTTATTTAATGTATAGATAAATCTTTCGAGATTATCTTCCAAGCTCTCGTCTTCGAGTTGCTATATCTTAAAGATATCGTTTCAAGAGTCTCTTGGTTTGCAATACTATTGGTACTTCCATAAGAATGTAGTTTTCATATCTTCCCAAGTCCTGATGCTAGATTCTCCTAATCCCATGAACCATCTTAAGGAAGAGTCTTTTAGTGTAACCGAAAAAAGTTTTAATTTATGGGCATCTTGTAGATAGTTATAAATTCTACATAGGATGTCAAATTTGAACAAAAATGTGTCCAGATCTTCATTATTTTTCCCATAAAAAGTAGGTAAGGAGGAAGGAGGAATATTCTTCATATTTATATCTTGTGCAGTGTCTAAAATAGGGAACCCGAAAGTAGTCTCAGTTCGGTTTTCTCCTTTTCCTTCATCGTTTCTAACCTTGCCATTATCTTCATTGTATCCTCATCGCTCCATGTAGGTTTTATTCCTAAAGAGTGTGAACCTAGGAGGCTCCTTTCGAGGTGATAATAGGTCATCCCAACATTCTTTTTTGGTGGAGAACTTCCTACGATCAACTATGTTTTTATTAGGTCCTATAGGAATGGTAGGTGCTACTGTGGAGGTTTCTATCTATGAAATAACTATATTTGTTGAGCTGCCAAAGAGGGCTTGAACCTGGGCAAGATCAATAAGATCAAAAAATTTAGGATCCCCTACTAATGAGAAAGTTTTTTTGTTAGGTTTCTGCACTAGTGGAGGGTTGAGAGTTTTCGAAGGTTGAACCTCTTGAATTTCTTCAGCAATGGGATGGTTAGGACTTCCTGCTAGGATTTATTCCTTGTCTATGGTTTCTCCTATAAAATCTTGAGGTCTCTGAGCAGAACTACTTCCTATATGGGTCTTTCGATACCTTTCTATTGAGTTAGTGGTTGGGGTATTTCGTCCCCCGTAAAGGTCAGTAGGGATTTTAATAAGGTTTTGAGAATTAGCTCTAATGTATCTACCCTTAGAATCTCTAGGTCTGTTCATGAAAAACTAAACTAAAGCGAAACCCATGCTACTAATACCACTAATACTGGATTTGGGGGCGCCTGTTATAACAGATGCACAGGTTCTTACCTCACATATTACCGCTCCCCCGCTACCAGTCTATTACTAAACTTCATAAATGAATTCTACTTAATATACCTTACTGAACAACCCCTCGACAATGACGCCAAAAATGTTGGGTGTTATAATGACTTAAATAATCCACCTAATATTTAATTATCGATCGAGGTTGGTAAACTTCGAGTTAACACAAAGTATATGCGGAGGTAGAGGGGTTCTTAGGGCGTCGTAGAAATATTTTAACAAAGAAAATATCAAAAGATATTTCAAAATGAAAAACCGGGTCAAACTCCTATAAATTTGACTGGAAAAGTAATTAGATTGAAACATAGTACTAGACCAAAGCAGTATCAAGCTATACTACTTTACTCTATAAAAAAATACTGCAAAGTAAGGATATGAACAATAATAAAGAAAGTAAACTTCCTGGTAATCAAATATTCCACTTCTTAATCTAAGAATTAGAAAGCTTTTACAAACAACTTCAGAAACTAACTATACAGGAAAACAGAGTTAAAACACTAGATATATTTCAGAAACTGCAACACTATGCAATTAACAATTGTACATAATGGATAAACTAAAATATCTAGTTCCACTCTCCTTTGTTGTTATGTTGGTATGCATTTACTGTGATTGGAACATGAGAAGGAGTGGTGTAAAAATAACTTTCAAAAGAAGTAAAGAAACTAAATAGAATCAAATCTAATTTAACTTCTACAAATATATGCAAGCTAAGAACTGTCTAGTTACAGGTGATGGTAAACATGATTATTTATTCCATAAACGAAGGACTTTTGACGTATCAAACAAAGAACCAGAATACAAGGAAAAGAACCTAACTTATAAACAAGTAGAAAACTTAATAAAGATAACTTGAGAAGAAGCAAGTAGAAAACTTAATAAAAATAACTTAAGAAGAAGCAAGTATAAAACTTAATAAAAATAACTTAAGAAGAAGCAAGTAGAAAACTTAATAAAAATAACTTTAAATCCTATTCTACAAGTCTCTTCAGTAACCACACAGTGAAAGGAACAGGACTTTCTACTATAACCAATCTACAAAGTGCTAGTGTACTTTCCTAACATTGACATATCTAGTCCTATCCTTATAAAAGAAATAAATCAAACCAAACCAATAATATGTTTACAAAACAACACAACAATATTGAATAAAGAAATCAGAAACCACAATAAACCAAATCACAAGACATAAATCAAAACATAGGGTGAAAGGAGAGAAAAATAGGAATAAGGCTCTAATAAATACTTTAAATAGTCTAACCTAAGGATTTAATAATAAATATAACTATTATTTAACTATCACAGTAAAAACATAATAAAAAAGTTGAAGAAACAGGCTTAAAACAGATTAAAAACACTAAAGGCTGAGTGAAAGGCTAGATAACAGACTGGAAGGTAGGTCTGAACGACAGACTAAATAGGCTGTCTGAATGACAGTATGTATACAAAAAATACTAAGGTTTTAAGAAATAATTAATCTAAATGATTTTGAGATCAGCTGATTCATGCATATGATAATAAAGTGCAAAGGAACAAGCATTAAACCTACTTAATAATTAAATTCAACAGTAAAGTAACTCAAACTAATTCATATTTATAAAGACATCATTCTCTATTCCATTTTTCAACAAATTGAAATATAACTAAATGAATTTATAACAAAGTAGAAGTGAATAAAACTGAACCTATTGTGAAAAGATAACTTATACTAATCTATAGTTATGAAAAAGAATTGCTTCCTATCATAAAACAAAATGAAATATGATTGAACTAAATCTAAAAATTAGATAAAAAACTGACAAAATAAAACCTAACTATAAAAAGACTAAACCTACAAAATTAAACTAACTAAGCCTTATCTAATTGCAACAATGAAACCAAACATAAGACTGGAAGGAAATCTAGAAAACAAACTGGAAGCAAAGCTATGCACAACCGGTTAATCATCTCTGGAAATGAAACTAGGTTAAAAACACAACATTATAATGTAATCTATGCTACTAGAAACAAGTAGTTGCAGAAAACTAAATTGCATAACAACTTATAAATGAAATTAAACTAATGCAAAGAAAGAGATACATGAAAATACAAATAAGAATGAAACCTCCCGGTTGATGAGGGGACCTCCCAACAATCAGAGTGGTGACTCACTAAACTCTTTACATGAACATGACCATAAACAAAGCAAGAATGTAACTGGTATTAAATTTAAAAAAATTATTACAGAGTTATTCAAATCGACTGATGCCATATAAAAGATACTAACTAAGCTCTCGCGTAGAGGCTAATATATATAATGTTTACAGAGGTGAGAAGGTCTACCCTTTAGTGGTCAATTTCTCTCTAAATTTAGTCAACCTTTATGACAAATAACTGATCAAGATCCAACACACAACGCTTCTTCCTCCTTTATCGTGCGTTAGTTCTCCATGGTGCGTGATGTGACATGAGGATCCTTCTTGCATGGATTAATGTTACGGTGTTGAGCATAGGAGGACGCTGGCGAGTCTTCTAGAATGAATATCACACTATCACCCATACACATGGAAAATAGGCTGTTTCATGATTTAATGCCCAAGAATATTCCATCAACAGCACACGGTTAGCTCGACAGACTGAACGGTGAGCTGGATATGCTCTACGCATATCTAGGGTGGATGCGTTGTCTGTTCGTTAGCTCATTTGAAGAATATAGTATGCAATCAAATTAAACATCAAACATATATCAAATATCATCGAATTAACTAATAAAATCATGAAATAACAAAAATGAACCAGAACTTTGCATAAACCTAAAATATAGTCGTACATGGGGATGAATAATGAGCTGCATGACATAGAACATGCCAAAAGGTGACAAAACATATGTAAATTGTCCACCGAAAATGATAACAAAACTGGATCAACATTCCCCCAAACCAGAGAAATGCTAGGTCCCATTGAGAAAAGGAAAATTGAAACAGGAAGAAGGTTGAGCTGCGTTAGCAGCTGCCCTCTACTTGGTTGACGAAAAAGGGGTTTTAAACTTCAATTTTTGAGCCTGTGATTTCAAAATAGTACGCCTCTCTTGTTGAGACCTATGTGACAAATTGATGGCCTTATTCAACCCTTCGATGGTTTTGACCTGCAAGCGCAAATCTTTATTCTCTTGCCGAAGACTTGTGATTATCTTAACATACTATTCATTTCAGCTTATTGATTGAGCCAATTCCTGAGTCAATTGATCTACCGTTGGCTGATGCGGAGTAGATGGCTTTGTAGGTTGCTCAGACTCTTGCCAGGGACTCATCTCCCTTGATGGAAGATTGATATCAATAGAAGGAATGTGCCTATCAGGACTCATGTCCTGTGTAGGTGCCACTACTACATTTCGATCCAAAATCCGACGGTTTTTTCCGACGGCGCGTGGATTTTTTCTTTTAACCGTGCCAAAAATCTTAAAGATAATTTTTTTTTTGAAATGGTGGGGATAAGCGTCGCTTAAGCGATGGCTAGGCTTGCAAGCGTCGCTTAAGTGACGGATATCCTCCTAAGCATCGCTTAAGCGACGACACTTAAATTGCTAATTCATTTAATAATGTCTTAAGCGTCGCTTAAGCGACGACGCTTAAATTGATCAATCATTTAATAATTTGTATTAATTGGTTAATTATTTAAAATGGAAAGCGACGCTTAAGACATTATCCCACACACATTAAAATGGAAAGCCTAGGTTCATTTTTCATATAAATAGATGTACGGCTAGGTTCATTATCTCACACATTGAGTCTCGCACTTATCTCTTGGACAAGAAGTGCGAAATTCCTAAGGGTTTTTTTTTGGCGTTGCTCTTTTGTGGGGATCTTCCCACTTGGTCTTGGATTTTGGCGTTGCTCTTTTATGGGGATCTTCCCCCTTGGTCTTGGATTTTGGCCTTGCTCTTTTGTGGGGATCTTCCCACTTGGTCTTGGATTTTGGCGTTGCTCTTTTATGGGGATCTTCCCACTTGGTCTTGGATTTTGGCCTTGCTCTTTTGTGGGGATCTTCCCACTTGGTCTTGGATGTTGGCGTTGCTCTTTTGTGGGGATCTTCTCACTTGGTCTTGGATTTTGGTCAGCTTGCTCTTTGGATTTGGTTCTAACCCTTGTGGAAAAGAAGAATCATCATATACTTGGGTTTGCTCGTACTTTGTTC